>JAQQAC010008350.1:101224856-101316521 GCA_029783875.1 Phataginus tricuspis | reverse complement strand
TGGAAGTATTCCCTCCTCTTCTATTTTTTGGAAAACTTTAAGGAGAATGGGTGTTATTTCTTCTCTATATGTCTGGTAGAATTCAGAGATGAATCCATCAGGTCCAGGGGTTTTGTTCTTGGGTAGTTTTTGATTACCGCTTCAACTTCGTTGCTGGTGATTGGTCTGTTAAGTTTTTCTGTTTCTTGCTTGGTCAGTCTTGGGAGGTTGTATTTTTCTAAGAAGTTGTCCATTTCTTCTAGGTTTTGTAGCTTGTTAGCATACAGATGCTCATAGTATTCTCTTATAATTCTTTGTATTTCTGTGGGGTCCGTTGTGATTGTTTCTTTCTCATTTCTGGTTCTGTTTATGTGTATAGATTCTCTTTTTCTCTTTATGAGTCTGGCTAGGGGTTTATCTATTTTGTTTATTTTTTCAAAGAACCAGCTCTTAGTTTCATTGATTTTTTCCTATTGTTTTATTCTTCTTAGTTTTATTTATTTCTACTCTGATCTTTATTATGTCCCTCCTTCTGGTGACTTTGGGCCTCCTTTGTTCTTCTTTTTCCAGTTTCAATAATTGTGTCTTTAGACTGTTCATTTGGGAATGCTCTTCCTTCTTTAAATAGACCTGGATTGCAATATACTTTCCTGTTAGAACTGCCTTTGCTCCGTCCCACAGAAGTTGTGTCTTTGTGTTGTTGTTGTCATTAGTCTCCATATATTCTTTGATTTCTGTTTTGATTTGGTCGTTAACCCATTGATTCATTAGAAGAATGTTCTTAAGTCTCCATGTATTTGTGAGCCTTTTTGATTTCTTTCTAAAATTTATTTCTAACATTTGGATTGGTCACACAGTTCTCTCAATATTCTTTCATTCTTAGAGATTCTTTTGTCTCTCAGTACCTCAGCTTCTTTGTATTCCTCTTCTTTAGTTTGTATTTCATTTATTGTCTCCTCCACCGTATGCAATCTGCTTTTAATACTGTCCATTGTGTTCTTCAAGGATTGGATCTCCGACCGGAATTCATTCCTGAGTTATTGAATATCTTTCCGTACCTCCATGAGCATGTGAATGATTTTTATTTTGAACTCCCTTTCAGGGAGAGTCAGAAGGTCCATATCATTAAAATCTTTCTCAGGAGTTGTATTCATAATTTTACTCTAGACCAGGTTCCTTTGGCATTTCATATTTGTGTATGGAGCCCTCTAGTGCCCAGAAGCTCTACTCTCTGGAGCTCCTCAGCCCCTGAAGCAATGTCAGGGATTGTAGGGGAGTGGTATTGGTGCCTCAGGGGAGTAAAGGGCTGTTTCCTGGTTCCTGGCTGCTATGCCTGTCTCCACTGTCTGAACCAGTGGGCTGAGCACACAGGTATAAGCCTCTGTGCTTTGCCTTTTTAGTTGCTGTAGACAGATCCTCCCTCCGGCTGGCCCAACACCAGGGAAGGGCTTCCAGGTTTGCAAGCCCGGTGGGACTGGCCAGGCAAAAGGTGCACTAGTCTGCCTGTCACAGAAGAGGTTCCTGGAGCCGTGCAGGCAGCCTTGGAGCTGGCACACCTGAAGATCAGAAAACCCCCAATCTGCTGGGCAGAGTACACCCGGACAATCCTGTCCACCTGTCCTTTCTCCCGAGCAGCAAGTTCCGTGCAGTCCTTGCCCCCTCAGCAGGCCTCCTGCCAAGGTCCTCCCTGCCAGGAAGACTCTCAGACTGCCTGCCCCTCCACCGTCCCAGAGCAGCTGGGTATGGATCCCTGATCTCAGAAGCAGCTGGAATCTTAGTCTCTCCAGGAGCTCCACCTGTCTTAACTTTCCAAGCTCCTAATTACAAGAATATCATGCAAGCACCATGAAATGTAGGTTTGTGCTCCCAGAGTAGATCTCCAGAGTTAGGTATTCAGCAGTCCCAGTTCTCCACTCCCTCTCTGCTCTGTTCCTGTTCCTCCTGCCAGTGAGCTGGGGTGGGGGAAGGGCTTGGATCCCGCAGGACCACAGCTTTAGTACATTACTGTTTTCTGTGAGGGCTGCTCTTGTCTCCAGCTGTATGCAGTTTGTTGCCGTTCTCTTTCCCGTTGCCCTTTCAAGAGTAGTTGTAGTAGCTTAATTTTCATATTATATGCGGTTTGAGGAGGAAGCCTCTGTCTCACCTCTCACACCGCCATCTTTAATCCTCTCCCTGTTCATTCTGTCCTGCAACCACATCCCTGTTGTTTCTATGGTGAAGCCTCTGCCATGACTCTTCATGGTAAATGTCCCAAGTTTTAATGTTCCTTCATCTCTGCTTGGCTGGGCTTCAGTGTCTAGCTTCCCACAGGTGATACATATTCTGAGGAAAGGCAGTGAGAAGATGGGATAGAAGGAGGACAGACAAAAACAGTATCACCAGTTAGATGTCCAAATAGATGGAAAAGAAAATGTGTTGAGAGATATATATGGGACTATTTACTCAAATGAAGAATTGGGTCAAGTAATGGAAAGAGCAGGTAAGATGGAGAAACAGACACATGGTTTTCATCAAAGTACCTTGCTTCTTATGCCCAAGTGTAACACTGCAGAGATGAAATATGGGGGCAAAACACTGAAATCAGTCAAAGGGAGAAATAAAGTTTAAAACCCATTTATTGCTTACACACTGTGGTCTGGGGCCATTTCTCTCTCCTGCCCTGGCAGAAGCAAGCAAGGCCTCCCCCCAACCTCTCAGGCTCAGATAAGCCCTCGGTAATTACCCAATGATGTGGAGATGAACTACACTTTCCACCCCTGAGGAACGCCTATTGATATGCAGATGCACTAAAGTCAGGCGAGATATTCTGGAAATATTACAATTTTACCCACATCAAGCCTGAAGAAAACACATACCCACATTCAGTGAGAGAAGTTACTGATCAGATTAGCAGAAATCAGAGGTGACTATACCTGTTGTCAAGGGGGATGGGGGACAGGTGCATTCATAAACTGTTAGAAAATTGTAAATGGAGTGACCTTTCAGAACGGCAGTGTTTTGGTGCCTAGCAGTCTCTGGTTTCCCCGGCCACCCAGCCAAGGGGTGCACTACACAGTGACCTGTTTCCTCTCTCAGCCTCCCCTCTCCTCCCTTCCAACTGGGTTGTGCATATTACTGCAGGGTTTTAACTCTGTTTTCATGATGAACCTTCCCAAGGACTTAAAAGAGAGAACAGAATCATGAGCTTCCTAGTGCCCATCACCCAGCGCCAACAATTACCCACATTTTGCCACCTTCTGTCATCTCTGCTGCCCACTCCTCCCCCATTTTTTGTCAGAGTACTTCAAGCAAATTAACTGTCTGTGTTTTTTTTATAAATCAGAAGGCTAAATTCTTTTTTCTACAGGATAGACCCTGTTATGGGCTGAATGTTTGTGCACCCCCAGTTCATGTACTGAAGCCCTCCCCCGCAGTGTGCTGGTCTCTGGATGGGGGGCTCTTGGGAGGGCAGTACGGCTGGATGACATCATGAGGGTGGGGCCTCCATGAAATCAGTGTCCCTGAGAGACACAGGAGTGCTTGTGCCCCATCCCATCCCTCTTCCTCTATCTGCAGTGAGGACAAAGCTAGCAGGTGGCCTCTGCACCAGGAAGGGCCCTCACCCAACGCTGACCTTGCCCATTGTGGTCTGGGACTCCAGCCTGTGGAGCTGAGAATACATGTCTATGGTTTTAGCCCCTGCATCTGTGGTGTTTTGTTAGCCTGCAGAGCTAACCCAGCCCAGCTGAGCTTCAATATTCAGCCCTGTACTCCTTGTGTGCCCCTCAGCAATGCCTGAGGACTTTGGTTTCCTGATTCTGGAAGACGTCCCCTCGGGCTCCCTCCTCCAGGCCACGTGCACCTGGTGATGCTTGGGCATCGTGTCCCACACCCCGTCTCCCCAGACAGTTCCCTCCTGTCATTGACTGTGCCCACCACCTTGAGATGGCTTTCCACAGCCTCCTTTCCTGGCTATAAATGAGGGGAGAGGTCAACCACCTTTCATCATCTTTGAACTGTGGCCCAGACCTAGGCCTAGGATATAGAGGGTGTCTACACTGATGCTGATACTCCAGGAGGACCACCACTGTACCTGTTAATTTTAAAAATCCTGGTCTGTTTCAGATCCCCTCCAGAAGAAAGGCAGGAGGGGGAAAAGGGTGGAAGGTCAGGGAGAGAAGGCAGCAGAGCCAGGGTGCTGAGTGCCTGACACACCATTTAGCTGGTCTTCTCTGGCTGCCCCATGACACTACATGATCTGTGGAGACGATTCAATACTGGTGTTGACCAACAACAGCTCACACAAACCGTGCTGCCTCTGTGTAAGGCCTACAACGAACAATGGTTTTAACATTTTTAACAGGTCATTAAAAAAAAAGACCATGCAGCACTGTGTGGTGCTAAGCCTAAAACATTTCCTTTGTGACCCTTTTCCTGGAAAGTGTGCCACCCCTGCTTTAACAGATCAGTTGTGGTATAGCTGGTATCTCTCACATCATCCCTATAGCAGAGAGTAAGTCCTGGGGTGTTGTTGAGTCCATTTCATAAATCTGCCTGCCTGCTCTGTGCCAGGTATGGGGCTGCTGTCTGATAGCACTGGGTGCACAGGGGAGCCAGGGAGCACCTCCTTGGGTCTTGAATCTAGTGGAGAGGTAGGAGGACATGAACCATGGATCACATAGCGCCTGCTTGGAAGCAGGATCAGAAAATCCACACGCTAACCTGCTGATTTTATTAACTGGCTTCCAGGAAACACTAGGGCAAGACTGCACTTCTGATTTATGTAAGGTCTCCTCCCGCTCAGGGGTATTTATTTGTAACAGGTCTAAGAGAACACATCTAGAAAGATGCCAGAGTTCAGGTGACAGGAAAGACATAAGAGGAGGTAAAAATAATTACCTTATTTAACTCAAACATACTAAAGCACTTTAAGAATCTCATGGAAATGAAAGCAATACAAATGTCCATGAATCACATATGATTTATCAGATCAGTTTCCAGAAATCCATCTTAAGAAAACAACACAGAATACCAAAGGAGCTACAGTCACACGGATGTTCCCAGCAGCACTTCTTAGAAGAGGGCCTGAGGCATGACAGACCCAGACCACGGTGCTCGGGGTGCACAGAGCCCTTAGGACCCAGAGCCTGAGACATGGAGCTGCACCTGGTGCTGCACGTTGCTGCTTTTCAGCTTTTGCGGCGGGCAGAGAACAAGACAGCCCAACAGGACTGCTTCCAGGGGAAAACCTTCACGCACTCTGAAATACATTCCTACTCATTTTTATAGAAACAGAATTTTCAACTCTCTGGCGTTATTAGCGGCCCAGGAACATGCATGCTGTGGCTCCACAATCTATCCCCTCCTCAGGGATTCCCATACATCACAGGGGTTCCGTGGGCCACAGTTTGAGAAGCAGCTATTAAATAATGAAAAAAAAAAAAAACCAGCAGATAGAAACTCTGTGTACATCCACGGTTACATCTAAATCCACCCCCACTGCGGAAACATGTAAAATGTTACTAACAGCTGGGTTAGCACAGTGGATTTTAGGTGATCTTACTATTTTTGTTTTTGGTAATGTGGTTTTAGTTCTTTTATAGTAAGGTGATTAGAAGAATCTTGCTGAGTCACTAAACCTTTTGGGTGGGGAAAAGATCTAACGCAGATCACAATACTACTTTTTAGTAGTATGTTTTCAATTTAGCTGTCCTTACTTGTATTCGTTTTAAGAAATGCAGCATTATAAAAATATGAATCATAAGTTACAAATACACGGTATGCTGCAGACTGACTAGAGACCAAGGACCAGAATTCAAATGAAATTAAATAAAGTCCATGAGTTTGGGCACATGAACAAAGGGAACCGTGAGAACAAAGCAAAACATGGAAACTTCTGTGCCGACAGACGAACACTCTGCTTTAGGCCATGACATGTCGCCCCGACAAGTGAATGGTCTTTGACCTCAGCTCTGGGAAGCAGCAATCACCCCAGGCAGACTCACTTCCTCAGGGCAGTTTACCTCGGGGCCGATGCCCTGGAGCACACTCACGCCTGCTCACACAGCCTCCCCACTCCCCCACCCCACCCCACCCCCCACCCCCCGCCCCAAGGCATGTGCTACTTCAGCACAACCCATGGAAGGTTATCTGGCCACCCCAGAAGTCCTGGGTAGTGATCAGCTCCCCGTCTGCTGTGCCATCTGGGACAAAGCGGCTGCCTGACCTGACGAAATGCCCGCCTCTCTGCACCTCACTACCAAAAGCTTCCTGGGTTGAGCAGGGTTCCTTTCCTTCTCTTACAACACTGTAATACTGTAATTTCTTGCAATGCAGGAGTTAAAATTAGTAAAACTCCTCTTTTGAACTGATCAAGGACTAAGTCTGTGAAATTTGAAGTCACCATTTGTGGATAAAGTGGGGTTTCTATGGCCAGGATCCTCACTGAACTTAAACCACCTGATGATGTAACTGGCCTGTTGCTATGCTACCACTTCCATACCTTTAGGCAATAAGCCATTATTGTGTTAATATAAAGAGCTCTGCCCAGTGCTCTGCACACCACGACGGGTGGCAAGGCTGCAGGAGAGCAGAGCAGAGGCTGGAGTGGTGGCAGTGCTGAGGACAGAGGCCCAGAGGACAGCTGTGTGGGACGACTGTGCAGAGAGGCCCAGAGGACGGCTGTGCGGGACGGCTGTGCAGAGAGGCCCAGAGGACGGCTGTGCGGGACGGCTGTGCAGAGAGGCCCAGAGGACGGCTGTGCAGACAGAGGGGCCCGAGGCAGAGACCGGCGTGCTGCAGACGAAGCAGCAGTGATAACACAGACTCGCTCTGAGTGAACGGGATTTTAGTGACTGACCTGCCACCTGGAAATAAAGTTGGGTATAACCTTTTCACCCCAAGAACCCTTTGCTGTAAATTTCTTTGGTCACAGTGAATCTATAGCGAACTTGCCTGGGGCTGAAACTCATTTGCAAGACAATTGGTGTAGTCGGCAGGATTCATTGTTGACCAAGGAAAAAGACAAGCTGCCCTTATGGGAGGAGTGCCTCAGCGGGCTACCCCTGTGAATGGGGAGACAGTGGATTGTCCCCCAATGGGTAGGTGGTCTGAGGTGACTTGCCTTCTAGAAGACTGGGCCCCACCCCAGGACTGGAGGCAAATGGAGGTGACACCTGAAGCTGTAGAGCTGGCCCTTCGTATAGTAAGTAGATCCTTTGAGAAGCAGAGTGTCCATGAGGCAGCAGGGACTGTGGGTGGGCTGCTTTTCACAGTATTAAAAAGGTCTACAGAAGAGACCCAAGAAATGGCAGCACAAGAATGCAAGCTGCAAACTTCTGTGGATTCCCTGAGGAGGGAAATAGCATTGATGCAAGAGGCGACACAAGAACATGAGCTGCAAACGTCTGTGGATTCCCTGAGGAGGGAGATGGCTTTGATGCGAGAGGAGGCAGCACGAGAGCGCCGGCAGCAAGGAGCTATTGGAGATGAGATGGCAGCGCTGCCAGGTGTTGGAGGCAGAAACCATCAAGAAAAAAGATGAACTCCTGAGGGAAGCACAGGCGGAGGCGGTACAAGACTGTCAGCTGCGAAGCATTGAGCTGAAGGTAAGAGACCTTCTGAAGACTGAGATAGCATTGCTGCGAGGTACAGTAGAAAGCGTAAAGGTTGTAGCAGAGGAGGCACTTGGGGGAGGGGAGAGAAAGGTACCATCAGCCCCAGAAATGGAGGAGCTGGAGAAAGATGAAGGGGTGATGCCTGAGGCACTGGCACTTCCTGTATTGAAAGCATGCCCCATGGTTGTAAAGAAAATAAAGACCCAGCAGCTGAAAGTTCCCCAAAGAGAGGAGCAGCCCCCTCCCAGGTCATGGAGCCCTCTATGGTCCGCCCCTATACTCAGGCTGAGCTGGTGGATTTGGGCTCCCAGTTTAGGCAGAAGCCCTTGGAGTATCAGCTTGTCTCCTGCGTCTGTGGGACCTAGGGGTGGGTGGAATTGTTCTGTCGGGGTCAGAGATGGGAAAGCTGTCTTCCCTGACAGTGCAGCCTGCCTTGAGGCAGTGATTACAAAATGCACATCAGACTCCAGGGAGTCACTCCCTCCTCGATTGGCTTATGGCTGCACTTTGTGCTGTGTGGCCCAATCTGAGTGATCTACCATCCTCTCCTGTTAGATGGCAGACATATGCTGAACTCCAACAGGTGCTACGAGAGCTAGGCATGAGAAATGCCATCTATAGTCCAGAGAATTATGGCCCAGATGAAGAGATTTTCACTACTGGGATGAGGAATATTGTACTTCAAACAGCTCCTACATCCCTCTTTGGGTCTCTAGTGGCCATTCTTTCCCCTCACTTAGGGCATCCCATAAGCGAGGTGACATGTACAGTAGCAGACTTAGGAGAGGCTGAAGCCATGAGAATTCAGAAAGAAATAAGACCTGTTGCTCACAAGAAGAATTTACAAGGCCCCATGAAGGTTACGAGGACCCAGATGTGGGTTGATTTGATACAGGCAGGAGCAGATGGAAGGAAATTAGATGGGAAGTCAAATAGGATCTTACTAGAGCTATGGCAACAGCTGAAACCAGAGCAGCAGTTCCAGCCATTAAGACCAAAGAAGCAGAGATCAGAGACAGAGCCAGGAGTCTGGCCTGTGTGTTTGCAAGACTTCCTGCTGGAGAACGAGCCAACCTCACTCGAACCCACACAGGAAGGTGATTGGGGAACATGGTTTGGCTGAGGGGAAGGTCAAGGTATCTGCCCTGAGGGACCAAGGGGGAACCGGAGACCACAGATCTGCATGGGGCTTTGATCCTAGCTGAATCCTCTGGCTTGAGGATTTTTATAATTTTTGTTACTTGTATCTTAATTTTTATTATCTCTGAGTTGCTGTTATCCTCTGCTGCTCTTATGGAATCTGGTCACAGTGCTCCAGCTTTCTTGCACAGGGACCACTGCGGAAGATGGAAAACGTGTAGATTGTAAGGCGAGAATCCTGGAGGGGTGGAGTGTGGGTAAAGTGGGGTTCCTATGACCAGGATCCTTACTGAACTTAAACCACCTGATGATGTAACTGGCCTGTTGCTATGCTACCACTTCCATACCTTTAGGCAATAAGCCATTATTGTGTTAATATAAAGAGTTCCACCCAGTGCTCTGCACACAATGGGGTGGCAAGGTTGCAGGAGAGCAGAGCAGAGGCTGGAGTGGTGGCAGCACCAAGGACAGAGGCCCAGAGGACGGCTGTGTGGGATGACTGTGCAGAGAGGCCCAGAGGACGGCTGTGTGGGACAGCTGGGCAGACAGAGGAGCCCAGAGGCAGACACCGGCTTGCTGCATCCGAAGCAGCAGTGATAACACAGACTCGCTCTGAGTGAACGGGATTTTAGTGACTGACCTGCCACCCGGAAATAAAATTGGGTATAACCTTTTCACCCCAAGAACCCTTTGCTGTAAATTTCTTTGGTCACAGTGAATCTATAGTGAACTTGCCTGGGGCTGAAACTCATTTGCAAGACACCATTAATCAATATCTAGCTAGTAAGCCACACGAACACTGAATGGACCTGGGCCTCAAAATAGTAGAATCACGCTGATAGCACCTACAACTCTGGTTTTATGGATTTGTGCAGCGAGCCACTACTTTATAATTAAAGAAAAATCCTTACACACGGGTGTTTCTAAATACATGCTGAAAATCAGCAGTGCTGCTAATTCAGCACTTGCTGTAAAAACGAAGCAGTTAACACACGTTGGGCCTCATGACTGTCGAGTGGATTTTATTTTTGCAGGCAAGAATGCAGCAAAGACAGCGTCAGGTTAATTTTTAAACTGAGCTCTCAGTGGCGAGGTGACTCTCGTCCTGAGGAGGGCTGAGGCATCCTGAACTTGGTGAGGTCCTGGTTGAGGTCTAAGAAGGTGTACGTGCTATAGTCATGGTGCTGGAGGTTCTGGTAGGTGGTGTTGTCGAAGATCCCCGCGGGCGTGGCAGCCTGGGTGGGCTCTGTGGAGGAAACGCAGGCCTGTGAGGACAGCTGGTGAGGAAGTGCCTTTTACGAGTCTGCTCGTACACACACACTTCCACACCAGGCATTCTCCATAACCCTATCTCTAGGGGACAAATTGTCTACTTAGAAAGCAAAGCAAACAAAAGCAATGGTATCTTTGAAAGCAAAATAAAGGAATTAGCTGAAAACTTATTCTAAATCACAGCTTTATCAACGTAAGGAATGGAACAGTTACTACAATGTGTCTTAACATATTACTTTGTATACTTTTAGGGCTTGGGCTTCTCAGGATTTTCAAAATGCCTACAATTATGGAAGGACTTTCAGGTCACTTAAGATGTGGGGAAGAAAAAAGATCTATTAGAAATCTGTCTATAATAGAAATAATCATTTACAGAAGAAAAGTTTCAAAAGCAAAAAGGGAGCCTTCTAAGTCTCTGAATACAAGAGAATTAAATAAACCCAATTGTTTTATAACACAGTGAATTGAAGGGAACTGGACACATGAGATGTGTAGTTTTTGATTTAACTGGTTTTGAAGAAGGTGTTGGTACACTTCAGATTCAAAGACTAAAAAAATATGAATTCAGCTTTATTTCCTTAAGAGGAAAAAAGAGTAATTAAAAGCCATACACCCACAAGTTTGGTGACCTTAAAGCCGACGGTGTGAAGCAGCGAAGACAATACTCTCTCTGGCAACACGAGCAATGCGGGACAAGCGAGGGCGCATGTTAAAAGCTTACTGAGCCCAAGCTTCTGCCATTCAGACTCTCAGCTTCTACTCAGGCTGCACAAAAAATAATCTAAGTAGTTTTTCACTATATGAATTCATAACAAAAGTTTATTTTCCTGCTTTTTATTGTATTAAACAAAAATGGCATCTTATTTAAAGTGCTGACATCTCCCTAACCTCAACAAGCAGTGTGTCTCCCGTGTGGTGCAGGGACAGCTTCAAACTGGAATGAATTACCAGTCATACAGGGAAGATGGCAACTGAAAGGAAATGTGGGTTTAGAAAACCCTTATCAAAACCCAATCCACCTGGAAGGTAAAAGCCAGGTGGCAGGGGAAGGAGGGTCACCCAGAGGCACTCAGTCCACCCGGCACAGACACGGGCCTGCAAGTGGGGTGTGGCCCTGGGTGGCGACTCTATTTCATCTCCAAAGGGCAAAGAATACTGGAAAAAAACACATCTATGAAAAATTAGAAGCAAACTGTTTTCAAAAAGGTTTGCAATCTGAAATCTCCAAATTCTCTGTTGTCATCCTGACGGTCTGGGTATTCTCCCATCTACACAGAATGACTGAAATGGTAGCAGCAGGAAATGTAGTTCTTGGCATTTTGAGGTCTGGGAAGTGCTGACACTTTGCACAGAAATGGAAGAGGGAAAACATCGAGAAAACACATAAAGTCTGTCAACGTGATGTAACTAAGAACGGTACTAATGACTAGGTAATGTCAATCAGGCAAGGAGGAGGTTGTGAGAACAGGGAACCAACAGCAAGGAGCTGATCTGTTAATGACGCATTTAAAGATGCCTTGAAGAGCCAGAGTCTAAGACTGGAGATCTCCTGGACTGTTTGCCATGACCTACCTAAAGCATGTATTTTACAAAGTTCAGCGTGCAAGAAAATGCTAACATAACAGGAATAGTTCCCCTTTAAAAATTAATGGTAGCCAAAATCGCCCTTCACAAAAAAATCAATTTAGGAAAATAAAGCTTCTTTCAGGAAAACTGAAAAAGGAAACTGCCCCATGAAAATACTTACACAGGTCATAGCTGTCTCCATGTACTTACTGCTTTAATTCCTACAATGCTATTCCTATCCCCTGAGGCATCATGATGCTAAAAGCAGCACCTCTCCAGCCCACTTGAAGGCCTAACACCAGGTGTAACCCTGGGAGTTCAACTGGACCCCTTTCACTGAGTGAGATGCTCTGTGCACTCAGGAAGTGAATGCTTGGACACCCTCACATCTTAAGGGCAATCATGCCAGACCACCAGTGTTCGACAACTAGATTTGTTAAAGAGTGGCAGGAGTGCCAAGAGCAGACTCCCTGGGAAGTCCCCTGAAAAAACTTTAGGGTCTGTCCTTGGATGCATGTTATTCACACTTAGGACGGAGTCCTCTGCTGACTGGAGACAGTGTTACAGGCTGTATTTCTACTGCAGAATCTGATTAACTCAACACTTGCTTAGATTGTATAGGACTTCAGAGTCTAGCCACCCCCAAAGGACAGGAGAGGCCCCAAGCCCAAGTCAAGGTGTACCCTGCGTGGCGTCCTGGCCCTCCGCCTGCGCAGCTGCGTCTTCGATGGTCCCGCCCTGGCCCTCAGGTGCGGGTGACGTTGATCTGTCCTCGGAAAAGGCTTTATTGTGAACAGGAACTGGCTTCAAGTTTTCTATCTGTATCTGATCCTCTGAAATCTCTTCTTTAGCCTTCAAATTTTCTTCTGTTACCTGCTTCCCCCAATTTTCTTTTCTGGACAGGGAAAAAGCCACCTCTGCGCCAGGTTCTAGCTCTTGTTTTTCCCAAAGTCTCTCTCTGGTCTCAGGAGCTGCCTGTTTGGTTTCTTCTGGCAGCTGAGAGGGCCTTGGGCCACCAGTGGGTTGCATAGATAATCCTGGTTTTGCATGGCCAGGGACAGTCTTTTTAAATGGCTTCTGGCTTTCTTTACCTACATCATGTGCTCTGAACAGTTTCTGCAGCTGTTTTCCCTTTACATCCTGCCTCCTAAGCTCTTCACCCACTTGGGACTTGGGTGTTGGAGCTTTTGGTTTGGCATCTGTTCCGTCCTCTGACGGCTTAATGGCGGTTCCTTTCTTCTTTGCCTGGCGGGGCCTGTCTGAGGAGGTGAGGTCTGGCTGTGGTGGCTGTGACCAGGTCTTCCCTTTTCCTGATGCTGCATTTTTAAAGGACTGGGAGGCCTCTGGTTTTGGAGGCCCTGCTTTGCCTCTGCTCATCACTTGAAGATCAACTCCTGAGCCATCACCCTCCTCGTCAGACTCTGAATCGGAGGAGCCTGACGAAGATGATGAAGATGAATCACCTGGCCCTCTCCTGCTCTGTGGAGGAGCTTCTGAATCGGAACCCTGTTTTCTGAATGGAGATGGAACTTTCTGAGGAAATTCTACCAATGTCTTTCTTGACATAAACTTCGGAACCCCTTCATCTGCACACAGCATGCTGTCCTTGGGGCCAGGGCCAGCTACCTTCCCACCTGGATTCACAACTGATAGGTTAGAACTGGGTGAAGGTAAGTTTTTAGACAATTCAGCTGCTGTTGAGGTGGCTAGTAGCTTGCCCCTCTCCTTTGGTTCCACTACATCTAGGAAATGGCATAAAGAGGAGTATTATTTTTAGTATTTAGTAAAACAATCTAAATTCATCAAAGTCAAAGACATTTCATTACACGTCAACTTGTTATTTATGATACTGTCAGCATAATCATGCTAGGAAACAGTTCCATGGAAACCCACTCTTAAGTGAAAGTCAAGCCATATGAGAACAGTAAGAAATGGCAGATATTTCTTCGTAGCAGAAAATTTTAAAAATGGGTATTTTTACCAATGGAAGTAACAAATTTGTCTCCATTTTTCATGAGAGCTTTGTGATGATAGTTTTTAAAACTATCTCATCCAAACTTAAACTATAAAGATATTTTCAGATGACTACTGAAGTTTTAAAATTATAATTTCTTAAATCCCTAAGATACTGGTGCTTCTCAATTACTAAAAAAAGTTACTCATATTCTATGAACTTGAACATTTTGAACAGAACAGCCAAATAAAATTAGAGACATGAGCCTGGTTTGGGTTTGTGGTAAGCACATACATGTGTTCAGGAGCTGGGGGCTGGATGGAGGGGATATAGTTCCAATGATGTGGTTGTAGAGGAAAGGAGTCCTTCAAACTGTTAGGCAGGAAAATAGATATAAATGGGATGGAAAGAGAGCAAAAGGCCAGTAAAGCCCACTAGAAGGGACTCAAAGAGTTAACCAGTTAGTCTAATAAAGCTCAGAAGGCCAGGAGCAACTTGGCCTAGAAGTTTGAATACTCCCCAGATAAAGAAACGTATCTCAGCATAGCCTATGCTTTATTGTGTCAGTCAGCACATACCATTGTAAGATTTACTTTAGCCCTTGCTAAGAGGCCCAGGTTATTCAGGAAAAATCCTATCTTAGAGCTAAGACTGCATTTTAATCAAACAGATGGTGGCTTAGCCCACCTTGGAGGCAGGGCAACAGTCTTGATTGATATGCTTCCAGACAGAAGCTGATATCCTGGAAAGGAATCAAAGCAGAAAATTTCTTGTGTTAAGTTAAAAGAAGAAACTTGTCTTATCAAAGATGAACATTCTGGGGCCATTTGGTAGGTCTGCACCTGGCCCTTTGTCGCTTTCCTGAAAATCCTCATCTGCCTATAAAACCCTAGACCCTAAATCCTTAGGCATGCTCCTCTGTCTGAGGTCACCTGCATTTTCTAAGTGCATAACTTTAATAAAACTTTCCCAATCTTTCAGCGCCTCTTCTGTGAGGCAGCTCACACTCCCCTTTCTCCAAGGGTGCACTTGCTCTCTTTAAATAAAACTTAAACCTTTCAGGGAGCCTCTCCTCCCTGAGGTTGCCCACACTTTCTAAGTGTGTAACTTTAAATAAAACTTTTACTCTGCTTCAGTAAGAGTGAAGTGAAAGTTCCTTGTGTCAGCCCTTTAGTTCTTTGTTGAGGCAGGCACGAGAACCCAGGAAAACATACAACGGCCCCTAACAAGAACGACCAGTATTTGGGGGTTTCTTCAGCTAAGGAAAATAAAAGTACTACAAGACCAAAAAGTAAAATAAGTTAACGTCACATGTGTCATTGGAAACAACAGGCTTTAAACAGTTTAAAAATAACAAAATAGGTGCTAATGTAAGCCTTACATCTTGCAGTCAATTATGAAAAGAATAAGACCACACAGGCCCCTAATCAGAGCTATCATTCAGTTTCCTCCAGTGATACATCTTTTCTAACTACACAGATCAGAAGAAAAATACAGAACAAACTTTTATAAATTAAAGTTATTTTTAAATATTTTAAAAACAAATATTTAAAAGTATATATTACAGATGAGCAAACTTTAAACCCAGAGTCTTTATTTTTCAAATCTAGAAACCTATTTTATACTAAAAATATTTCAATCCCACTTTTTTAATGTGGAAAAAGCATATTCCTAACTTTACTAATCTTACCAGTATCCAAAAAGGTTCTTAATTGTTTTCTGAGCTCAGGGACCTATGATAGGGTGACAGAAAATGGTCAAAGACAACTGAGGAACACCAAAAATAAAAAAGGGCCAGAGAGGTTAGCTGGCAGTGTAAAAAGATAGGACTGAACAGCGAGAACACAGGGTGACTGCTTAAACCCCTGCGTCTATGGCCACCATCACCTTCTCCATGACCACATCACCACCTCCTCCAACACTCCCTTCCACTGTCAGCATGCCCTCCTCAGGGCCATGTCTGACTCTGTGGCTATGTGCACAGCCCAGAATCTGCATCCTGACTGCCTAGAGCAGGTGCTGACACAGGGAACTCTCATAACTCGCACGGAGCTCCAGGATCATGTAAAGCATAAAAATGAGGCAAGTGCATACACTTGAACTGTCTCCCTCCAAACCACACTTGACACAGTTCAGAAATCCCTAACGGCAGGTTTCCAAACCCTATTAGCCTGCCTACCTATACCATTCATCCACTTTTACGTTGAGCATGAATTTTCCAAGTATGAAAATTAACTTAAAATAAGGCTTACTTAGATAGGCTGCTTTAAATAGAAAAATTTTAATGCCTGAATCTTTCAAAATTTGTTGTGGACATTTTTGAAATTGTAAATAAGTTATAAAAACTTCATTATAAATGGAGAAAATTTCAAATGGAATTAACAATATTGTCATTTAGAAATTCTGTATAGAGAAGAAACTTCTATCATATGAAACAAGAATGCTTTAAAGTTTCTTTTATTCATGCTAAGTTACTGGGAGAATTCCATGGAAAGGTGAACAGACTAACCTTCTGTTTTTTACTGACAGCCCACTTCTGCCCTGCTGGAGCACAGGGGCCCAGCAAACTCAGGTGACCAGAGGGAAACTGGCCATGACGGCCTGTGGCTGCCGCTAGTAACCAACTGTGGTCCCATGTCCAATGTGCACACCGGGCCTGCATTCCCCAGTGCAGAATGTCACCCAGCACGCATGTCTCCAGGGGTGATGGCTCTCACTTGGAAGGCATGACTTCACCTGCTTGTTTTCTTGAAATCTCTTCTATTTGTCTAGAGACAGAGCACTCACAAGCTCTGACCACGTTTTAGTGTGACAGTGACTTTCCCCAAAAGACAAATATCCAAAATGCAAAGCTCCTACCTAAGACTAGTTGTGGAGGCATATCTCACAGCACAAGACTTTCAGGGGGACTGTGGCCAATCTCTCAGAGACCATACAGGCTGTGTAAAGTACAGATCCACCACCACTAGAAACAGTGCACAGAGTTCTCCAAATGCTTCTCTATTGCCTCTCAAAATAGAATTTAGATGACTTGAATCTCTTTTCTGCTGGTTTGAAAAGGGCACGACCTTCAAGTTTTTAATGGTTCCTCTGATCAAAAGCAAGAGTGACTGGTGTTTGAAATGGATTAGCAACCTTAAAATACTTCCATAGCTTGTCAATGGGTCACAGACTAACATCAGAAGCAAAGCACATTCAGAAACAAAGACGCATTTCACCATGACATGGAAAAATATTCCAATTTTATATAGTAACTCAAACTTATTACGTTTTGATTTTTTAAAAAGGTTTTTTTTTTAAAATAAGTACATGAGAATTGAGATTTTTTTTCCAGAGGCAAGACAGCACAGATTACAATTCTCATCTATCACGGGGATACCACAGTACCTCTTCGTGCGGTTTTGGGACCAGACCAGATAATGTGTGGAGGCTCAGAACAGTGCCCAGCACTGCTGGGCAGAATCAAGTACATCAACCCCCATTTCCAGAGATGCCTTACTTTTCAAACTGAAATATGGACTTGAAATGAATAATTAACTTTGGTTTCCTGATAGTCTTTAAAAAGTGACATGGGAGTTTTTCAGCCCTTAATGTATTACTGACTGTTGCAAAATTCAACCTGTGACTGAATATCAAAGCTGGAGAGCCATGTGGTCCTGCAGGTGGGCACCTCAGTGGAGACCCGTTCTGACAGCTGGGCTGCTGGCTCTCCTCAGGAAGGAGGCGTGTGCTGTGAAGAGCCAGAGCCGCAGAAAGAATAAGGCAGAACATGGTCCCTAACCCAGGGTCCTGCCTCTGACGCAGACCCTTTGACTAGAGATGTAACCCCAAGATGTGCTTCAGGCCCCATTGGCATGCAGGAAATTTTCATTAGAGCTAGAAAGCCACCCACGGTTGACAGGGGTTTATAACCTGGCAATGTGCGACTAGCAGGGGAAGGCATCTCTGTGTCTGACACTCAGCCAATCACTGACCCTGCAGAGGAAACAGGGAGGCCTGCATGTGCTGATACAGAAGTGTTCTTTTTCTTCACACAGGGATTATAATTATTCTTAAAATTAAGATAAAAATGTGATGCACATTAAAGACAGTGTAGTTCTAAAAGCCATTTTCCGACTGTGACTCACATTGCATACATGTCTCTCACAGGACGCTAGCCCAGCAAGGTCGGCACACTGGCTGCACTCAAGCAGTGAGGAACCAGAGGTGGCGGAAGCGATGCAAGCCCAGGGCTCATTCCTAGGTCCATGCGCCTTCTTGAACTGCACCCAGACCCATCACAGGATGAAGCACTGCGTTCTACTACTCATGCATAAGTACATTTCCAAAAGGGGACTCTTTGGCTCTGCCACAGTATTTTAAAATCCATTCATCCAATTTCATAAACCTATAAAGTAGGATTGCAGATATAAGACTAAAATTCACCAACGGCAAGGATATTAGTAATGAAATTCAACTATTCTTCAGTAAACATTAAAAGAATGTCAAAAACATGCCAGGCATAATATAGGATTTCAGACATTCTGGTTGTAAAAAATTTTTAGGTGTGATAGTGGTACTGTGGTTATGTTAAAAAAAAAGTTATGTTTAAGATACCTATTAAAAAACTCATAGATTAAAAGAAAAAAACTGGATTTAAAAACAAGGCAGGTACAGGACAGATTTAACTGATGTTTCTGTTGAATTCAGGCCTCCAGTAGATGAGGCACGCAGACACCACCAGGAAGGTGTGTTTCCTCAGCTGAGATCCATGGAGTGGGAAAGGTAGTTAGATGGCTGGCACTCAACAAGGTGCCAATATTTTATAACCTACCATTGTTTCTGTGTACAGACCATGGAGGGAAAAAAACAAAAAATTCTAAATACTTTCAAACATTCAAACTGAGGAAATGGTATTTTGATGGAAATAAGACAAACTTTTTTAAATAAGACAAACTTTTTTAAATAAGACAAACAAACATTTTTAAAAAAGTTGACCAAAGTTTCATCAATTAAGACTAAATGCAATGGACTTGGATTATAATAAATTATTAACAATGAGCAGGGTGTTGAAATTTAAATTCTCAGAAGTATTTAAAATATACTATTACACTTTCTATTTTTCTTCCATGAAGATATGGTACATTGGATTCAGAAAGAAAAAACAAATTGCTAATAAAAGTCAAAGGAACTATGGGAAGAGCTGGAGATGGACCAGACATCAGGCTCCATCAAAGTGAGTCTTAATGGAAGACAGTGCCTGCTCTAAACTTGCTCTTCACAGTCATGAAAGGACACCTGCAGTCCTGGTCTGTGGTCAAAGCCTGGGAGACCACAGATGAACCTCAGAGACACTGAAGAAAGTCAGACACAGGAAAAAAAGCAAGTTGGGGTTCATAGCCTACCTCACCCACCACATACAGGATGTGTACTAGGGCCACTTAGAGGCCAGACAGCCTTTATACTCTACATCTCGCTTCTACGTTAGAGTTTGGCATTTAGGAAGTACAGATGGAACACTTCAGGGCTACATGTTAAGTCAAAGGCTGTATCATTATTGATGTGTTTCATCTAAAACCTGTGACAGATGTGGACGCTGCTAGAAAGAAATGAAGACTCAAATTACCCAGCTAGTAATTTCATTTTTTCCTTTTCATGCTTGGGAAGCTGACTGATGTATATACTTTGTGTTCCCTTTCCCTATGATTAAAATTAAAATCTTACTTTTTGATGAATTTTGATTCTTGGGATTCAGTGGCAGTCCTCTTCCACTCTTTCCTGATTCTGCAGAGAAAGAAACTGTAGGAGCAAGTCCTCGAAACACTCGTGCTTCTAGGACCAGAGTCTGATAAAAGAATTAATAAATATGGACATTTTAGAGCAATGCCATTTATAACAGCTATTACATCAGATGAGCACTATGTACTATTGCCATGCATGAGTGTTTTGCTTTACATTCCTATGGGATAGTTCTATGGTTATCATAGTTCTCATAATATACAGGTATTTTGGAAAATACAAAAAAGGCTACAAGAAAAAACACCTGAGTTCAAGGACAGTACTATTAACGTTTGGGTACCTCTCCAAGACTCTCTACTGTGAATGCTTTTTTGTATTCTCCAATTACTGGTTAACCTGCAGAATACTTTGATTCTTTCTGTAAAATGTTTTTCCTATCCTTAGAACCTCAAATAGAAGAAATATTATCTGGCCATTAAAAATTACACAGATGAATAATCACTGCTTCAAAAGTGTTTACAATATAAAAATAGCAAACATTTTTATAAAGCATTAATTCACTCAGCATGTATTTACCAAGGCCTCCCGTGAGCTGGGCACGGTTCTAGATGCTGGACATAGAACAGAGGTGCCTATAGTACACATGTAGGTGAAGACATTCGTTTTTCAGGTTCATGACTATAAGCTCGTGTGTATACGTGTACATGAAAGCTGAAAAGGTCGTTACTGAACTCTCGGACAACAGATTTCCCCCATATGTACTTTATTTCCCAACGATTAGCTGTTACTCTTGTAATAAGAACCACTTTAAATTTCAAGGGCAGCTTAGTGGCCTTGGCTCTTTCCTTTCTATAAGGACAAGGGGCCCTCCTTCCTCTCTTTCCGCAGTGCGGTAACGTTAGCGGGCTTCCTGGTGACTGCCAAGGCAGCTCCCCTCCCGGTTAAGGGAAGGACGCGGTCCTCGGCGGTTCTGACAGCCGGTGGCGCAGACACCGGGAGCCCCACCGCACCCCGGGGCTGGAGGCTCCCCAGGGAACGGGGGCGGGGGCGGTGGTAGAGGGTCCGCCCTCCGGCGCCCCGGAGCTCTCTCCTCGGCCCAGGAAGCGGCCAGCGGCCCACCGGGGCTGCAGGAGGCGGCCGTAGGGCCGCGCCCCTCGCCTCGGCCCTTTTACCTTCAGCGCCCCGGCTCGTCCTTGCCGCAGCAGAAGTGCAGCAGCCATTGCGGCGGATGCGAGACTGGACCGCTGAGGTCGCATCCGGAAGGACGCGCAGCTGCGCGCGCACCGCCGCCGGAGAGCTCGCCCCCTGGGCCCAGGGCGCCAATCACAGGCAGGGGCGGAGCGGGGCGGACAGAGGCCGGGTTCTGCGCGCGCATCCCGGCCGTCTCCTGGCCTTTTCCGGCGCAGCGGCTGTCGCCGGCGGGCTGGCGGGCGCGGAGACCGTGAGCGCGCGCCTCTCGCAGTGCACTTCTGACCGTGCCGGGGCATTTCCGGTCCCGACCTCCAGTCCTGTCGCGACGCCCCTTGGCATATGGCATCCGCCCTCCCTCCGCAGCTGGGCCCAGCCTCGGATGGCTTGGTCACCTGTGGTCTCCTCCCTGTTGACTGCCATCCTGCAGGTGACCGTGGGCGGGCCTGGACTCACGCCGGCCCGCGCTAGGCCGATCAGAAACGCACGGTTTGTTTTTTCTGAGTGTTTAAGCTGCAGTGCAGATTTCCTCCCAAGGGGGGCACAATTGTGAGTAGGGGTAGTCTTCGGCTGATACCTCCCTGCCCCTCTCCTGCCTTGCCTGGGTCCTAAAACCCGACCTTCGCCCGGAAGAGGTCCCCAACCTTGACCAGCAGCTGGAGCCCTTCAGGTAGCAAGCTACTTGGGCAGGAACCAGGCGCTTGTCAAAGGGGGCTGGAATCAAGCGAATGCAGCGAAGTCGGCTACCATACACACTGGGAGGCAGACGACGACCTTCGGTCTCGGGAGTAATAATGAGAAAGGAGTCCTTTGTCCCTACAGGGAGAAAAGAAAAATAGGCTAGCAAGAATTATCCTTTGCTAAGGCCAATTTAACTCTGTTGTCTCCAGGGGAAAGTTCTCTCTTGTCTTTGTGAAGCGTGCACACTTTATAGGGGATAAGAAAACTGAAGGTGATGACCCAACGCTGCCCCTTGGGGAACCTATCTGGAATTGGCAAGTCCACACCAAGCACTGGGGATTGGGAGCCCCCAGTTCCTTACCACCGGGAGCAGGGTACAATCACGTAGGCTGAAGTTTAAGAACAAAAGGACCCCATCCCCCCACCCCTGCCCCGCAGTGGGACGGGGTGTGGTCGCCAGCCAGAGTGGTTTTGGAGAGAGGGCACATATGCCTGAGGGGAGCACTGGGGTGGCAGAGGTACGGTGAGCAAGGGGGACCATCTCCATGGTTTCAAAGAAGCTGGGTGAGTCGCAGGGAGGTTACAATGGCAGCAGTAAGACCAGGCCTAAGCCTGGAGGGAGAGGGACCTATCAGGAGGCCACTGCTCTCAGGTAGGGAGGTTAATGCAGAACTGCTGTCCTGCATTTGGCCAAAGGGAAAAGAAATGACAGGTGAAGTGCAAGAAGCAAATAGAAGGTGCTGCAGAAGAATCAAAGGAGCAGAGGCTGGAGAGAGGGCGGTGCTTCCATGAGTATTTGTGGATGGTACTCATGTGGATGGGATGATACCCAATCAGCTGGAAAACTGGACAGCAGGGGTTATTTCTCCAATAGTTAATTCTCAGCCCAGAGTCTTCCTGCAGACACCCATTACCTCTGCCTGGAGCTCCAGCAAGTACTGACCCAAAATTTATAGACAAAACCTTAAAACTTATGTTTGTCCATAATCTTTTATTAGTCACGTAAAGTTCTGTCTGACCTATTAGAAATCCCTTCTTATGTCTCTTAAGGGTGAATTAAACTTCTTAAGATGAGTAGATCACGGAGCATCATTTGGACATAAATCTTGACTTGATGGTGTTTGGCCCAAAAAGGAAAATAAAAATACTCAGATTATTACAGCATCTGTGTAATGCTCTGGCTCTACATTCTTGTCTAATACATACATTGTTTTTAAGCTCCAACGGAAATGTATTATGCCATTATTCTCTGTAAATTAGTACGATTTAGTAATTGTTTTAAAGTAATATTTTGTTTACAAAGCTTTCAATAATGTGGTTTTCAAGTTTTGTTTAGGATGACCATAGGTACTATGGCTTACTAAGTAAGATACTTCTTAAAAAATAGAAGTATAGTGGATGTACAATATTATATTGGTTTCAGCCAATTTCAGTGACCCTTGCTGATATTCAAAAATTTACTGCCTATCATCCTACAGTATGGGAGAATATATTTGTAAATGACATATCAGACAAGGGGTTAACATCCAAAATATAGATAAAGAACTTACACGCCTCTACACCCAAAAAGCAAATAACCCGATTAAAAAATGGGCAGAACATATGAAGAGACAGTTCTCCAAAGAAGAAATTCAGATGGCCAACAGACACATGAAAAGATGCTCCACATCACTAATCATTAGGGAAATGCAAATTAAAACCACAATGAGATATCACCTCACACCAGTAAGGATGGCCAGCATCGAAAAGACTAAAACAACAAATGCTGGCGAGCATGTGAAGAAAGGGGAACCCTCCTACACTGCTGGTGGGAATGTAAGCTAGTTCAACCATTGTGGAAGGCAATATGGAGGTTCCTCAAAAAACTAAAAATAGAAATACCATTTGACCCGGGAATCCCACTCCTTGGAATTTACCCAAAGAATACAACTTCTCAGATTCAAAAAGACGTATGCACCCCTATGTTTATTGCAGCACTTTTTACAATAGCCAAGATATGGAAGCAACCAGAGTGTCCATCAGTAGATGAATGTATAAAGAAGTGGTACATATACACAATGGAATACTATTCAGCCATAAGAAGGAAACAAGTCCTACCATTTGCAACAACATGGATGGAGCTGGAGGATGATATACTCATTGAAATAAGCCAGGCAGAGAAAGACAAGTGCCAAATGATTTCACTCATTTGTGGAGTATAACAACGAAGCAAAACTGAAGGAACAAAATAGTAGCAGACTCAGAGACTCCAAGAAGGAACTAGTGGTTACCAAAGGGGAGGGTGTGGGAGGGTGGGAGAAGGGGATTGTGGGGTATTATGTTTAGTACACATGGTGTGGGGAATCACTGGGACTGAATTGGGGTATGAGTGGGGACTTGATAATATGGGTAAATGTAGTAAGCACATTGTTTTTTCATGTCAAACCTTCATAAGAGTGTATATCAATAATACCTTAATAAAAAAATTTACTGCCTATGTTTTATGTTAGGATTTCTATGGTTTCAGGTCTTACATTTAGGTCTTTAATCCATTTTGAGTTTATTTTTGTGTGTAGTGTTAGACAGTGGTCCAGTTTCATTCTCTTGCATGTAGCTGTCCAGTTTTCCTAATACCATCTATTGAAGAGACTGTCTTTTCTCCATTGTATGTTCTTGCCTCCTTTGCCATATATTAATTGATAACATAAGCAAGGGTTTACTTCTGGGCTGCCTATTCGGTACTATTGATCCATGTCTGTTTTTGTGCCAGTGCTGAATTGTTTTGATTAGTGTTGCTTTGTAGTATAGTTTGAAATCAGGGAGTGTGATCTTTCTTCTTTGTGCTCCACCTTTGCTCTTCTTTCTCCAGATTGCTTTGGGTGTTTGGGTTCTTTCGTGATTTCATACAAATTTTAGAATTATTTGCTCTAGTTCTTTGAAGAATGCCATTGGTATTTTGGTAGGGATTGCATTGCTTTGGGTAGTATGGCCATTTTAACAATATTAGTTCTTCCTATCCATGAGCATGGCATAGATTTCCATTTTTTTTGTGTCAACTTCAATTTTTTTTATCAATGTCTTATAGTTTTCAGAGGACATATCTTTCACCTCCTTGGTTAGATTTATTCCTAGGCATTCTTGATACAATTGTAAATGGTATTGTTTTCTTAATTTCTCTTTCTCTGTTTTGCTATTTGTGTATAGAAACAAAACAGATTTCTGCATATTGGTTTTGTGTCCTGTTACTTTGCTGAATTCATTTATTAATTCAAATAGTTTTTTGGTAGAGTCTTTACAGAGTTTTCTATATATAGTATCATGTCATATGCAAATAGTGACAATTTTACTTCCTTATCAATTTGATGCTGTGGGTAAAATTGTAATATTTCCAGAATATCATGCCAGACTTTGGTACATCTGCATATCAACAGTTGTTCAGAGGTGGAAAGAAGTATGTCTTTGCATCTTTCCTCAAGGGTGGAGAAGTTCATCTCCATATCATTGGGTAATTACCTGGGCAATGGAGGGCTTATCTGTACCTGAGGGGTGAGGGGAGGGCTGGTTTTGCTCCTGCTTGAGCAGGAGAGGGAGATGGGCCAGACTGCAGTTTTGTAAGCAATAAATGGATTTTAAACTTTATTTCTCCCTTTGACTGATTTCGGTTTTTAGAGGTATTTTCCCTTGGGATTTCCTTTCCCCAGACTTACAGGTGCCTTTTCTTTCTTTTTCATCTAATTGCTGTGGCTAAGGCTTCCAGTGCTATGTTGAATCAAATTGTTGAGGGTGGACTTCTCTCATTATTTATCTTAGAGGAGAAGCTTTCAGCTTTCACCACTGAGTCTGATGTTACCTGTGAGTTTGTCATATATGACCTTTATTATGTTGAGATATGTTCTCTGTATACCCAGTTTGTTGAGAGAGTTTATCATGAATGGATGTTTAAGAATAAAAATAGGTAGCTTAGCAAACAGGAAAAGTAAATGTAATAGCTTTTTTTTTTTTTGGTCAAGACAAGGAAATAAGGAAAGTTAAAATGAAATTTGATGTACCTAAAACTATTTTAAAACACAGGTGATAACTTATTTTCCTGGAAATATTTGGCCACTGGATATTATGAAAAACCCATGGGCTACAGAATATTTAGCAGTGCTGTGTAAAATATTACAAGCACAGTTTCAAATGACCACTTGTGTTCACACACCCAGTTCTGTTTGCTCTTGTCTGTGCTGGCTCATGTTCATGATTTCTGTGCAGCAGTGCGCTTGAAGCCCACATATTTCTGGGCTCTTATCTGTGGGAATTCCCAAGCCCTGGGTTGAGCACACATTCCTCCTGAGTGGATTTGGTATTTGTATCCACCAGGCTCTTCTGAATGCTACCTATCTGGTCTGATGTGATCATTTTCTTCATAGTTGGCACTGTCCTTATAAGAATATAGTACTTTATCCTCTATTTACCCCATGGTCCCAAGCACATGGGCCGGTGAAAATCATGTCTGGACTTGCCTCACCTTATCTCTAAACATTTCGCCCCACCCCTTAAGATCCAATCACCAACGTCCCCATAGCAGAACACACCCTACTCCTTAAAAACACGCTTCCTCACCCACCAGCTGCTGCTTTCTGCTCAGAGGCAGCCATTCTCTCTTTCAGCTATTAAATCTCTTATGTGGGCCCATGTCTCCTGAGTTGTGCTGGGGTAAGGAGGGTCGCAGCAAGATACCCTTTCATTGGTGCAGTGACTCGGTTGAAGTTCTCCCATTGACTTTGCTCTTCCTCTGGGAATCTGAGCTGCTTTGGGAGCCCTCACTGCCCGATTCTCCTCCACGGGCTCACCATCCATTTCCCTGGTTGCTCATCTTCTCGCCCAACACTGGCCTTCAATTTGGTATGTCTCCCCTTCATAGTCGACTTAAGTGTCCCTTTGGAACCTGGGAAGTGACTGTTGAAAGTCTGGCACCCCCATGGTCTCTGGGGCAGGGGAACCCCCAGCCACAGCCTTCATGGCTATGGTTGATCCCTATAGTTGACCCTTGTCTGCCTCCCCATGGCGAGAATACTCATTCACTGAGGTTCGGTTTCCCTTTATCTACTCATAAACTCCTGGTACCAGGTACCGAACCTCCTCAGCGTTTTTGCCTTGACTGCTCGGTTAGAGGTGGTAACAACCCCCTAACTGTGTCTGGTCTTCTCCGCGACCTTCTCAATCGCTCTGGGACGCCTCAGTGCCTTGTGGATGGTCTCATTCTCACCATGGGATCTGGCCCCTCCATTCTTGCAGATTCACCGCTAGGGTGCTTACTTAATAATCTAAAACCCCTCCAGCTCACTCCAGACCTCAAACCTTTTAAGCTTATTTGCTACTGTAATGAGATCTGGCCACAGTATTCCTTGGATAACTAGTCTAAATGGCCTCCCAATGGCTCGTTAGATCCTAAAATTCTCCATGACTTATACAACTTCTGTGAGCACATGGGCAAATGGAAAGAGATCCCATATATCCAGGCTTTCTCCTACCTCTGAACCAAGCCCTCTCTCTGTCTCCCCTGCAATCCTAAACACCTACTGCTCACCTTAAAGTCCTCACCCTCCAACAAACCCGATCCCACCACCTCCTCTGACTTTGACCCAGCTGATGAACCCCCTCCCTCCCGACCCCAAATCCCCACAGCACCTCCTCCTTCTCCTCCTCCTCAACCACCCAGTCTGCCCAGTGCTGCCGCAGAAACTGCCCAGCCTCCTCCCCCTCAACCCCTGCCAAGTCTCCCACCACAGGCTCCCATTAGGGGTGGAGCAACAACCCCGCCTCCTCAATCGCAACCAGTTTCCCTCCCATCCCGAGATCCCCTACCAAGTCCTCCAGTCACTCGCTCTCGAACCCAGACCCTAGCCCCACTATGGGAAGTAGCCGGTATGGAGGGCGTCGTCCGGGTCCATGTCCCTTTCTCTCTCTCCGACCTATCTCAGACTGAGAAAAGATTAGGCTCTTTCACCTCCAACCCAGCTACTTACATAAAAGAGTTCCAGTCCCTAACTCAGTCATACGATTTTACCTTTCATAATATTCACATGATCCTATCCAGCACACTTTTGCCTGAGAAGCGTAGGCGAGTCTGGGAACAGGCTAGAACTCATGCCAATGAGGTTCACCCAACTACTCCAGCCCATCCAATAGGTGCTGAGGCAGTTCCGACTGAGACCCTAATTGGGACTATAATACGGCAGGGGAAGTCACCAGCCGAGATCAATTCATCACCTGCCTCATGGCGGGTCTCAGGAAGTCAGCCAATAAAGCCATTAACTATGAGAAACTCCAAGAAGTTATTTGTCGGGGTTTTCTAGCCTCTCTCCCACCGGTCCTGCTTGCCGTCAGGACCACAAGCTCTTTGTGTTACAAGCTCTTTCTGCGACCCTCCGAGCCAGCGGAGGGAAGGAAGGGAGGGAGAGGTGCACCCCGACAAGGCAGAGCAAGGGAGGTAAGAGCCGACTGTCTGCCCGTTCCCGCAGCCTCTGCCGCTAGCTGCTCGCCGCTCGCCGGAGACAATCAGACGCGACAGGGAGCTCAGTCAAAGCAAGAACTCGTTTATTGGGGCTCAGGGCATGGAATATATAGGGTATGGTCTCTTCTGATCGGTCACCCCCCACGCTAAGAAGGCGACTTTCAATTTTCCAATCATGCACAGAGTTGTGCGCATGCGCAGCCGTCTCTGACATAAGAAGCGGACCTGAGTGGGCGCAGCTGAACCCCAGGGGGCTTTCAGTGGCCACCCCGTGGCGCGGCTGAGTTCTCAGTGGCCATCTTTGGGGCACGGCTGAGATTCAATTCAAAGGTAGTTCCCCACAGTTATTCAGGATAAGACTGAGAATCCCTCTATGTTCCTAAACCACCTCACCAAAGCTCTTTTACAGTATACCAACCTAGACCCTGAGACCCCAGATGGGAGACAATTATGAATGACCTACTTCTTCACCCAGAGTTTCCCTGACATTAAGGCTAAACTTAGACGTCTAGAGAAGGGGCCCTTAACTCCTCAGGCAGAAGTCCTGGCAGTGGCCTTCAAAGTATATGATGGAAGAGATGAAAAGGCCTGTAAACAAAAATATCAAATGCTGGCTAAGGCCTTTCAACCTACACCAACCACTGGTGCTCGGGTATCCTCACTTCCTAAGAAGCAGCCAGGAGGACCTTCTGGTCCATGCTTCAAATGTGGTCAAACGGGTCATTGGGCTAGAGCCTGCCCAAATCCCCGGGAGCCCCCCAGTCCATGCCCTAAGTGCCATCAGGAGGGACACTGGGCTATTGACTATCCTCACACACTGAGAGATGCCAGGCCATCCAGCTCTAACACTCCACACATAGACCTTCTGGGTCTGGCAACTGATGATTGATTGAGGGGGACTGGGACTCCTCCACCTGACCACTACCATCACTGTACAGGAGCCCAGGGTAACGGTTGTGGTAGCAGGTAGGCCCATCTCTTTCCTTTTGGGCACCGGGGCCACCTACTCAGTCCTGAAGGAGTTTTGGGGACCTACCTCCCTCTCACAGTCCTCTATAGTTGGGGTAGAGGGGACACCTTATCAACCTTTACAAACTCCCATGCTTCACTGCATCTTTAGAGGCATTGCCCTCTCTCACTCCTTTTTGGTGATTCCCCATTGTCCCATCCCCCTTATGGGAAGAGACCTGTTACACAAGGTTGGAGCTTCCATTACTTTCGCTCCTGGACTGCGCCTCAACCCTGACTCGCCTTCAATCCCACTTTTACTCGCCCTCCAACCCATTGCAAACCCACCTCCCTCTCCTTTTCCTCTGCCACCCCATCTAGTCAGCCCTGTAGTCTGGGATACCCTCACCCCCTCTATCGCCACCTGTCCCCCAGTAATTATCAGACTTAAAGACCTCGCCTCTTTACCCTCTCAACCTCAGCACCCACTTCCCCTCAAGAGTTTACTGGGCCTGCAGTCAATTATCCAGGAACTTTTATACAAACGGCTACTACGACCAGCCAGTTCCCCTTTCAATACTCCTATACGGGCAGTTAAAAAGCCTAATGGTTCTTACAGGCTTGTCCAGGACCTACGAGTAATTAATGCAACCGTTGTTCCCATATATCCTGTAGTCCCTAACCCCTATACTTTATTTTCCACTATTCCTGCTTCCACCACTCACTTTTCTGTCCTTGACCTCAAAGATACATTCTTCACAATCCCACTCCATCCCGACTCTCAAGATCTATTTGCTTTCACCTGGACCAATCCTGCCACCCAGACTTCTACTCAACTGACCTGGACAGTCCTTCCCCAAGGCTTTAGAGATAGTCCCCACCTTTTTGGACAGGCTCTAGCACAAGACCTCAAATCCCCTACTCTCTCGAGCTCCACCCTTCTTCAGTATGTAGATGATCTTCTGTGCAGTCCCTCCCTACAAACCTCTCAACAGGATACTATTCTCCTTTTGAACTTTCTCTCAGAACATGGCTATCGGGTTTCACTCTCCAAAGTTCAGCTGTCTGCCGCTCAGGTCACTTACCTGGGAGTTCAGCTCTCCCGGAGCTACAAGGCCATTACCATAGACAGGAAAAAACTTCTCCAAACCATGCCCTTTCCAAACAACAAAGATGAAATTCTCTCCTTCCTGGGTCTTGCTGGGTTCCTTCATTCATGGATCCCCAACTTTTCACTCCTGGCTGCCCCCCCATATGAAGCATCCTGAGGACCTCTCACTGAGCCCCTCTTGACCCCCTTAGCTTCTACAAGCTGCCGCTCTGCACTTGCCTGATCTCACACGCCCCTTTTCTCTATATGTCTCAGAAAGAGACATATATTCCAGGCTTTGCCCTGGGAGTTTTGGGACATATGTTAGGACCCTCCTTTGCCCCGGTTGCCTACCTTTTCAAAAAACTAGATCCTACTATTCGGGGATGGGCTCCTTGCCTGCGAACCCTAGCAGCGGCTGCCGTCCTCATTCAAGAATCCAAAAAAACTCATCTTCGGGTCACCCATAACTGTTCTCTCCCCCCATCATCTTTCTGAATTCCTTACTTACAAAGGCCTGCAGACTCTTTCTCCCTGCCGGATTCTATCACTTCAGGTTGCCCTAGTTGAGGACACCTCCCTCAATTTCAAAACCTGTCCTCCCCTTAATCCCTCCAGTCTTCTTCCATTACTTCCTGATCCACAGCAGGATCACAAGCCCCCTTCCATAACTGTTTACAAACTCTAGATGAACTCCTACCCTGTCCCTCCCACATTCAGGAGGGCGCCCTTCCTCAGGCCACATATTCCCGGTTTACTGATGGCAGTTCCTTTATCCATGAGGGTGTTCGACGGGCAGGATATGCCATTGTCTCTCTGGACAAAACCATCGAGGCAAAGCCCTTACCTCCTAACACCACAAACCAACAAGCAGAACTGATCGCCCTTACCCGTGCCTTCACTTTAGCACAGGGGTCCTCTCTTACTATCTATACTGATTCTAAATATGCTTTCCATATCCTACCGTCCCACGCAGCAATCTGGAAAGAACGGGGACTCCTCAACACCAACGGCAGCTCTATCACCAACGCCAAACACATCATACCATTGATAGAAGCCTCACATCTCCCAACAGCTGTAGGCCTAGTACATTGCCGCTCCCATCGGTCAGACCAGTCATCCATCTCCCTTGGTAACAACAGGGCAGATGAGGCAGCCTGAGAAGCAGCATTAGCTCTTGTAATAGGTGCCCTCATTCCAGGCCCTAAAAAATCCGTTTCGACAACTACCAGCCTGCCTTCCACTGAGGCCATACTCTCCTACTTACATCACTTATTCCAGCCTAACCTCCAATCTTTACAATGCTTTCTTAAAACTTACCTGCCTCTTTCTCATTCAGAGACTGCCTTCCTCAAAATGCTCACCACTTCATGCGAGATCTGTCAAAAAGTCAATCCCAACTCACCTTCCCAACCACCCACCTTTCCTACCCATCAAACAGGAGGGCTCATTCCCGGGACTGATTGGCAGCTCGACTTTACTCACATGCCTCCAGTAAAATGCCACTGGTATCTTTTAGTACTGGTGGACACATTTTCGGGCTGGGTTGAGGCCTTCCCCACAACTAACAAATGAGCTCAGAGTGTTTCCAACATCCTACTGTCTGAAATTATCGCATGCTTTGGAATACCTATTTCCTTACAATCAGACAATGGCCTTGAGTTTATCTCTCAAATCTCCCAAGCAACCACTAAAGCCCTTAATATTCCATGGCATTTTCACATCCCCTATCACCCTCAATCCTCAGGTAAGGTGGAAAGAACCAATATTACCCTCAAATCTATTCTTACTAAATTATCCCTGGAGCTCCACCTTGACTGGATAAAACTCCTCCCCTTGGGCCTACTTCGACTTCGGGCCTTACCAAAAAAACCTGCTACACTTTCTCCTTTTGAACTCATGTATGGCCGCCCCATGCTTCCTCCAGGTCTCAACTCCGAACCTCCTATCCTTCCTCCTCATCTTATTAACCCTTATCTTCAACACATTCGTTCTCTACTCGGGTCCCACACTAACCTCTATACACCAAAACCTCCAGACCCCACTTCTCCTACTATCACCCAGGAGACTCTGTGCTCCTATCCCTGCCACAGCAAGCGACACCATCCCTAACTCCCAAATGGCAAGGACCATACACAGTAATCCTTTCCATGCCAACTACAGTTAAACTCCAGGGTCTTCCCCATTGGATACACAACTCCCACCTTAAACCGTTTGTCTCACCTTATTCCCCTCCCACCAAATCTCCCACAGGTTCCTACTCCTCCACCCTGATGGGACCTCTTACTCTCCACATTTTGTGATGCTCACCTCCACTTCCACTCATCACTGAAGAAGTTTCCACCAGCATGGAGTCCTAAGACCTCCCTTACAACTGCCACATATCAGGCTTCAGGATTGTTAACCCTGGTCTCCACACTTATTCTTTCACCAGACCTATCTTCCCCAACACCAGCCCTTTCTCCTCTTTCAGACTGTCCAAAAGATTGCACCATCAAGGATTCCCTTTGCCCTACAGGTTGCTTTTCTGCCTGTACATATGTCCCCAAGGAATGCTATGATTCAGCCACCCTATGTAAACATAGCAAACAGAAATACTGGACAGGGAAATCCAACCGTAAGGCTAGGATAAGCCAGTGCCCCTGGAGAACTAGGGGAAAAAGTGCTTTTTCCCACAGTTATTGTTGGAACTTCTTTACCCACGCAGGCATGTCAGATGGGGATGGAGTACAGGATCAAGCCCGCCGGGAATGTGTCTTTACACTTTTGCCCCAAATGCTTAACAGCAAGTTCAATCCCACCAGGTGTCCCCTCAATCTGTCAATCAGATGGGAACCCATACCTAAAGACCACCTCCTAACTCAAATAGTTAATACTACCCATCACTTACTTAGCCTTACCAATCCCTCTCTGGCTCAAGTGTGCTGGATGTGTTTGAAATCAGGCTTCTCTCATTTAATAGCTACTCCTCTACAATTCAACAGTTCAGTACTGCTCAATGAGACTTCCCCACACCTGGCCGATGTCTTACCCAAGCTTTCTAGAGTGCCCCTTTTTCAGCTCTCCCAGAGGTGTTTCCTCAACAGGAAAACCTCTGTAGGAGAATTACAGAAAGAACAGTGTAGACAAACTCTCACCTACTCACCATCCGCAAAGGCTCACTGTCCGCCAGTCCCTGAAACCTCCCTCCTGTGTGGGACAACTGTCTATCGCTGCCTTCCCCCTGGATGGAGAGGCACATGCACTTTGGTCCTCTTATTTCCATCCATATACATTGTCCCAGGGGACGAGGAAGTACCTATACCCCTAATAGGCAGTGTAAGACCCCGACCCAAACGTGCCATTCAATTTATTGCCCTACTAACCACCTTAGGGGTCACAGCAGGCATAGCCACCGGAACTGCTGGAATAACCACATCCATTACTTATTATCAACAACTCTCTAATCAACTAGTAGGGGATATTCAACAAGTAGCTGAATCCATATTAACCCTTCAAACCGAACTGGATTCTCTAGATGCTGTAGTCCTCCAGAATCGCCATGGATTAGATCTCCTAATGGCAGAAAAAGGGGGACTCTGCCTATATCTGCAGGAAGAATGCTACTTTTATGTTAACCAGTCCGGAATAGTAAAAAACAAAATCAAACAATTACAGGAAGACTTGGAAAAGAGGAGACAACAGCTAGCCCAAAACACCTCTTGGTCTATCCCTAGTCAACTACGGCAAATCTTCCTCCCATTTGCTACTCCCCTTCTCCTAATCCTTCTGATCCTGCTCATAGCCTTGTCTGATTAATTGCATTAAAAAAACACTCTACTCCCAAATGCAAAAAAATTTCTAACCAGACCTTTAACCAGCTTATATTACAGGATTACCAACCCCTCTCAAAAGACGATGATCCTTATTAAACCTGGAACAAGCCATCGCCACTTCAGACCAAGGGCTCATCTGAGGACCACCCCCCATCAATACAAAAATGAACTTCATCACCCCTAATTAGCAGGAAGCAGCTACCGAAGACTGACCTTCACCCCTTCCCCAAGTCCTCTACAACTTATAAAACAGGAAAGGGAAGAATGTAAGAATATACTACTTTATCCTCCATTTACCCCATGGTCCCAAGCACATGGGCCGGTGAAAATCATGTCTGAACTTGCTTCACCTTATCTGTAAACATTTCGCCCCACCCCTTAAGACCCAATCACCAACGTCCGCATAGCAGAACACACCCTACTCCTTAAAAACACGCTTCCTCACCCACCAGCTGCTGCTTTCTGCTCAGAGGCAGCCATTCTCTCTTTCAGCTATTAAATCTCTTATGTGGGCCCGTGTCTCCTGAGTCGTGCTGGGGTAAGGAGGATTGCAGCGATATACCCTTTCAGTCCTGGCCCACAGGAGCTGTGTGTCCTCAGGGACCAAAAACAGAGGAGCAAGAAATCTCAAGTAGCCACCACTGTCCTGAGAGCATTTACTGATCTCCGAAGCCAAAGTCTGGTTTACCTGACACCTGGAGAAGAGGATACAGGACTTTGGGCCCATGAACACTTGGAAATGGGCTGGAAAGGACCAGAGGAAGCCCTAGCACAGCTGCTACTCAGTGACAGGGTGAACTTGTGCAAAGCCACCTGCTAGCAAAGAAAGGCCACAGGAGATGTGTCTATATCAGCCTGGGCACTGGGTGGGGAAAAAAAATCTCAAGCCTACTCTCTCCAGTGTAGGGTTAAAACACACACACACTTCCCGTGGTTCAGGATATTCCAAGCTATTTAACTACATTAAAATTGAAATTTCTGTTTAGTAAAAGGCACTATAAAAAGTAAAAAGCCAAGCCACAAACTGGGAAATCATTTAACTCATGAAGAGTTAGTATATACAACACTAAAAAGAAAGAATTAGTATACAGAATACATTGTTTCCTTCTCATTAACAAGAGGGACAAGCCACCCAAAAGAATTGGAAAGTGATGGCTTCCAGAGGTGATGGGGACTCAGGCGGGGGCCATATGGAAGGGAGTCTTGGGACTTTAGTTCTATTAGTAATGCTTATTTCTTAAGGTGTGTTGTGGGTACATGAATTGTTGGCTATCTTGTATATTTTTGACATGTAGGAAATATTTCCTAATGTATTATGATGATTAAAAATCCATAAAGGTGTTGTTTTATTTTGTGTCTGAGAGTTATATGATAGATTTAGATGCCCACATATCCTCTGACACTCTAGAATCTCCCTTGCATCTTCCTGGCTCCTGGTGGTGGCCAGCAATCCTTGGTGTTCCTGGGTTCATAGTTTCACGGGTCCAGACTTTGCGACTGCTTTGCAAGCCATTCTCCTTGGGTGTCTTTGTGAAGTCTTTCTTCGATGTGCACTCTGTGTCTAAATTTCCCTTTCTTATAAGGACACCAGTCATATTGGATTAGGGTGCATCTTCATGACATAATTTTTGCTTGATTACCTCTATAAAGACCCTATCTCCAAATAAGGTCACATTTTGAGGTAGTGGGGGTTAGGATTGTAATTTATCTTATTTGTAGAACACAATTCAACTAATAACATGTCAAAACCACACTATAAATATCAGGGAAATGCAAATTAAAACCATAATGATAAATCACCTGTGGATAAAGTGGGGTTCCTATGGCCAGGATCCTCACTGAACTTAAATGTAACTGGCCTGTTGCTATGCTACCGCTTCCATACCTTTAAGCAATAAGCCATTATTGTGTTAATATAATGAGTTCCACCCAGTCCTCTGCACGTCATGGGGTGGCAGGGCTGCAAGGCTGTAGGAGAGCGGAGCAGGGGGCTGGAGTGGTGGCAGCACCGAAGACAGAGGCCCGGAGGACAGCTGTGCAGGACGGCTATGCAGAGAGGCCCAGAGGACAGCTGTGCGGGACGGCTGTGCAGAGAGGCTCAGAGGTAGAGACTGGCTTGCTGCATCCGAAGCAGCAGTGATAACACAGACTCGCTCTGAGTGAATGGGATTTTAGTGACTGACCTGCCACCTGGAAATAAAGTTGGGTATAACCTTTTCACCCCAAGAACCCTTTGCTTTAAATTTCTTTGGTCACAGTGAATCTATAGCGAACTTGCCTAGGGCTGAAACTCATTTGCAAGACAATTGGTGTAGTGGCAGGATTCATTGTTGACCAAGGAAAAAGACAAGCAGCCCTTATGGGAGGAGTGCTTCAGCCGGTTGTCCCTGTGAATAGGGAGACAGTGGATTGTCCCCCAATGGGTATGTGGTCTGAGGTGGCTGGCCTTCTAGAGGACTGGGCCCCACCCCAGGACTGGAGGCAAGTGGAGGTGACACCTGAAGCTGTAGAGCTGGCCCTTCGTATAGTAAGTAGATCCTTTGAGAAGCAGTGTGCCCGTGAGGCAGCAGGGACTGTGGGTTGGCTGCTTCTCACAGTATTAAAAAGGTCTACAGAAGAGACCCAAGAAATAGCATGAGAACGCGAGCTGCAAACTTCTGTGGATTCCCTGAGGAGGGAGATGGCTTTGATGTGAGAGGAGGCAGCACAAGAGCGCCGGCAGCAAGGAGCCATTGGAGAGGAGACGGCAGTGCTGCCAGGTGTTCTGAGGAGGAAGAGGCCATCAAGGAAAAAGACAAACTCCTGAGGGAAGCACAGGCAGAGGTGGTCCGAGAACGTCAGCTGGGAAGCATTGAGCTGAAGGTAAGGACCTTCTGAAGACTGAGGTAACATTGCTGTGAGATACACTAGAAAAGATAAAGGTTGTAGCAGAGGAGGCACTCGGGGGAGGGGAGAGAAAGGTGCCATCAGCCCCAGAAATGGAGGAGCTGGAGAAAGATGAAGGAGTGATGCCAGAGGCACTGGAGCCTCCTGTATTGAAAGCATGCCCCATGATTGTAAAGAAAATAAAGACCCAGCAGCAGAAAGTTCCCCAAGGAGAGGAGCAGCCCCCTCCCAGGTCATGGAGCTCTCTATGGTCCGCCTCTATACTCAGGCTGAGCTGGTGCATTTGGGCTCCCAGTTTAGGCAGAAGCCCTCGGAGTCAATATCAGGTTGGGCCTGCGTCTGTGAGATTTAGGGGCGGATAGAACTGTTCTGTCGGGGTCAGAGATGGGAAAGCTGTCTTCCCTGACAGTGCAGCCTGCCTTGAGGCAGCGATTACAAAATGCACATCAGACCCCAGGGACTCACACCCTCCTCGATTGGCTCATGGCTGCACTTCATGCTGTGTGGCCCAATCCAGGTGATCTACCATCCTCTCCTGTTAGATGGCAGACATATGCTGAACTCCAACAGGTGCTACGAGAGCTAGGCATGAGAAATGCCATCTATAGTCCAGAGAATTATGGCCCAGATGAAGAGATTTTCACTACTGGGATGAGGAATATTGTATTTCAAACGGCTCCTACATCCCTCTTTGGGTCTCTAGTGGCCATTCTTTCCCCTCACTTAGGGCATCCCATAAGCGAGGTGACATGTACAATAGCAGACTTAGGAGAGGCTGAAGCCATGAGAATTCAGAAAGAAATAAGACCTGTTGCTCACAAGAAGAATTTACAAGGCCCCATGAAGGTTACGAGGACCCAGATGTGGGTTGATTTGATACAGGCAGGAGCAGATGGAAGGAAATTAGATGGGAAGTCAAATAGGATCTTACTAGAGCTATGGCAACAGCTGAAACCAGAGCAGCAGTTCCAGCCATTAATACCAAAGAAGCAGAGATCAGAGACAGAGCCAGGAGTCTGGCCTGTGTGTTTACAAGACTTCCTGCTGGAAAGCGAGCCAACCTCACTTGAACCCACACAGGAAGATGATTGGAAAACACTGTTTGACTGAGGGGAAGGTCAAGGTATCTGCCCTGAGGGACCAGGGGAGAACCGCAGACCACATGATGGCTGGAATGGACATGCTTTGGACTGGATCTGCATGGTGCTTTGAACCTAGCTGAATCCTCTGGCTTGAGGATTATTATACTTTTTGTTACCTGTATCTTAATTTTTATTATCTCTGAGTTATTGTTATCCTCTGCTGCTCTTGTGGAATCTGGTTACAGTGCTCCAGCTTTCTCGCACAGGGCCATTGCGGAAGATAGAAAGCATGTAAATTGTAAGGCGAGAATCCTAGATGGGTGGAGTATGGATAAAGTGGGGTTCCTATGGCCAGGATCCTCACTGAACTTAAATGTAACTGGCCTGTTGCTATGCTACTGCTTCTATAGATTTAAGCAATAAGCCACTATTGTGTTAATATAGGAGTTCTGCCCAGTGCTCTGCCGGAGACTGGGTGGCAGGGCTGCAAGGCTGTAGAAGAGCGGAGTGGAGGGTTGGAGTGGTGGCAGCGCCGAAGACAGGTCCGGAGGACGGCTGTGCAGGATGGCTCTATAGAGAGGCCCAGAGGACGTCTGTGCGGGACGGCTGTGAAGAGAGGCCCAGAGGATGGCTGTGTGGGATGGCTGTGCAGAGAGGCCCAGAGGTAGAGACCAGCTTGCTGCATCCGAAGCAGCAGTGATAATACAGACTCGCTCTGAGTGAATGGGATTTTAGTGACTGACCTGCCACCTGGAAATAAAGTTGGGTATAACCTTTTCACCCCAAGAACCCATTGCTGTAAATTTCTTTGGTCAAAATGAATCTACAGTGAACTTTCCTAGGGCTGAAACTCATTTGCTAGACATCACCTCATGCCAGTTAGGATGGTCAACATAAAAAAGACTAGGAACAACAAATGCTGGCAAAGATGCAGAGAAAGGGGAACCCTCCTACATTGCTGGTGCGAATGTAAGCTAGTTCAACCATTGTGGAAACCAGTATGGAGGTTCTTCAAAAAACTCAAAATAGAAATACCATTTGACCCCGGAATTTCACTCCTAGGAATTTACCCTAAGAATGCAGCAGCCCAGTTTGAAAAAGACACATGCAGCCCTATGTTTATCACAGCATTATTTACAATAGCCAAGAAAAGGAAGCAACCTAAGTGTCCATCAGTAGACGAATGGATAAAGAAGATGTACATATACACAATGGCATATTATTCAGCAACAAGAAGAAAATAAATCCCACCGTTTGCAACAACATGGATGGAGCTAGAGTGTATTATGCTCAGTGAAATAAGCCAGGCAGAGAAAGACAAGTATCAAATGATTTCACTCATCTGTGCAGTATAAGAACAAAGAAAAAACTGAAGGAACAAAACAGCAGCAGACTCACAGAACCCAAAAATGGATTAACAGTTGCCAAAGGGAAAGGGACTTGGGGGGTTATGGAAAGGGAGGGGAGGGGAATAGGGAATTACAATTAGCACACATAATGTAGGGGAGGGTGCATGGGGAAGGCAGTATAGCACAGAGAACACAAGTAGTGATTCTATATCATCCTACTACGCTGATGGACAGTGACTGTAATGGGGTATGTGGTTGGGACTTGAAATAGGGGAAATGTAGTACCACAATGTTGCTTATGTAATTGTATATTAATAATACTTAAAAAAAAAACCCACACTATATAAGACAATACACGGAGGACTTCCGGGAAGATGGCAACATGAGCAGGGCAGCAGAAATCTCCTCCCAACACTATATTTATCTATGAAAATACAGCAAATACAACTACTCCTAAAAGAGAGACCAGAATACACAGGAAAGCGCACAGCATGCAGCTACACCTGAGAGGACACAGCACTCCGCAAGGCGGGTAAGATAAGGAGCCGCGACCCGGTGGGACCTGAGCACTCCCCCACCCCAGCGCACCAGCAGGAGGAGAGGATTCAGAGCCAGGAGAGAGTGGAAGTACAGGCCCGTGAAATAACCAGCCCCGGTGATCTGCACGGGGAGCGCTGACACACATCGCGCGGTGTAGCGGACATTGGAGAGACCAAGGGTGCAGGGTCTGAGCGGGGAACGCGCCAGGGTGCTTGCAGCCGACTCCAGGGAAGGAAAAAAAAAAAGAAGAAAAGTGCGCGCTTTTTTCAGCGCTCTTAAAGACACAGGAGCCCAGCAGAGGACCGGATCGCCCCGGCACACTCATCCCAGCAGGCTGGGAGCCCTGGGGAGCTTCGGACCCCTTAGCTGGTGACTAGGAAAGGGTGGCTGCACTTAGATTTCCCACAGAGCTCAACAGCCTCCCATTTGTGCCCACCCAGGCCAGAGCTATAAAGGGACCTGTGGAGCGGCACGGCCACGGCTATGGAATAGTGGAGCAACAGCGTCACCTACTGCATCCGCACAGAATCCACTCCCGGTGGGCATTTTTTTTTCTTCCCCCTTTTTTTTTTCTTTCTTTCTTTCTTTTTTTCCTTTCTAAATTCATAAAGAGCCCAGCTGACATACGTGCCAACTACCAGCAACCACTTCTATAGCCACGAAAAGACAGAGGAATATGGTACAGTCAAAGTTCCAGACCCAGACAACCCCAGAGAGGGAACGTGAAAGGATGGACATGCAGTCTTCCTGAAAAAGAATTCAGAATAAAAGTCATAGCCATGCTGACGGATCTACAGAGAAATGTGCAAGAGCTGAGGGAGGAAGTGAGGGAAGTGAGGAAAGATATGCAGAAATCAGACAAGCCATCAACGGGCTTAACAGCAGACTGGATGAGATGCAAGAGACTTAATTGAATAGAAATCAGAGAACAGGAATTCAGAGAAGCTGAGGCAGAGAGAGATAAAAGGATCTCTACGAATGAAAGAATATTAGGAGAACTGTGTGACCAATCCAAATGGAGCAATATTCACATTATAGGAGTACCAGAGGAAGAAGAGAGAGAAAAAGGGATAGAAAGTGTCTTTGAAGAAATAATTGCTGAAAACTTTCCCACACTGGGGAAGGAAATAGTCTCGCAGTCCATGGAAGCCCACAGATCTCCCAACACAAGGGACCCAAGGAAGACAACACCAAAACACATAATAATTAAGATGGCAAAGATCAAAGATAAAGACAGAGTATTAAACGCAGGTAGAGAAGAAAGATCACCTACAAAGGAAAACCCATCAGACTGTCATCAGACTTCTCAACAGAAACCTTACAGGCCAGAAGAGAATGGCATGATATATTTAACGTAATGAAACAGAAGGGCCTCGAACCAAGAATATTGTATCCAGCACGATTATCATTTAAATATGAAGGAGGGATTAAACAATTTCCAGACAAGCGAAAGTTGAGAGAGTTTGCCTCTCATAAACCACCACTACAGGATATCTTAAACGGACTGCTCTAGAGGGAAGCACCCCTAAGGCTAAAAAGATGTCACCAGAGAAAATAAAATCATAGCAAAGAAAGCAGACCATCCAAATACTAACTAAAGGCAAAGAATAAATAACCCAATATATAAAGAATAGAGGGGGAAGAATAGGAAGGGAGAAATAAAGAAACATCAGACGGCGTTCACAATAACTTAACAAGAAAGGATTCTTAGATAGTAAAGAAGCCTTGAACCTTTGGTAACCACGAATCTAAAGCCAGCAATGGCAATAAGTACATATCTATCAATAATCAACCTAAATGTAAATGGACTGAATGCACCAATCAAAAGACACAGAGTAACAGAGTGGATAAAAAGCAAGACCCATCTATATGCTGCTTACAAGAGACTCACCTCAAACCCAAAGATATACACAGACTAAAAGTGAAGGGATGGAAAAAGATATTTCATGCAAAAAACAAAGAGAAAAAAGCAAGTGTTGCAGTACTTGTATCAGACAAAATAGACTTCAAAACGAAGAAAGTAGCAAGAGATAAAGAAGGACATTACATAATGATAAAGGGGTCAGTCCAACAAGAAGATATCACCATTATAAATATATATGCACCCAACACAGGAGTGCCAGCATATGTGAAACAAATACTAACAGAATTGAAGGAGGAAATAGACAGCAATGCATTCATTTTAGGAGACTTCAACACACCACTCACTCCAAAGGATAGATCAACCAGACAGAGAATAAGTAAAGACACAGAGGCACTGAACAACACATTAGAACAGATGGACCTAACAGATAAGCACAGAACTCTGCACCCAAAAGCAGCATCATACACATTCTTATCGCGTGCACATGGAACACTTTCCAGAATAGACCACATACTAGGCCAGAAAAAGAACCTCAGTAAATTCAAAAATATTGAAATCCTACAACCAAATTCTCAGATCACAAAGGTATAAAACTAGAAATAAATTTTAGAAAGAAATCAGAAAGGCTCACAAATACATGGAGACTTAACAACATTCTCCTAATGAATCAATGGGTTAATGACCAAATTAAACAGAAATCAAAGAATATATGGAGACTAATGACAACAACAACACAAAGCCACAACTTCTGTGGGACGCAGCAAAGGCAGTTCTAGAGGAAAGTATATTGCAATCCAGGCCTATTTAAAGAAGGAAGAGCATTCCCAAATGAACAGTCTAAAGACACAATTATTGAAATTGGAAAAAGAAGAACAAAGGAGGCCCAAAGTCACCAGGAGGGACATAATAAAGATCAGAGAAGAAATAAATAAAATTGAGAAGAATAACACAATAGAAAAAAATCAATGAAACCAAGAGCTGGTTCTTTGAAAAAATAAACAAAATAGATAACCTCCTAGCCAGACTCATTAAGTGAAAAAGGGAATCTACACATATAAAGAGAATCAGAAATGAGAAAGGAAAAATAACGATGGACCCCAGAGAAATACAAAGAATTATAAGAGAATATTATGAGCATCTATATGCTAACAAGCTGCAAAACATAGAAGAAATGGACAACTTCCTAGAAAAATACAAGCTTCCAAGACTGACCAAGCAAGAAACAGAAAAACTAAACAGACCAATCACCAGCAATGAAATTGAAGCGGTAATCCAAAAACTACCCAAGAACAAAAGCCCTGGACCTGATGGATTCACCTCTGAATTCTACCAGACATATAGAGAAGAAATAACACCCATTCTCCTTTAAGTTTTCCAAAAATAGAAGAGGAGGGAATACTTCCAAACTCTTTCTATGAAGCCAGCATCACTCTAATACCAAAACCGGGCAAAGACCTCACCAAAAAAGAAAATTACAGACCAATATCTCTGATGAACATAGATGCAAAAATACTCAACAAAATATTAGCAAACCAAATTCAAAAATACATCAAGAGGATCATACACCATGATCAAGTGGGATTCATCCCAGGGATGCAAGGATGGTACAACATTCGAAAATCCATCAACATCATCCACCACATCAACAAAAAGAAGAACAAAAACCACATGATCATCTCCATAGATGCTGAAAAAGCATTTGACAAAAATTCAGCATCCATTCATGAGTAAAACTCTCAACAAAATGGGTATAGATGGCAAGTATCTCAAAATCATAAAGGTCATATATGACAAACCCACAGCTAACATCATACTTAACAGCGAGAAGCTGAAAGTTTTTCATCTAAGATCGGGAACAAGACAGGGGTGCCCACTCTCTCCACTGTTATTCAACATAGTACTGGAGGTCCTAGCCTGCCAATCAGACAAAACAAAGACATACAAGGCATCCAGATTGGTAAAGAAGAAGTCAAATTGTCACTTTTTGCAGATGACATGATAATGTACATAAACAATCCTAAAGACTCCACTCCAAAACTACTAGAACTAATATCTGAATTCAGCAAAGTTGCAGGATACAAAATTAACACACAGAAATCTGTTGCTTTCCTATACACTAATGATGAACTGACAGAGAAATCAGAAAAACAATTCCATTCACAATTACATCAAAAAGAATAAAATACCTAGGAATAAACCTAACGACGGAAGTGAAAGACCTATACTCTGAAAACTACAAGACACTCCTAAGAGAAAGTAAAGAGGACACTAACAAATGGAAATGCATCCCATGCAATTGGCTAGGAAGAATAAATATTGTCAAAATGGCTATACTGCCTAAAGCAATCTACAGATTCAACGCAATCCCTATCAAACTACCAACAGCTTTCTTCAATGAACTGGAACAAATAATTCTAAAATTCATATGGAACCAGAAAAGACCCCAAATAGCCAAAGCAATTCTGAGAGGGAGGAATCAAATAGGGGGAATTATGCTCCCTGACTTCAAGCTCTACTACAAAGCCACAGTAATCAAGACAATTTGGTATTGGCACAAAAACAGACCCATAGACCAGGGGAACAGAATAGAAAATCGAAACATTAACCCAAACATATACAGTCAATTAATATTTGATAAAGGAGCCTTGGATATACAAAGGGGAGATGACAGCCTCTTCAGCAGCTGGTGTTGGAAAAACTGGACAGCTACATGTAAGAGAATGAAACTGGACTACTGTCTAACCCCACACACAAAGGTAAACTCAAGGTGAATGAAAGACCTGAATGTAAGTCATGAAACCATAAAACTCTTAGAAAAAAACATAGGCAAAAATCTCTTGGACATAAACATGAGCGACTTCTTCATATACATATCCCCCCGGGCAAGGGAAACAAAAGCAAAAATGAACAAGTGGTACTATATCAAGCTGAAAATCTTCTGTGCAGCCTAGGACCCCATCAGTAGAACAAAAAGACATCCTACAGTATGGGAAAATATATTCATAAATGATGTATCTGATAAGGGGTTGACATCCAAAATATATAAAGAACTCACACACCTCAACAAACAAAACGCAAATAATCCAATTAAGAAATGGGCAGAGGACATGAATAGACACTTCTCTAAAGAAGAAATTCAGGTGGCCAACAGGTACATGAAAAGATGCTCCACATCGCTAATCATCAGAGAAATGCAGATTAAAACCACAATGAGATATCACCTCACACCAGTGAGGATGGCCAACATCCAAAACACAAACAACAACAAATGTTGGCGAGGATGTGGAGAAAAGGGAACCCTCCTACACTGCTGGAGGGAATGCAAATTAGTTCAACCATTGTGGAAAGCAGTATGGAGGTTCCTCAAAAAACTCAAAATAGAAATACCATTTGACTCAGGAATCCCACTCCTTGGAATTTACCCTAAGAATGCAGCAGCCCAGTTTCAAAAAGACAGATGCACCCCTATGTTTATTGCAGCACTATTTACAATAGCCAAGAAATGGAAGCAACCTAAGTGTCCATCAGCAGATGAATGGCTAAAGAAGAGGTGGTACATATACACAATGGAATATTATTCAGCCATAAGAAGAAAAGAAATCCTACCATTTGCAACAACATGGATGGAGCTAGAGAGTATTATGCTCAGTGAAATAAACCAAACCAAGAAAGACAAGTATCAAATGATTTCACTCATATGTGGAGTATAAGAACAAAGAAAAAAAAAGTGATGGAACAAAACAGCAGCAGACTCACAGAACCCAGATCGGACTAATCGTTACCAAAGGGAAAGGGACTGGGGAAGATGGGTGGGAAGGGAGGTATAAGAGGGTAAAAGGGGCATTACGATTAGCAGAAGTAATGTTGGGGGGGGCACGGGGAGGGCTATACAACTCAGAGAAGACAGGTAGTGATTCTATAGCATCTCACTATGCTGATGGACAGTGACTGTAATGGGGTTGGTGGGGCGGACCTGATGAAGGGGGTAGTTTAATCACCATGGTATTGCATATGTAATTGTAGATTAATGATACCAAAATAAATTACAAAAAAAAGACAATACAAGCAGCTTTATTACTATTTTTTCGGAACTGATGAATTCTCCACCTTACAGCTTTGATATGTAAGTGACATATAACAACATGTCAGTTTAAGGTATACAAGGTAACAATTTGAGGTATGCATATATTGTGAAATGATTAGCACAATAAGGTTAGCTAAGACATCATCACCTCACATAAGTACAATTTTTTCTGTGTGAGGTGAGATCTGTTAATTAAGCTCTACTTTTGTAGCAACTTTCAAACTTGCACTGCTTGCAACTTACGACTGTAATCACCATAATGTACTTTATACTAGAACTTATACCTGGAAGTTTGTGCTTTTTGACCAACTTCACCCATTTCCATCCCCACAGCTTCCCCTAGCAACCACCAGTCTACTCTGGTCCTTTCCTTTTTTTTTCCCTATTTTTATTAAGGTACCATTGACATACACTCTTATGAAGGTTTCATATGATCAAAATTGTGGTTACTACATTCACCCATATTATCAAGTCCCCCCCACACCCCACTTCAGTCACTGTCCATCAGTGTAGTAACATGCCATAGAGTTACTACTTGTCTTCTCTGTGCTATAGTACTTTCCCCATGACCCCCCAAAACACACACCATATGTGGCAATCATAATACCCCTCAATTCCCTTCTTCCTCCCTCCTCAAATGCCCTCACTGACCCCTCCCCACTGGTAACCATTAGTCCCTTCTTGGAGTCTGTGAGTCTGCTGATATTTTGTTCCTTGAATTTTGCTTTGTTGTTATACTGATGGACACTTAGGTTGCTTCCATATCTTGGCTATTGTAAATAGTGCTGCAATAAACATAGGGGTGTATATGTCTTCTTGAATCTGAGAACTTGTTTTCTTGGGTAAATTCCTTGGAGTGCAATTCCTGTGTCAAATGATATTTCTATTCTTAGTTTTTTGAGGAACCTCCATATTGCTTCCCACAATGGTTGAACTAATTTACATTTCCACCAGCAGTGTAGGAGGGTTCCTTTTCTCCACCAGCATTTGTTGTTCCTTGTCTTTTTGATGTTGGACATCTTAACTGGTAATAGGTAATATCTCATTGTGGTTTTAATTTGCATTTCCCTGATAATTAGCGATGTGGACCATCTTTTCATGTGCCTGTTGGTCATCTGAAATTCTTCTTTGGAGAAGTGTCTGTTCATATCATCCGCCCATTTTTTAATCGGGTTATTTGCTTTTTGAGTGTTGAGGCATGTGATTTCTTTATATATTTTTTATCTTAACCCCTTATCAGATATGTCATTTATGAATATATTCTCCCATACTGTAGGATGCCTTTTTATTCTACTGATGGTGTCCTTTGCTCTGCAGAAGCTTTTTAGTTTGATGTAGTCCCATTTGTTCATTTTTGCTTTTGTTTCCCATGCCTGAGGAGATGCGTTCAGGAAAAGGTTGCTCATGTTTATATTCAAGAGATTTTGCCTGTTTTCTTCTAAGAGTTTTATGGTTTCATGACTTACATTCAGGTCTTTGATCCATTTCAAGTTTACTTTTGTGTATGAAGTTAGACAATAATGCAGTTTTATTCTCTTGCATGTAGCTGTCCAGTTTTGCCAACACCAAGTGTTACAGAGGCTGTCATTTCCCCATTGTATGTCCATGGCTTCTTTATCATATATTAATTGACCATATATGCTCGGGTTTATATCAGAGCTCTCTATTTATTCCATTGATCTATGGGTCTATTCTTGTGCCAGTACCAAATTGACTTGATTACTATGGCTTTGTTCTGGAGCTTGAAGCTGGGGAGCATAATCCCCTTAGCTTTATTCTTCCTTCTCAGGATTTCTTTGGTTATTCAGGATCTTTTGTGGTTCCATATGAATTTTAGAACTATTTTTTCTAGTTTGTTGAAGAATGCTGTTGGTATTTTGATAGGGATTACACTGAATCTGTAGATTGCTTTAGGCAGGATGGCCATTTTGACAATATTAATTCTTCCTATCTGTGAACACTAGATGTATTTCCATTTATTTGTGTCTTCTTTAATTTCTCTCATGACTGTCTTGTAGTTTTCAAGGTATAGGTCTGTCACTTCCTTTATTAGGTTTATTCCTAGGTATTTTATTCTTTTTGATGCAACTGTGATTGGAATTGTTTTCCTGATTTCTCTTTCTGCTAGTTCATCATTAGTATTTAGGAATGCAACATATTTCTGTATTATTTTTGTATCCTGCAACTTTACTGAATTCAGCTATTAGTTCTAGTAGTTTTGGAGTGGATTCTTTAGGGTTTTTTATGTACATTATGATGTCATCTGCAAACAGTAACAGTTTGACTTCTTCCTTGCCAATCTGGATACCTTTTATTTCTTTGTGTTGTCTGACTGCCTTGGCTAGGACCTCCAGTATTGTGTTGAATAAAAGTGGGGAGAGTGGTCATCCTTGTCTTGTTTCTGATCTTAGAGGAAAAGCTTTCAGCTTCTCACTGTGAAGTATGATGTTGGCTGTGGGTTTGTCATATATGGCCTTTATTATGTTGAGGTACTTGCTCTCTTACCCATTTTGTTGAGTTTTTATCATGAATGGATGTTGAATTTTGTTGAATGCCTTTTCAGCATCTATGGAGATGATCGTGTGTTTTTTGTTCTTCTTTTTGTTGATGTAGTGGATGATGTTAATGGATTTTCAAATGTTGTACCATCCTTGCATCCCAGGACAAAATTCCACTTGGTCATTATGGATGATCTTATTTATTTATTTTAAGTTTTTATTAAGGTATTATTGATATACACTTTTATGAAGGTTTCAAAGGAAAGAACAATGCGGTTACTACATTTAGCCATATTATCAGGTCGACACCAATACCCCAGTGCAGTCACTGTACATCAGTGTAGTAAGATGTCACAGACTCACTGTTCGCCTTTTCTGTGCTACACTGTTTTCCCTATGATCCCCCCACAGCATGTGTACTAAACATAATACCCCTCAATCCCCTTCTCCCACCCTCCCCACACGCCTTCACACACCCCTCCCCTTTGGTAACCAATAGTCCCTTCTTGGAGTCTGTGAGTCTGCTGTAATTTGGTTCCTTCAATTTTGGTGTGTTGTTATACTTCACAAATGAGGGAAATCATTTGGCACTTTTATTTCTCTGCCTGGCTTATTTAATTGAGCATAATACCCTCCAGCTCCATCCATGTTGTTGCAAATGGTAGGATTTGTTTCTTTCTTATGGATGAATAGTATTCCATTGTGTATATGTACCACTTCTTTATCCATTCATCTACTGATGGACACTTAGGTTGCTTCCATATCTTGGCTATTGTAAATAGTGCTGTGATAAACATAGGGCTGCATATGTCTTTTTGAATCTGAGAAATTGTATTCTTTGGATAAATTCCAAGGCGTGGGATTCCCAGGTCAAATGGTATTTCTATTTTTATATATTGTTTTATTTTGCTATTATTAATGTACAATTACATGAGCAATATTATGGTTTCTAGACTCCCCCTATTATCAATTCCCCACCACATACTCCATTACAGTCACTGTCCATCAGCGTAGTGAGATGCTATAGAATCACTACTTGTCTTCTCTGTGTTGTACAGCCCTCCCCATGTCCCCCCCACTACATTATGTGTGCTAATCTTAATGCCCCTTTTTCCCGCTTATACCTCCCTTCCCACCCATCCTACCCAATCCCTTTCCCTTTGGTAACTGTTAGTCCGTTCTTGGGTTCTGTGAGTCTGTTGCTGTTTTGTTCCCTCAGTTTTTTCTTTGTTCTTATACTCCACATATGAGTGAGATCATTTGATACCTGTCTTTCTCCACCTGGCTCATTTCACTGAGCATAATACCCTCTAGCTCCATCCAGTTTGTTGCAAATGGTAGGATTTGTTTTCTTCTTATGGCTGAATAATATTCCATTGTGTATATGTACCACCTCTTCTTTAGTCATTCATCTACTGATGGACACTTAGGTTGCTTCCATTTCTTGGCTATTGTGAATAGTGCTGCAATAAACATAGGGGTGCATATGTCTTTTTCAAACTGGGCTGCTGCATTCTTAGGGTAAATTCCTAGGAGTGGGATTCCTGAGTCAAATGGTATTTCTATTTTGAGTTTTTTGAGGAACGTCCATACTGTTTTCCACAATGGTTGCACTAATTTACATTCCCACCAGCAGTGTAGGAGGGTTCCCTTTTCTCTACATCCTCGCCAACATTTGTTATTGTTTGTGTTTTGGATGTTGGCCATCCTCACTGGTGTGAGGTGATATCTCATTGTGGTTTTAACTTGCATTTCTCTGATGATTAGTGATGTGGAGCATCTTTTCATGTGCCTGTCGGCCATCTGAATTTCTTCTTTGGAGAAGTGTCTGTTCAGTTCCTCTGCCCAGTTTTTAATTGGCTTATTTGCTCTTTCATTGTTGAGGTGCATGAGCTCTTTATATAGTTTGGATGTCCGCCCCTTTTTGGATATGTCATTTATGAATATATTCTCTCATACTGTTGGATATCTTTTTGTTTTATTGATGGTGTCCTGTGCTGTACAGAAGCTTTTTAGTTTTATATAGTCCCAGTTGTTCATTTTTGCTTTTGTTTCCCTTCCCCAGGGAGATATGTTCATGAAGAAGTTGTGTAGGATTAATGGTATTAATACATAAATCATGTAATATAGAAATCAAATGTACCAACACACATGATTTGATCGTTTTTCCTATAACCCTCCCTTGATGTGTGATCAAAAACAGAATGATGAGAACCAAAACAGTTCTCACGGCTCGGGGCCGCCCTCACATGGTTTTAGTATCTTGGGGAGTATCACATCGTTGGGCTAGACTCAAGGCCAGATAATGATGTTTAAGTTCATTTTAAGTTCATTTGCTCAGTAAATATGAGAAGTGCCTTTTCGGCATTACTCTTGTGCAGCGAAGCCTTGAGTCTCCTGGCTCGTCCTTTCAGATCTTCGATATTTTATCATGTCTCCCCCCTTGCCTGCGGGTCAGAAGCATGGAGGGGACCGAGAAGCAGCGCCCAAACAGGGACACTGAAACTCAGAGCAGGGAAGCTCCAAAGATCATTGATCCGGTAAGACTCCCGGGAAAGCATACGTAAGGATAGGATCAAGACGTCAGGGACACTATAATGGGCCAAAACAAAACTAAAGCAGCTAAACTGGAGGATTATTTAAAATTACTCCATGCCCTCCTGAAAACGTCAGGAGTGAAAACTTCTAAAAAGGAGTTTGCTCAACTTCACAAATATGTTAAAAAATATTGTTACTGGTTGCTTCCACAGGGAACCCTTAAACAAGCTGATTGGAATAATGTGTTAAGAGATTTGAAAAAGGCTCACAGGGAAACATTATCCCTGTACCTATTTGAGTGGATCAATGGCCCCTCAATAAAGAAAAACTGGCAGCCTTACACACATTAGTTCAAGAACAGCTTCAGCTAAATAGATTAGAATTTTCTACAAGCCCATGGAATTCCCTTGTATTCGTCATGAAAAAGTCCAAGAAATGGAGACTCTTTCATTACTTAAGACAAATTAAGGCAGTTCTTAAACCTATGGGTCCTTTACAAGAAGGCCTCCCTTCTCCAGCTATGATTCTGAAAGACTGGGACATGGTTATCACTGATCTTAAAGATTTTTTTTTTTTTTACAATTCCTTTAGCTGTGGCCGATAGGGAAATTTTTGCTTTTACTGTACCCTCCTTAAATTTACAAGCTCCTTCAGAAAGATTCCAATAGAAAGTAATTCCTCACAGAATGTTAAACAGCCCTACAATTTATGAAAATTATGTGCACAGGGCTCTCGTACCCTCCTGGTGTAAGCCAGGAGCTCTGTCTGTCCTTTCATTTTATCTCTAAATAAAAGCCTCCCCTTAGCTCTCCTACCTTGACTGTTTGCTAAGTTCATTCTTCAATTCCGCAAACAAGAACCCGGGCATCATTTTGGGGGGCTCGTCCGGGATAACCTCAGAGGTGAGTATCGGAATCTGAGCCTGCCTTTGCTTTCACTGTACTTATAGGAGGAGCCGTCTAGGGCACACAACACTGGGCGTTCGTCAGCCACTTAAATGGGACTGGCCCGGCTAGGCTGCTGCCTATGTACCTATGTGAGAGACCAAGATGACCCCGGACCTCTTGTCTCACAGATCAGATTTCTTACAGTGGGTGACTAGCAAGATAATTCCCAGGCAGTGGGAGAAACTGGTGTTTAAGAGTATAGACACCCCCCCCCGACCATAAATGTCCGTGGCAGCCTCTGAATTTTATCTCTGGCCTTGGCAAAAAGTTCCCCTGCTCCCCATTCAAAGCAGTCCTCCTAGGCCTGTGCCACTTTCTCCTGTGTAATGCAAATGAAGTCTGTGAAGTAATCAAGCTGAACCCACAAAGCAACATGTAAATGGCTCTGTTCTATTGACTCCCTTCCTTAGAGGCAGTCATCCTGGGTCTATGCATTTCCTTTTCTGTGGCCCCAGGGAAGCAAAACAGGCTTGTGACTTGGTTCAAGGCTCTAGCAGCGAGACATCACACAGTGCCTATCAGTTCAGAGCTTTCATTGGCCCTTTTAGGTTAGGGCCATCTAAACCTTAACCCAGTTATGTAACCTACTCACCCTTAGAGTATATTCTTGAAAACTGAGATACTTTTTATCAAGTAAGCTAAAAGAAAGAAGGTAATTGAATATTAGTAACTCAAATATTTGTATCAGTTTATCTATTGGTGTATATGTTCTTTTATGAAAAGTGTTGCTAACTGTAGTCCTTACATCTCAATCTGTATTCTTGTGTGTCTAACTGTGTAAGTGAAAAATATTTTTCTACCTCCAGATGGTATTAATAAAAATTGATTTAAAAACAAGCGCTTGTGAAAATTGGACATTCTAAAACTTCCAGAAAATTCTAATAAGAGATATTGAGCATTAATGCTAATTTAAGTTGAACTAAAACAGACATGTCCTTATGGTTATCAGCTGCTTAAGTTTATCTAAAGTCATTGAAGTTGATATTATCTATTAAATCTTTTAAAAAAAGCGCTTAAAGTGAGGTTTAACTTTGTCCATTGTTTAGTAAAAGTTTTGTAAGCATAACTGTTAGGAATGAGTAAACTAAATAAGTGTAGCAAGCAAACATCTTTAACAATAGTGTGTTAATGTATTACAGTGTGTTACAGTGTGTATACCTACAAACAGCCTGAGAATCTCTGTGGTAACCTAAAACCTTAATGTTTTGCTAAGTAGATATATTTTGTGCTTAGAGATTATGCTGTGAAGCACATGGTTCCAGAAATTATAAAGTGTGTTCATAAATTTGTTGATCTAAAGAATGCTAGTGTAATGGTTTACAGTAGCCCACTTCTCAGTGTTCACTGAAAATTAAAGTTCCTAATGGTTTTAAGGTCTAATTAAAGCTACTTAATGTAATAAAGAAAACATCTCTACTTACTAAAAAAGGTGTGTGTTTAATAAGAGAAGGTATAAGGAATGGAAATTCATTTTGTTGAGGGCAAAAGAAGTAACTATTTAAAAGCACAGTTGTATTTGAAGAAGGAGAGCACTGAATGTAAAAAGAAAGTTGTAGAAACTTTGTGGAAAAATCGACATAGTCATGCTATGTGAAATTAAAGCAAATAAGTCTTGATATCAAGTACACAGCAAAACTAGAAGTTTTTGTTTGTTAAAAGAACAAAGGTTTATTAGTCTACCTTTAATGTTGAAAGATTGCAAAGAGTTTTCTAATTGTTTATCAAAACAGTTTCTCATGTTTAAAATCTCAGTAACTTGTCTAAGTATTTAAGAAAATGAAATCTTACTATTAAAAGGACTACAAGCTAAGCTTTGCTAACAACTGTGTAACCTTCTGTATTTGCCTTTAAAATCTTTTATTATGTCATTCTGGTTAAATAGATAAGTATTGTTTCATAGTGACTTATGATTCTATTTAGGCTATTTAGGCAAGTGCCTTAAAATTTTTCTGAGTTTCCCAAAATCAAATTCAAAAAGGTGTTTTTACCTCTAGTTCACTCTGATATTTTCCAGAGGGCCCCTGGAACATGTCAGAGGAATTTTTTTCTCCTCATCGGAGAAAATATTTGGTTAATTTGGCTTATTTATCTAATACATATTTACCTAGAAAGCACTGTAAAAAAGAATGATGCTAAACTTTGTTACTGAATGTTTTATATTACAAAAATGTCCAAATTTTCTTATGTCAACTCTCTTATAGTAAGCTCTCATCAGATCTTTAACCATTGTCATTTGCAAGTTTTTTGCCATATAAAATCACTCTTTAATTACTTCTAAACTGGTAAAGAACTAGATTTCAACAAAGCCAGTATTAATTGCATAAGATTAAGTAAACTAAAGAAAATGACTCTGTGGCTTTTTGTTTCAAATGTTGCTGATAAAGTGTTTTAAGCTTTTTCTCTTAAGCTGACTGACAACAGTTTAGTAAATGACAATACCTTTGTAAGCAGAATTGAAACATTTATCTTTCTCTTTACATGACCCCTCCAGAATTTAAGAACTTTCGTGAGTATTTTTATATTTTATAGCAGTACGTTTATTTGCATAAGCTCAATAAGAATCTGCTTTCCTTGTAACAGGACCAATTAAAAACACTGGTTATATTGATGCTGGGGTTCTTGTTCACAAAGCTGAAGAATGAGCTTAGCAAACACCCAAGGTAGGAGAGCAAGGTACAGGCTTTTATTTAGAAATAAAGTGAAAGGACAGAGCTCCCAGCTCATGCCAGAAGGGGACAAGAGTCCGGGGTGGTGCATTGTCTAGGGGGTTTTATAGGCAAATGAGGGTTTTTTGAGAAAATGAAAGAAAGGCTTAGGGGTGTGGACTTGTGCCATCTGCCCTACCCTCAAGGTGGGCTGGGTTGTTCTCTGCTTGCTAGGGCTGTTTACAGTGAAGTCATGGGTTATACTGAGATACTCTTCTTTATTTGTGAAACACTTAAGCATTCTAGGCCAAGTTGCTCCTGGCCTTTTGACTTTTAACTGACCTCATAGAAGATGTCTATATTCTTAGTCTGGTATCTTGATCCTAGAGAATTAGTGTGACCTTGACTTTGCATAATGCTTAACAGAGTTTCAAAAGAGACTTCTTTGCCCATTATTATATTGCTCTGACTGTAAATATCCCGCCCTGCTTTTTCCAGAGGCCCTTACCCTACTCTGACTACACCCACGGTCCCTGTCTCAATATTACCAAGGCTTTGACTGGAATGTCATACCTAAGAGACACGTGCATAAACTCAGATATGAACAGTTCTAAGGAACTAAGGTTGACCTTATAGAGCCAACAAAGCCCCTTTGAAGAACTGGCTTGGTACCTTGCTTACAGGGTTCCCAGCAGCCTTACCAGGTGAGTAAGGAAGGTCATTTCCTTGCAGGTGCAGAAACCTCAGAAATGTCTTGGGAACCTCAAGAAGAGAGGAATTCACCCAAATCTACAGGTACTACAGGCAAAACCTGATGGGAAATCCGGCTTTGCTTTCTGTCCTCCAGAGGTCTTTAAAAGCCCAATCTGAAATTCCTTGTAAAAAGTTCCAGCAAAGCAAATTTAAAAGATCAATTGCTCTTCTTGCTGCACTTATGCAAATAATCAAGCCAAGTGTTAATTATTTTCTTAATCTGGTTACTTCTAATACAAATGAGGGTGATTTTAGAGAAAAGTGTTGTTTCAATAATGCAGCCTTATCTATACTAAATCCTAATACTAGTCATTGGGACGTGGAATAGACACAGAATTCTAGTTTCCCCAAAATATCTCACTATGATTCTCCAGATGTTTTAGTTTTCGCCCATCATTTCAATTAAAAATTTACTGTTTCTACTCCTCATATTCATCCATGCATTCTTAATCTTGTCAAGCTGCTCCAAAAAGGAAAATCCAACCCCACACGTTGCTACTTAACCTAATAACACGATTTGTTCTATCTTGCCTAGAAGCCATAAAACTGCAAATAGTAATAAAAATGGAACCCAAGATGGAAGCGCCAATCTTTGAGGTCCTCTCAACTGACTGCCGATGGAGACCTAACTGCGCCCCTTACTGTGCCCCCTCTCAGCATGAAGCAGCCAGAGTGGTCATCGCCCCTTCTCCATAGCAGCAGCTAGGGTCTCCATCTGTAGAGGGGGGAATGAGACAGGGACCCTGAGCTTAGACAGAATAGGGTGAGGCCTCCAGAAAAAGCAAGGCAGGATATTTGCAGTCAGAGCAATGTAACTGTAAGACCGGAGGTACTGGAGGAAGGGACAGGTCTCACTGGAGGAACCCGACTCGAGCCAAATGAGGAAGAGAACGGTGAATGTCACTCAAATGATTCAATGGAAGGTCCCTAGCTGCAGGTCCTGCCTAGAACACGGGTCACAGTACTCTCTCCCCAGCAACCCAGCCTGACCAATCATTGGTGATCATGACACCCACACCAGCCAATTAGTTCTGTCCATACCCTCAGAGCTCTCCCAGCACCTTTGATAAGCCTGTCGCCCCTCCTGCTGGGCGTGACTTCCCTGGCCTGTGGATACGCAGACTGGTGAACCTCACCCAGGATTGTGTTAATAAAAATTTTTTTGGCTCCTTTGTTGCCGCTTGCCTGGTCCGGTTTCGTCTACCTTACAGTAACTACATGCAAGGAAACCCCCTACCAAAACTGTGTCAAACATAAACCTCTAGAATCTTTCTTCAGTGAGATCAGTTAAAGCTCAAAAGGCCAGGAGCAGCTTGGCCTGGAATGTTCGAGTGTTCCACAGATAGGGGAGGGTATCTCAGCATAACCTGTGACTTCACTGTAAACAACCCTAGCAAACAGACAACAACCCAGCCCACCTTAGGGGCAGGGCAGGTGGTACAAGTCCACACCCTAAGCCCTCTCTTCACATTATCAAGGTATATGCGGCGGCGTGGGATGCATCCTTCCTGATCTAATAGATTATCCCAGAAATAGTCATGAAAGATTTCTCTGAGCTCTGATGTCTGATTGTGATGACAGCTTGAAGCTTTTAGCTCCTGCCTCTGTTGCAGTTCCAGTGGCATTCATCCTGTAGGTTCCTGGACTTGTCAGTGAAATGCAAAAAGAGATATCTAAGCTGGCCTGTGTATATAGTAAGACAACGAATTTGACTGCTTCTGTATTATCTGAACTCAATAAAGAACTAGGAGAAGTGCAAGTTATGGTGCTTCAGAATCGTGCTACTATAGATTATCTGCTGTTAAAAGAATATGGGAGGTGTACAGTTTCCAGGAATGTGTTGTTTTAATTTGTCTGATTTTTCTCAAACTATTCAAAATTGATTAGATGATATCCATCATATTGTCAGTAAGTTTTCACAAATGCCTGGGTTACCTAACTGGTTTTATTGGTTTCATTGGATATGGCCGGTAATTGTAGGTCTGCTTTTGCTATGTACCTGCATTCCTGTTCTGTTAATGTGTGTACGTAATTTAATTAGTAGTTTGTTAAAAGCTATACATGTTTACATTACTCTACAGGAAATTATGTCAAAGAAATAATCAAACTTCTCATATTTTTTTCCGCCTGCTACTCCTATAGCTTTTCTTCTTCTTTCCTAAATACAGCTCTTTACTAGAATTCATGCCTCATACTTAAAATTACTGTGCATCATAATCCTTTCAACTGGCAAAGATACCTCAGGACAAGTGCTGGACATAGAGGCCAAGGGGCATAAATCTGCAAAGAAGTGGAAAACTAACCTTTTCTAAGAATATTACTTCTCTCTCACTTACCAACTTTACATCTCCCTGTATGGCCCCAGAAGATGGCTGGTTAGCCCGAGACGGGTAAGATTCCTCAAGGGAGGAACAACCTAAGACAGGCACAGTTTCAGGGTGGCCATCAGGTGAGAAATTAGGGGCCAACAGAGGTGAGGATTAGAACCTCACCCCCGAGATGTGAGAGAAATATTCTGCACCTGTGTATATTGTATTGCCCCTGCCCAGCTCAGATAAGAGCCCAGTCTATAGACAAAGACCTGCTCACCTGCAATTACCTTCTAATTGCACTAAATTTATTTTCTATCTTTATTTCACTTCACGTAAATTCAAGAAGTAGACTTTTATTTTATACTGCAGAAAATAGAGAAGTAAACTATGTTAAAAACCTTCTGTTAGAAACTGTCTACTTGCTATTTCTTTATTATACCTACCCACTACTTAAAAGGGGGAAATGTAGGATTAATGGGATTAATACATAAATCAAGTAATATAGAAATCAAATGTACAAATACACATGGCTTGATTCTTTTCCTACAACTCTTGATGTGTGATCAAAAACAGAATGATGAGAACCAAAACAGTTCCGATGACTCCGGGCCGCCCTCATATGCTTTCAGTATCCTTGAGGAGTATCATGTCCTTGGGCTAGACGCAAGGGCAGATAATGATGTTTAAGTTCATTTTGAGTTCATTTGCTCAATAAATATGAGAAGTGCCTTTTCGGCATTACTCTTGCACAGTGAAGCCTTGAGCCCTCTGGCTGGACCTTTCAGATATTTGATATTTGATTGTGTCTCCCCACTTGCCTGCTGGTCAGAAGCAGGGAGGGATCAACAAAGTGCTCATATTTATGTCCAACATATTTTTGTCTATGTTTTTTTTCTAAGAGTTTTATGGTTTCATGACTTACATTCAGGTCTTTGATCCATTTTGAGTTTACTTTTGTGTATGGGGTTAGACAACGATCTAGTTTGATTCTCTTACATGTAGCTGTCCAGTTTTCTGAACACCAGCTGTTGAAGAGGCTGTCATTTCCCCATTGTATATCCATGGCTCCTTTACCATATATTCATTGACGATATATGCTTGGGTTTATATCTGGGCTCTCTAGTCTGTTCCATTGGTCAATGGGTCTGTTCTTGTGCCAGTACCAATTGTCTTGATTACTGTGGCTTTGTAGTAGAGCTTGAAGTCAGAGAGCATAATTCCCTCCACTTTATTCTTCCTTCTCAGGATTGCTTTGGCTATTTGGGTCTTTTATGGTTCCATATGAATTTTAGAACTATTTGCTCCAGTTCATTGAAGAATGCTGTTGGTATTTTGATAGGGATTGCATTGAATCTGTAGGTTGCTTTCGGCAGGATGGCCATTTTGACAATATTAATTCTTCCTATGCTTGAGCACGGGATGTGTTTCCATTTATTGGTAACTTCTTCAATTTCTCTCATGAGTATCTTGTAGTTTTCAGGGTATTAAGCCTTTCACTTCCTTGGTTAGGTTTATTCTTAGGTATTTTATTCTTTTGGATGCAGTTGTGAATGGAATTGTTTTCCTGATTTCTCTTTCTGCTAGTTCACCGTTAGTGTATAGAAATGCAACAGATTTCTGTTTATTAATTTTGTATCCCACAAATTTACTGAATTCAGATATTAGATTTAGTAGTTTTGGAGTCAATTCTTTAGGGTTTTTTATGTACAATATTTTGTCATCTGCAAACAGTGACAGTTTGACTTCTTCCTTACCAAACTGGATACCTTTTATTACTTTGTGTAGTCTGATTGTTGTGGCTAGAACCTCTAGAACTATGTTGAATAAAAGTGGGGAGAGTAGGCATCCTTGTCTTGTTCCCAGTCTTAAAGGAAAAGCTTTCAGTTTCTCTCTGTTAAGTATAATGTTGGCTGTGGGTTTGTCATATATGGCCTTTATTACGTTGAGGTACTTGCCCTCTATACCCATTTTGTTGAGAGTTTTTATCATGAATGGATGCTGCATTTTGTCAAATGCTTTTTCAGCATCTATGGAGATGATCATGTGGTTTCTGTCCTTTTTGTTGATGTAGTGGATGATGTTGATGGATTTTCTAATGTTGTACCATCCTTGCATCAATGGGATGAATCCCACTTGATCATGATGGATGACCTTTTTGATGTATTTCTGAATTCGGTTTGCTAATATTTTGTTGAGTATTTTTGCATCTATGTTCATCAGAGATATTGGTCTGTAATTTTCTTTTTTTATGGTGTCTTTGCCTGGTTTTGGTATTAGAGTGATGTTGGCCTCGTGGAATGAGGTTGGGAGTATTCCCTCCTCTTCTACTTTTTGGAAAACTTTAAGGAGGATGGGTATTAGGTCTTCACTAAGTGTTTGATAAAATTCAGCAGTGAAACCATCTGGTCCAGGTGTTTTGTTCTTAGGTAGGTTTTTGATTACCAATTCAATTTCTTCACTGGTAACTTGTCTATTCAGACTTTCTGTTGCTTCCTGGGTCAGCCTTGAATGGTTGTATTTTTCTAGAAAGTTGTCCATTTCTTCTAGGTTATCCAGTTTGTTAGCATATAATTTTTCATAGTATTCTCTCATAATTCTTTGTATTTCTGTGGTGTCCATAGTGATTTTTCCTTTCTCATTTGTGATTCTGTTTATGTGTGTAGACTCTCTTTTTCCTTGATAAGTCTGGCTAGGGGTTTATCTATTTTGTTTATTTTCTAGAAGAGCCAGCTTCTGCTTTCATTGATTCTTTCTATTGTTTTATTCTTCTCAATTTTATTTATTTCTGCTTTAATCTTTATTATGTCTGTCCTTCTACTGACTTTGGGCCTCGTTTGTTCTTCCTTTTCTAGTTTCATTAGTTGTGAGTTTAGAGTGTTCATTTGGGATTGTTCATCTTTTCTGAGGTAGGCTTGTATTGCAATATTTCCCTCTTAGCACGGCCTTTGCTATGGCCCATAGATTTTGTGGTGTTGAATTATTGTTGTCATTTGTCTCCATATATTGCTTGATCTATGTTTTTATTTGGTCATTGATCCATTGATTATTTAGGAGCATGTTGTTAAGCCTCCATGTGTTTGTGGGCTTTTTCATTTTCTTTGTGTAATTTATTTCTAGTTTCATACCTTTGTGATCTGAGAAGCTGGTTGGTACAATTTCAATCCTTCTGAATTTACTGAGGCTTTTTTTGTGGCCTAGTATGTGATCTATTCTTGAAAATGTTCCATGTGCACTTGAGAAGACTGTGTATCCTGTTGCTTTTGGATGGAGTGTTCTGTAGGTGTCTGTTAGATCCATCTGTTCTAATATGTTATTCAGTGCCTCTGTCTCTTTACTTATTTACTGTCTGGTTGATCTGTCCTTTGGAGTGTGTGGTGTGTTGAAGTCTTCTAATATGAATTCATTGCATTCTATTTCCCCCTTTAATTCTGTTAGTATTTGTTTCACATATGTAGATGATTCTCTGTTGGGTGAATAGATGTTTATGATAGTTTTATCCTCTTGTTGGACCGACCCCTTTATCATTATGTAATGTCCTTCTTTGTCTCTTGTGACTTTCTTTGTTTTGAAGTCTATTTTGTCTGATACAAGTACTGCAACTCCTGCTTTTTTCTCCCTATTAGTTGCATGAAATATCTTTTTCCATCTCTTTACTTTCAGTCTGTGTATGTTTTTGGGTTTGAGTTGAGTCTCTTGTAAGAAGCATATAGATGGGTCTTGTTTTTTTATCCATTCAGTAACTCTGTCTTTTGACTGGTGCATTCAGTCCATTTACATTTAGGGTGATTATCGGTAGATATGTACTTATTGCCATTGCAGGCTTTAGATTCATGGTTACCAAAGATTTAAGGGTAGATTATTTATTATCTAACAGTCTAACTTAATGCGCTTAGTTCGCTATTCCAAATACGATCTAAAGGTTCTCTTTTTTTCTCTTCTTTTTCTTTCTCCTCCATTCTTTTTATATTAGGTGTCATATTCTGTATTCTTTCTGGGTCCCTTGACTGACTTTTGGGGTAGCTGATATAAATTTGCATTTGCCTAGTAATTAATTGCCATTCTTCCTTGATTGTGGTTGTATTTTCTCTGTTGACAGCTATTTAGCCTTAGGAGTACTTCCATCTATAGCAGTCCCTCCAAAATACACAATAGAGATGGTTTGTGGGAGGTAAATTCCCTCCATTTTTGTTTATTTCCAAATTGTTAAATCCCTCCTTCAAATTTAAATGATATCATCCTGGATACAATATTCTTGGCTTGAGGCCCTTCCATTTCATTGCATTAAATATATCATGCCACTCCCTTCTGGCCTGTAAGGTTTCTGCTGATAAGTCTGACGATATCCTGATGGGTTTTCCTTTGTATATGATCTTTATTTTCTCTCTGACAGCTTTTAATATTCTGTCCTTGTCCTTGATATTTGCCATTTTAATTATTATATGTCTTGGTGTTGTCTTCCTTGGGTCCCTTGTGTTGGGAGATCTGTGCACTTCCATGGCCTGAGGGACGATTTCCTTCCCCAGCTTGGGGAAGTTTTCAGGAATTATTTCTTCAAAGACACTTTCTATCCCTTTTTCTCTCTCTTCTTCTTCTGGTACCCCTATAATACGAATATTGTTTCGTTTGGATTGGTCACACAGTTCTCTCAATATTCTTTCATTCCTAGATATCCTTTTTCCTCTCTGTGCCTCCACTTCTTTTTTAGAGAACTGTACCTCAGTTCTCTAATTTCTATTTCATTTACTGTCTCCTCTATCTCATCTAATCTGCTTTTAAATTCCTTCATTGTATGTTTCAGTTAGGATACTTTATTTTTCGAAGTTTGTATCTCTTTCTCAAATTTCTCCCTGTGATCTTGAATATTTTTCTGTAGCTCATGAGCATATTTATGATTTTCATTTTGAAATTTTTCTCAGGAAGATTGGTGGTTTGAGTTTCACTTGGCTGTCTTTCTGGTGTTTTTAGGATTTTGGTTTGTACCAGATTCTTTTGATATTTCATACTTGTAATTAATAATATGGAATAATAACTTTATATAGGTGCTACCCTCTAGTGCCCAGATGCTCTACTCTCTGGAGATGCCCAGTCCGTGGAAAGATGGCGGGGGTCGCAGGTGAGCAGTGCCAGTGACTGCCAGGAGGAAAGTGCTCTTTCCTGCTTCCCAGCTGCAGTGCCTACCTCCACTGCCAGGGCCAGTAGGCTGAGTGTGCAGGGAGCAGCCTCTATGTTATGCCCCTGTAGCTGCGGTAGGTGGGGCCTCCCTCTGGCTGGCCTGGTGCAATGGTGGGCTCAGGAGGTTTGCAAGCCTTTGCCCAGCAGGAGGAACTAGTGGAAGGCTGTGTATCGTGGTGGGGTGTATCGGGGCTGCATTGTCAGCCAGGGTGATGGATTGCCTGAAGCTTGTAAAAGTTCCCAACCTGCTGGGTTGAGTGCACTGGGACAGTTTTGTTCACCTGACCTTTCTCCTGCCCAGGAAATTCTGTGTAATCCTTGGCCCTTTTGCAGCCCTCTTGCTGTTTGGAAGTCTCTCAGAGTGCCTGCCTTTCTTTTGTCCCAGAGTGGCCAGTTGTGGGTACCTGTTCTCCATAAGTGGTTGGATTCTCCGTCTCTCTGAGTTTTCCTCTTGTCTTAACTTTCCAACCCCACTAATCTCCAGAGCACCATGTAATGTAGGTTTGTGCTCCCAGAGCAGATCTCCAGGGCTGGGTGTTCAGCAGTCCTAGGCCTCTACCCACTCCCCGCTCTCTTTCTCTTCCTCCTGCTGGTGAGCTGAGGTGGGGGAAGGTCTTCGGTCCTGCCAGATTGCAGCTTTGCTACTTTACTTTTCCATGAGCTCTTCACTTTTCTCCAGATGTAGGCTATCTATCGTAGTCTTTCCTGTTGCTCTTTCAGGATTAGTTGTATTTGCTATATTTTTATATTATATGTGGTTTTGTGGGGAGGTTTCTGTCTCACTTCTCACACTGCCATCTTTAATCCCTTTCTGCTACCCAGTCTACTCTGTTTCTACTGATGCCATTTTTTAAAAACTGGTTTCTGGCTGTTTGACAGCTCCCATTTTCCTTTCTTCCCCTCTTGCTGACTTCCGCTGTGGAGTGATGATTTTCTGTAGCGGTGGGCTTTGATTCTGTCCTCTTTCTCTCCTGTGAACCTACCATGGGTTTTTGCTTTCTGTTTATCATAAGGCTTACACAAAATTTCGGTTAGATATAACATCTATTTTATGCATATTACAACTGAACTTCAATTATATACAAAATTGTGTCCCTATTTACCCCTCTTATGTTTTTGATGTCACAATTCACCTTTTGTATTGTGTGTTCACTAACAAATTACCTTAGCTATAGTTACTTTGCTACTCTTGTCGTTTAATCTTTATACAGATTTATGTGGTTAACACCCCACCATGTTACAGTATTAGAGTATTCTGAATCTGACTGCATACGCATCTCTATTCTGTGTTGGATATTTTCATATATGTTTCTGTTATCAATTAAAGCCCTTTGTTTCACCTTGAAGAACTCACTTCCACATTTCTTGCAGGGTGTGTGTAGTGAGGATGAGCTCCCTCAGGTTTAGTTTTTCTGGAAATGTCTCTCTCTCCTTCGTGTTTGAAGGACAGTTTTGCCAGGTACGATATTTTTGGTTGGCAGATTTTTTCTTTTAGCACTTTGACTATTCTGTCCCCCTCTCTCATGGCCTGTAAGGTTTTATTGAGAAATCTGCTGATTGCTTTATGGGGATAGCTTGTAAGTTGCAAGCTTCTTTTCTCTTGCTGCTTTTAAGGTTCTCTGTTTTCTGATTTTTGACAGTTTCCTGATGTGCCATGGAGAGAAGCTTTTTTTTTAATATACAATTTATTTTGGTATCATTAACCTACAATTATATGTGCACTATTATGGGGATTAAACTACCCCCTTCATCATGTCCCCCCCACCAACCCCATTACAGTCACTGTGCATCAGTGTAGTGAGATGAGAATCACTACTTGTCTTCTCTGAGTTGTACAGCCCTCCCCGTGCCCCCCCACCTTATGTCTGCTAATCGTAATGCCCCTTTTACCCTCCTGTCCCTCCTTTCCTACGCTTCTTCCCCATTCCCTTTCCCTTTGCTAACTATTAGTCCGTTCTTGGGTTCTGTGAGTCTGCTGCTGTTTGGTTCCTTTGGTTTTTTTTCTCTTTGTTCTTATACTCCACCTATGCGTGAAATCATTTGATACTTGTTCTTTTCGGTTTGGCTTATTTCACTGAGCATAATACCCTCTAACTCCATCCATGTTGTTGCAAATGGTAGGATTTGTTTTCTTCTTATGGCTGAATAATATTCCATTGTGTATATGTACCACCTCTTCTTTAGCCATTCATCTGCTGATGGACACTTAGGTTGCTTCCATTTCTTGGCTATTGTAAATAGTGCTGCAATAAACATAGGGGTGCATCTGTCTTTCTCAAACTGGGCTGCTGCATTCTTGGGTTAAATTCCTGGGAGTGGGATTCCTGAGTCAAATGGTATTTCTATTTTGAGTTTTTTGAGGAACCTCCGTACTGCTTTCCACAATGGTTGAACTAATTTGCATTCCCTCCAGCAGTGTAGGAGGGTTCCCTTTTCTCCACATCCTCCCCAACATTTGTTGTTGTTTGTGTTTTGGATGTTGGCCATCCTCACTGGTGTGAGGTGATATCTCATTGTGGTTTTAATCTGCATTTCTCTGATGACCAGCGATGTGGAGCATCTTCTCATGTGCCTGTTGGCCATCTGAATTTCTTCTTTAGAGAAGTGTCTATTCATGTCCTCTGCCCATTTCTTAATTGGATTATTTGCTTTTTGTTTGTTAAGGTGCATGAGTTCTTTATATATTTTGGATGTCAACCCCTTATCAGATACATCATTTATGAATATATTTTCCCATATTGTAGGATGTCTTCTTGTTCTACTGATGGTGTCCTTTGCTGTACAGAAGCTTTTCAACTTGATATAGTCCCATTTGTTCATTTTTGCTTTTGTTTCCCTTGTCTGGGGGGATATGTTCATGAAGAAGTCGCTCATGTTTATGTCCAAGAGATTTTTGCCCATGTTTTTTTCTAAGAATTTTATGCTTTCATTACTTATATTCAGGTCTTTAATCTTCCTTGAGTTTACCTTTGTGTATGGGGCTAGACAATAGTCCAGTTTCATTCTCTTATATGTAGCTGTCCAGTTTTTCCAACACCAGCTGCTGAAGAGGCTGTCATCTCCCCATTGTATATCCAAGGCTCCTTTATCATATATTAATTGACAGTATATGTTTGGGTTAATGGTTCGATTTTCTATTCTATTCCACTGGTCTGTGGGTTTGTTTTTGTTCGAGTACCAAATTGTCTTGGTTACTGTGGCTTTGTAGTAGAATTTGAAGTCAGGGAGCATAATTCCCCCAGTTTGATTCCTCCTTCTCAGGAATTCTTTGGCTATTTGGGGTCTTTTCTGGTTCCATATGAATTTTAGAATTATTTGTTCCAGTTCATTGAAGAAACCTGTTGGTAGTTTGATAGGGATTGCACTGAATCTGTAGATTGCTTTAGGTAGTATAGCCATTTTGACAATATTTATTCTTCCTAGCCAAGAGCATGGGATGCATTTCCATTTGTTAGTGTCCTCTTTAATTTCTCCTAGGAGTGTCTTGTAGTTTTCAGAGTATAGGTCTTTCACTTCCTTCGTTAGGTTTATTCCTAGGTATTTTATTCTTTTTGATGTAATTGTGAATGGAATTGTTTTTCTGATTTCTCTTTCTGTTAGTTCATCGTTAGTGTATAGGAAAGCAACAGCTTTCTGTGTGTTAATTTTGTATCCTGCAACTTTGCTGAATTCAGATATTAGTTCTAGTAGTTTTGGAGTGGAGTCTTTCGGGTTTTTTCTGTATGGTATCATGTCATCTGCAAATAGTGACAATTTGACTTCTTCTTTACCAATCTGGATGCCTTGTATGTCTTTGTTTTGTCTGATTGCTGTGGCTAGGACCTCCAGTACTATGTTGAATAACAGTGGAGAGAGTGGGCACCCCTGCCTTTTTCCCTATCTTAGATGAAAAGCTTTCAGCTTCTCGCTGTTAGGTATGTTGTTAGCTGTGGGTTTGTCATATATAGCCTTTATGATGTTGAGGTACTTGCCGTCTGTACCGATTTTGTTGAGAGTTTTAATCATGAATGGATGCTGCATTTTATCAAATGGTTTTTCAGCATCTATGGAGATGATCATGTGGTTTTTGTTCTTCTTTTTATTGATGTGATGGTTGATGTTGATGGATTTTCGAATGTTGTACCATCCTTGCATCCCTGGGATGAATCCCACTTGATCATGGTGTATGATCCTCTTGATGTATTTTTGAATTCAGTTTGCTAATGTTTTGTTGAGTATGTTTGGATCTATGTTTATCAGGGAGATTGGTCTGTAATTTTCTTTTTTAGTGAGGTCTTTGCCCGATTTTGGCTTCATAGTGATGCTGGCTTCATAGAAAGCATTTGGAAGTATTCCCTCCTCTTCTATTTTTTGGAAAACTTAAAGGAGAATTGGTGTTGTTTCTTCTCTATATGTGTGGTAGAATTCAGAGGTGAATCCATCAGGTCCGTAGGTTTTGTTCTTGGGTAGTTTTTTTGATTACCACTTCAATTTCGTTGCTGGTGATTGGTCTGTTTAGTTTTTCTGTTTCCTGCTTCGTCAGTCTTGGAAGGTGTATTTTTCTAAGAAGTTGTCCATTTCTTCTAGGTTTTGCAGCTTGTTAGCATATAGATGTTCGTAATATTCTCTTGTAATTTTTGTATTTCTGTGGGGTCCGTCGTTATTTTTACTTTCTCGTTTCTGATTCTGTTTATGGGTGTAGATTCTCTTTTTCTCTTAATGAGTCTGGCTAGGGGTTTATCTATTTTGTTTATTTTTTCAAAGAACCAGCTTTTGGTTTCATTGATTTTTTTCTATTGTTTTATTCTTCTCAATTTTATTTATTTCTTCTCTGATGTTTATTATGTCTCTCCTTCTGGTGACTTTGGGCCTCATTTGTTCTTTTTCCAATTTCAATAATTGTGTCTTTAGACTGTTCATTTGGGAATATTCTTCCTTCTTTAAATAAGCCTGGATTGCAATATACTTTCCTCTTAGAACTGCCTTTGCTGCGTCCCACACAAGTTGTGGCTTTGTGTTGTTGTTGTCATTAGTCTCCATATATTCTTTGATTTCTGTTTTGATTTGGTCGTTAACCCATTGATTCATTAGGAGAATGTTGTTAAGTCTCCATGTATTTGTGAGCCTTTTTGATTTCTTTCTAAAATTTATTTCTAGTTTTATACCTTTGTGATCTGAGAAGTTGGTTGCTGGGATTTCAATATTTTTAAATTTACTGAGGCTCTTTTTGTGGCCTAGTATGTGGTCTATTCTGGAAAATGTTTCATGTGCACTTGAGAAGAATGTGTATCCTGCTGCTTTTGGGTGCAGAGTTCTGTAGATATCTGTTAGGTCCATCTGTTCTAGTGTGTTGTTCAGTGCCTCTGTGTCTTTAATTATCCTCTGCCTGGTTGATCTATCCTTTGGAGTGAGTGGTGTGTTAAAGTCTCCTAAAATGAATGCATTGTGGTCTATTTCCTCCTTCAATTCTGTTAGTATTTGTTTCACATATGCTGATGCTCCTGTGTTGGGTGCATATATATTTATAATGGTTATATCTTCTTGTTGGACTGACCCCTTTATCATTATGTAATGTCCTTCTTTATCTCTTGCTACTTTCTTCGTTTTGAAGTCTATTTTGTCTGATACAAGTACTGCAACACCTGCTTTTTTCTCTTTGTTGTTTGCATGAAGTATCTTTTTCCATCCTTTCACTTTTAGTCTGTGTATATCTTTGGGTTTGAGGTCAATCTCTTCTAAGCAACATATTGATAGGTCTTGCTTTTTTATCCACTGTGTTACTCTGTGTCTTTTGATTGGTGCATTCAGTCCATTTACATTTAGGTTGATTATTGATAGATATGTACTTATTGCCATTGCTGGCTTTAGATTCGTGGTTACCAAAGGTTCAAGGCTTCTTTACTATCTAAGAATCCTTTCTTGTTAAGTTATTGTGAACGCCGTCTGATGTTTCTTTATCTCTCCCTTCCTATTCTTCCTCCTCCTTTCTTTATATATTAGGTGTTTTATTCTTTGCCTTTAGTTAGCATTTGGATGGTCTGCTTTCTTTGCTATGATTTTATTTTCTCTGGTGACATCTTTTTAGCCTTAGGTGTGCTTCCCTCTAGAGCAGTCCGTTTAAGATATCCTGTAGTGGTGGTTTATGAGAGGCAAACTCTCTCAACTTTCCTTTGTCTTGAAATTGTGTAATCCCTCCATCATATTTAAATGATAATCATGCTGGATACAATATTCTTGCTTCCATGCCCTTCTGTTTCATTACGTTAAATATATCATGCCATTCTCTTCTGGCCTGTAAGGTTTCTGTTGAGAATTCTGATGACAGTCTGATGGGTTTTCCTTTGTAGGTGATCTTTTTTCTCTCTCTAGCTGCCTTTAATACTCTGTCTTTATCTTTGATCTTTGCCATCTTGATTATTATGTGTCTTGGTGTTGTCTTCCTTGGGTCCCTTGTGTTGGGAGATCTGTGGGCTTCCATGGACTGCGAGACTATTTCCTTCCCCCATGTGGGAAAGTTTTCAGCAATTATTTCTTCAAAGACACTTTCTATCCCTTTTTCTCTCTCTTCTTCCTCTGGTACTCCTATAATGCGAATATTGCTCTGTTTGGATTGGTCACACAGTTCTCTTAATATTCTTTCATTCTTAGAGATCCTTTTATCTCTCTCTGCCCCAGCTTCTCTGTATTCCTGGTCTCTATTTTGTATTTCATTGACAGTCTCTTTTACCTCATCCAGTCTGCTGTTAAGCCCGTCGATGGCTTGTCTCATTTCTGCATAGTTTTTCCTCATTTCCTCCCTTAGCCCTTGCATATTTTTCTGTAGATCTGTCAGCATGGCTATAACTTTTATTCTGAATTCTTTTTCAGGAAGACTGTGCATGTCCATTCCTTAAGTTTCTCTCTCTGGGGTTGTCTGGGTTTGGAGCTTTGTCTGTACCATATTCCTCTGTCTTTTCATAGGTATAGAATTGGTTGCTGGTAGTTCTCACGTATGTCAGCTGGGCTCTTTATGACTTTAAAAAGGAAAGAGGAGAAGGAAGAGAAAAAAAATAAATACTGCCTCGCCGGGTGCCGAGTCCTCTCCGGTGTGGCTGCCCGCCAGTGCGCCACCTTGCTGGATGCTGAGTCCTGTCTGGTGTGACTGCCCGCTTGTGCACTGCCTTGCCGAGTGCCGAGTCCTCTCAGGTGTAGCTGCACGATGTGCGCTCTCCTGTGTGTTCTGGTCTCTCTTTTAGGGATAGTTGTATTTGCTGTGTTTTCGTGGATAAATATAATGTTGGGAGGAAATTTCTGCCACTCCTTTCACGCCGCCATCTTCCTGGAAGTTGCCCGGAGTAGCTTTTTAAGTTCAGTTTGTTTGGAGACCTATGAGGCTAAGGAACCTGATTCTCCAAATCTCTCCCCTGACCTGGGAAGCTTTCAGCCATATTTCTTTAAATGAATTTTCTGTCTCATCCTCCCTCTTCTCCTTTTGTAAGTCTTGTAATTCTCAGTTGTCTCTCTTGTTGGTATTCCATAGATAACATAGTCTTTCTTCACTCTTTTTTATTTGTTCTCCCTGACTGGAATATTTCAGGGTTCCCATCCTCCAGCTCACAGATTCTTTCTTCTGCTTGATCCATTCTGCTGTTGATGCTTACTGGAGCATTTTTCATTTCAGCCATTGGATTCTTTGGCTCCAGTTTTTTTGGTTCTCCTTTATGATTTCTATCTTTGTTAAATTTCTCATTTTGTTCACATATTGTTTTCCTGACTTTGCTGAGTTATATTTGTTTTCTTGTAGCTCATTGAATTTCCTTAAAACAGCTATTTTGAATTTTTTATCAGGTGTTTCACAGATCTCCATTTTTTTTGGAAGCAGTTCGTAGAAGGTTACTTTAATCCTTTGATGGTGTCATGTCTACTTGATTTTTCATGTTCTTTGGAGTTTAGTGTTGCTGTCTTTACATTTGAACTGAGTCACCTCCTCCAGTCTTTACTAACTGCTGTTGGGGGAAAAATCCCTTCCGTCAGCCCTGCTCGGGATTTTGAGGCTATTTCAGACCTTCTATGCATACTCCTCTGCTCTCGTGGCGGAATTGTTAACCTTGTTTGCCTTCTCTTTATCCTGCAGCTTACCAGGCTTAGTACTGACAGCCTTCTTTCATTTCCCAGAGGTGGTGGTAACACTCAAGTATATTTTCTATCCTTGGCCTGAAAATCTGGGCCCATTCTCTGTGGGTAGTCACTACGTATTTGCCAATACCTGCTCTTACCACCATTGGGAGCCCACATGGGAGCCAGCCATAGCATGAGAGTGTGTGTGGGTGAGGTGTGTGGTGCACTCAGTGTATCAGTGGGCCAGTTGGGGGATCTGTGGGCAAGGTGTCCCTGGTGGCTCATGGGTAGGCTCCTTGATGGACCCCACAATACATTTAGTGGGGTCAGCATCCCTTTAATGCCTTGAGTTCTATCTCCAACTTTTCCAGCTGCTTCCTGCCCACCTCATGCAGATTCACGGATGAGCTGAGAGAAAGGGACCTCTTTTGCAGCATCTTATACAGCTTGGGAGGCTGGCACTCTTACATGCTGTCACTTTCCGTGCAGGATACATCATGGGCTGGGAAGCTCTGTCTTGGCCCTGAGCAGTGCTGCCTTAGGGAGGGATGTCATGGGTCAAATCAAATTGTTGCCTCTGATTCTTTCCAGTGAGGATCGTGACACCCTGGACTTTGAGCTTGACCCTGGGACTGGATGTGACTTGGAGGATCTTGGGAAGAAGCATTCTCGAGGTGTAGAAATGTGAATAATTGTGGCCAAAGGATATAGTTAAATCTGTCATAGATTTGACTACAAAATGCCTCAGTTTGCCGCCTATGCCTTTACCTAGTCCTTTCGTGTTGTGGGCTGCAATTCCTTTCATCAGGAAGGGAGTTTATTCCCCCATACTCAGGTCTTGTTGCCCTTGCAACTTGCTGTGGCCATTGGAGTATGTCAGAAGTAACAGTGCACCAGTTCCACGTAGGAAACTCGTAAGGCCGTGTGGAAGTTTTCTTGATTGTGCCTGTTATGCAGATAAGTCCCAGTGGCCATCTGGGGATGAGAGGACAGCAGGAATAGAGATGGCCACCCCTAGCTGTGGCGCGCGGTGCATGCGCACTTCTCTTTGCAAAAAACGCCATTACAAGATGGCGCTGACATCCGCCCACTGCGAGCCGTAAACAACCGCGGGGCGCATGCCCAAACAGCCAAATACCACCTAGAGGTTGCATGACCTGAGACGTCAGATCGCCTGAGTCGTATCAGCCAGTAAAAAACAGACACGCCAGTGCTAGTGCTATAAAAGAGGGGTTTTGCCTCTCTTCCTGGTCTTCCCCTTTCCTCTTTCCTCCGGCTTCAATAAAGCTTGCTGCAGAAGGATCCTGGCGTCCGCGTGCGTTCTTGCTGGCGAGACGATTGCGCGGGCCGCACCTAGCCATCCTAGACATGCTGTTTCTCTTCCAACCAGGCAGGAGGCCACAGACACATGAGCCAAAGCCAGCCAACACCGGAGGACCCACCCAACTGCGTAAGCCCAATGGCCAACCTGCAGAATCATGAACTGAGTAAATGCTTGTTGTTTTAGGCCACAGTATTTTGTGCTTTTTATGCAAACATTCTATGTTTGTTCTACATGGATGAGAGATATAATTACTAACACTGCTAACTCCTTTGTGAAAATTACTGAGAGATGGTACACAACCAAACAGTTCTCCATTTTTATTCAACCTGTAAATGATTAATTGTTTTGTAAGTTTCAGAAATGTGAAAACTTGGTTATAATTTAACTAGACACATGAAGAAATTTAAAAAGTCAAATTATAGAGAAGTGAAATTTGAGTTGTGGGTTTTGGGTAATACACTAGGAAAATTAGATAGTAAAATGTCAAGGCATTGTATTAATGCCAGAATTTACATTTTACTTATATATAATAGTAATAATGATAAAAGCCACATGAACAATACCTTTGTTTACATGCATTAACATCTAACAGCACACAACAAATTGAAGTAATGCCAGAAGAGACACTGATGCTCAAGCAAGTTCTTTAAGCTGTCATTATATCTGTTTCACATCTTAGTAATCTAAGACATTGTTGGTAAAATTGCATTATTTCCAGAATCTCTCACCTGGCCTTAGTGCATCTCCATATCAATACATGTTTCCAAGGGGTGGAGAGAAGTAGTCTATCTCCATATCAATAGGTAATTACGAGGGCAATCTGGACTGGAGAGGTTGGGTGGGGCCTCTTCTCTGCAGCCTGGTGGGGAGAGACAGGGAAGAGCAGAAGTGACTGCTTGTAAGAAATAAACGGGTTTCTCCCACTTTATTTCTCCCTTTGACTGATTTTGGCTTCAAAGGTATTTTGCCCTGGGACAGGCATTGTTCCTCTTAAATCTTTATTGGTCAGTTTGCAATGACACAGTTTAGAAAAATTGTACTTTTCAAAGTCATTTCCTATTATGTGAAGGCTGTGAAGCTTCCAGGTCAGTGTAGTATGCATAGTAGAGTGAAATGTACCTGTTAGAATGTGTTTTCGAGAACACTATAAGATGTAAACTGCAATTATAGAAGTTGCATTTGCTCATGAGCCTGGTGGTCATTGGCCCTTCTCTGGGACCTCTGTAGTCTTGGTCTTGTCCTGCCCACAATAGAAACCGTGTAAACAGACCTGCATGACTGAAAAGTTTCCCAGACTATTGGTGCCGGGGTTCTTGTTTCAGAGTCGAAGAATGAATTTCGCAAACACCCAAGGTAGGAGGAGCCAGGGAGAGGCTTTTATTGAAAGATACGGTGAGAGGACAGAACTCCTGGCTCACGCCAGGAGGGGACACGAGAGCCATAGTGGCGCATGGTCTAGGGGTTTTATAGGCAATTGAGGATTTTGGGGAACCTTATAAAGGCTTAGGGGTGTGGACTTGTTAAGTGGTTCCTGAATATTTAGAATTAACTTAACACAAGCAACTTTCTGCTCTGACAATTTCTCCCTGAGATACCAGTGTCTTGGTCTGGGAGCATATCAAACAAGGCCCCAAGGTGGGTTGAGGTATTGTTTGCTAACGAGTAAGTTAAGAATCTTTCTTCTTAAACTTCCTGGGTGTTAAAATGCAATTTGTCTTTAAGGTGGAATCCTTCCTGCTTTTTACTATATTGTTTACAGCTGGATTGCATGCTAAATTAGTTGCCCAGTTTGCAATCAACTCATCAGATCTGAAAGAGGAAAGAGCACACAGGCCTGGGCCTTTAGCACGCTAAGGTGAATCTTACACATGATTAAAAATGATTAGCATAGTAAAAACATGTACTACTCTTTTTTATCTGGGGAATATTAACTGACCTCACTGAAGAATGACTCTAGAGCTTAATGTTTAACACAGAGTTTTGGTAGGGGGTTTCCTTGCATGTAGTTACATTGCTCTGACTGTAAATATCCTGCCTTGCTTTTTCTAGAGGACCTCCCCCTATTCTGTCTAAGCTCATGGTCCTTGTCTCACCATGAGTACAGACTTCCACTGTGTCAGGGAGGTTAGCTGCATAGAAATGATATTTACAGAAGATTCATTTTCAGAACCACTTATGTCTCCAGCTTCTACTGTTGTTACTGTGACAACAACCCACTGATACTCCCTTGCAATTCTTCAGCCACCACCCCTCCCCAAATCCCATGCTTTAGTCCAGCGGCACACAAACCTTCCTCCATCTTCTGCCTCTATGAAAGCTGCTTTTACCTCATCCCCTTTAAGGAAGTCCGTCTCTCTCCCAGCATTCTGCTTTGCGGGCAGCAGCCACCTTCGCATTTGGGTGTAAATATATCCTTGATTCCTACAGGAAGTAGGGTTAGGGTTGTTGGGGGAGTGTTGTGTATTTTCCTCGGTCCTTGTCCCCACCACAACAAAGAATTGAAGGGCAGAGACACAGTAGTGAAGCAGAGTAAAAGTTTTATTTAAAATTACTTAAAGAGAGAAAAAGTACAGGCCACCTCAGCAAGGAGAGGCACCCTGAAAGGTTTGGAGAAAGTTTAAGATTAAAAGCTTACAGACTTAGAAAGTGTGGGTGACCTCAGAGAGAGGAGCACACCCCGAAAGGTTGGGGGTTCCCCCTTTTAAAGATTCTTTAGGAATATGACTAAGGGCTGGGGGTGCAGACTGGCTAAGTGGTCTTTGAATACTTAGAATTAACTTAACACAAGGAACTTCCTGCTCTGATTTCTCCCTGGGGTACTGGCGTCTCAGTCTAGGAGCAGATCAAACAGGCTGCCTTCCTAGCCCCCAAGGTGGGCTGAGTTATTGTCTGTTTGCTAAAGAGTAAGTTAAGAATCTTACATTTTTAACTTCCTGGGTATTAAAAGTACAATCTTTAAGATGGAATCCTTCCTGCCCTTCACTATGTTATTTACATCTGGGCCTGCATGCTAAATTAGTTGCCTAGGTTACTACTTAATTAGGGCCAGAAAGAGAAAATAAACAGCATATAGGTAAAGGTAAAAAAATAAGCTGGGCCTGCATGACTAACACAATAAAGACATGGGCTCTGCTGAGGTGCCCTTCTTCATCTGGGGAATATCAAATATTCCAGGCCATGTTGCTCCTGGCTTTTTGAACTTTAATTGATTAGTTTTGGGTCTTTTTAGTGGACTTTCTGGCCTTTTTCTCTTTCCACCCCATTCATATCTATTTTCCAGCCTCACAGGATCATCCTCCTCCTAGTTTCCCATGCCCGTCATTCCTTCACTGTCAGGTGTAAACAGCTGCTCCTTTAAGGCAGTCATTAATTGCTCCATTCGTTCATTTAGCAATACTGAGTGAGCACTGATTTCCCGGTTACCTGCTGCAAGCTGGGGTAACAGCGTTGGTGAAGCGTTGTGTTATTTCCTCGGTACTTGTCCCCGCTGCAACAAAGAACTGAAGGGCAGAGAAACAGTCGTGAAGCAGAGTAAAAGTTTTATTTAAAGTTATTTAAAGAGAGAAGTACAGGCCACCTCAGCAAGGAGAGGTGCCCTGAAAGGTTAGAGAAAGTTTAAAAGGGTACACACTTAGAAAGTGTGGGTGACCTCAGAGAGGAGCGCCCCATGAAAGGTTGAAAAGAGAGAGTTTGAAGTTAAAAGGTTACATCCTTAGAAGGTGCGGGCAACCTTAGAGAGAGGAGTGCCCCAAAAGGCTTGGGGTTCCCCCTTTTAAGGATTCTTTAGGAATGTGACAATGGTCTGGGGGTGCAGACCTGTTAAGTGGTCTTTGAATATTTAGAATTAACACAAGGAACTTCCTGCTCTGATAGCCCCCTGGAATATCTGTGTCTTGGTCTGGGAGCTTATCAAACAGACTGCCCGCCCAGCCCCCAAGGTGGGCTGAGTTATTGTCTGTTTGCTAAAGAGTAAGTTAAGAATCTTACATTTTTAACTTCCTGGGTATTAAAAATACAATCTTTAAGATAGAATCCTTCCTGACTTTTACTATGTTGTTTACAGCTGGGCCTGCATGATTAACACAATAAAGACATGGGCTATGCTGAGGTACCCTCCTTTATCTGGGGAATATTCAAACTTTCCAGGCCAAGTTGCTCCTGGATTTTTGAGCTTTAATTGATTAATTTGGGTCTTTTTAGTAGACTTTCTGGCCTTTTTCTCTTTCCACCCCACTCATATCTATTTTCCTGCCTAACAACAGTAACCTGCAAAATTAGGCATCAGCCCTGCTTTCATGGCATTTGCAGTCTGGGGACAGATATTAGTCACTGTGCTGTGAATGCAAATAATGGAAAGGCAGGAAAGGCTTCCCTGATTGATGACTCCACTGAAGTGAAATTGGGTGAGTGGAATTAACCAAGTACAGTAAATAGACGGAGTGGTGGGGAGAACATGTTAAGTCTCCATTATCACACAGCCCCAAACTGCCTCCGGGCGTAGCAAACCCCTTATCACTTGCAGCAGCTGCATAATGTTAGGTCTCCATTATCACACAGCCCTAAACTGCCTCCGGGTGTAGTAAACTCCTTATCACTTACAGCAGCTGCATCGGGTGTAGCAAAGTCTCTTATAGCCTGCAGCAGTTCTTAGTTTTTGTTTATCAGAAGTCACAGATCACCATCCTGCTCACCAAGGTCTCTATCTCTTATACAAGCACCACCCTCCTTGCTGCCGCTCTCTTCTTTTCGAGACAGCCATTCTGTTTGTCTTACAGGGAATAAAATCACGCTGACAGAGCTCTAGTGTCTTTCCTTGCAAGTGAGGCCGGGTAGCTAAAGAACCCTTTCAGAACATTTCTGGAGGAAAAAATAGCATGCCCTACGGTTAGAGCACCGAGTCAGTGAACTGGAAGGCAGCCACGGCTACAGCAGAGAATGAACGGGGCTGCAGTCAGCCGAGCCAGTTTTGTAGTTTCGTGCATTAAGATTCAGTGTTTGTCGTGAGAGCAATGAGAAGCTACCTGTAGGCTTTATGTGTTCTTCAAGGACCCCTCGCTCCAGTGTGGAAATGGCATCTGTGGGGGTCAGGGGCAACTATGGAGACCAGCAGAAGGGGGTTCTGTTGGTTTGGGCTGTGCAGACGCCATGGAGGTGGGGAGAAGGCGAGAATGCGAAAGGGCTTCAGTGACTAGATGAACACACCGCGAACCAGGGGTTGGCGAATCCTGAAAAATCATCTTGGGAACTGAGGACTGGCGACGCTAATGCACGTACAAACAACCCTGGAAAAGCCGTTATTTTGGATTGAAAAGCAGCCTCCAGGGCGCCGCGGCTCATCTTGGCGGAGGTCGGGTGGGGCTTCTTCCGCGCCTCGGCCTCGGCCCAGTGCGCTGCCCGTCCAGCGTCCTGACCGACAGAGGGGCACCCGCCGGGGAGGACGCAGGCTCCGCTACGCCCGACGGAAAAGGCGAACCCTGAGCGAGCGAACGCTGTCAGCGTAGGGTGCGTGCCGTTCGGACACAGTGCGGGCGCTGCAGGCCCAGGCGCAGCGAGCGAACGCTGTCAGCGTAGAGTGCGTGCAGTTCGGACACAGTGCGTGCGCTGCACGCCCAGGGCCGCAGAGCCGGAAACCCGCCCGGAAGACTACGGAGAGATAGCCTTCTACGCATGCCCAAGCGCCGTGCTCCCGCTCAGGTCGACCCGCATCCTCTCGGCGCCTGCGCGTGACGTCACTGCCCGGCGCCCCCAGGAAGAGGGCTGGACGGCGCACGTGGGCAACGGCGACTGCGGGTGCGCCCATGGGGAGTTCTGTGGGGCTGGCTCTGTGTGGCCAGACGCTGGTAGTGAGGGGCGGCAGCCGGTTCCTGGCCACCTCTACTGCGAGCAGGTAAGAGGTCTCGGCCTGGAGCAGAGAGCGCAGCTGTGGGACGCGGCGGAGCCTGGGGAGCCGTTTCCCCCGCACCACCGGGGCTGCGCCCCCCTGGGAAAACCCCGGGGAGCCCCACCGCGTGCCCGGGTTCGCCTCTCGCGCCTGTCCAGGACCTGACGTGGACGGCCTGGTCAGCGCGGGACCCTTGAGTACTCTCCGGGGGGCGAGGGGTCTCGTGGACACCGGCCACACCCGCCCTGAGGCTGGGGAGCAGGGCGGCCCCGTCCCCTTAGTGAGAGGGGTTTGCTCTCGGGGAACACGTTCAGATGACTGAGCCCGGGCGCTCTCTCTGCGGTGGTCCTGCTCCCTCATCCTGTTTCCCCCCCCCCCCCATCCGTCAGCACCGCTCCTTTTGCTCTTCCGGGCTCGGGGTGCACCTGCGCCCGCCGCGCGCTTCTGATGGCCCTTCCCACGGTGCTGTTTCCCTAATTTCACGCCCCTTCCTTATCATAAGTTTACCCTAGAGTTTACACAACGCCTGGGAATTTTAAATCAGTAAATGTTCTTTGAATGAATAGTTTTGACCCATAGCCTCGTGGATATTAGTGGTCTGTTTTCTGCCCTTGTTTTCCTCTCCTAGGGTAGTTTGATTCATACTTGAAACCAACGACTTATCTATCAAATGTAAATATACTCACTGTGCACTTTGTTAAACATTTGGTTTCAGAAATCCAGTTCCGTGTTAAATTCAGATTTCACAAAAAGTTCCCTCACAAACCTGTTGTATATCCTCGATTATTTTGTTTTAGAGACTTGTAGTATCTAACGTGCCACACTGAGATATGCGTATATTAGACCCCACCTGCTTGCATCCGTCTATGCCTTTTAAGGAAATTCAGTGGCCGGCGAAGTTTCTGATTTGTAGGACTTTTTTTTTGGTATCATTAAATATACAATTACATGAGCAACATTGTGGTTACTAGATTCCGCCCATTATCAAGTCCCCAACACATACCCCATTATAGTCACTGTCCATCAGTGTAGTAAGATGCTGTTCAGTCACTACTTGTCTTCTCTGTGCTCTACTGCCTTCCCTGTGCTCCCCCCACTGCATTATATGTGCTAATCGCAATGCCCCTTATTCCCCTTATCCCTCCCTTCCCACCCATCCTCCCTAGTCCCTTTCCCTTTGGTAACTGTTAGTCCATTCTTGGGTTCTGTGAGTCTGCTGCTGTTTTGTTCCTTCAGTTTTTTCTTTGTTCTTATACTCCACAGATGAGTGAAATCATTTGATACCTGTCTTTCTCCACCTGGCTCATTTCACTGAGCATAATACCCTCTAGCTCCATCCATGTTGTTGCAAATTGTAAGATTTGTTTTCTTCTTTGGTTGAATAATATTCCATTATGTATATGTACCAAATCTTCTTTATTCATTCATCTCCTGATGGACACTTAGGTGGCTTCCATTTCTTGGCTGTTGTAAATGTGATAAACAGAGGGGTGCATGTGTCTTTTTGAAACTGGGCTGCTGCATTCTTAGGGTAAATTCCTAGGAGTGGGATTCCTGGGTCAAATGGTATTTTTATTTTGAGTTTTTTGAGGAACCTCCATATGGCTTTCCACAGTGGTTGCACTAATTTACATTCCCACCAGCAGTGTAAGAGGGTTCCCCTTTCTCCACATCCTCGCCAACATTTGTTGTTTGTCTTTTGGATGGTGGCCATCCTAACTGGTGTGAGGTGATATCTCATTGTGGTTTTAATTTGCATTTCTCTGATGATTAGCGATGTGGAGCATCTTTTCATGTGCCTGTTGGCCATCTGAATTTCTTCTTTGAAGAATTATCTGTTCAGTTCCTCTGCCCATTTTTTAATTGACTTATTTGCTTTTTGTTTGTTGAGGTGCATGAGTTCTTTATACAATTTGGGTATCAACCCTTTATTGAATATGTCATTTATGAATATATTCTCCCATACTGTAGGATGTCTTTTTGTTCTATTGGTGGTGTCTTTTGCTGTACAGAAGATTTTTAGTTTGATATAGTCCCACTTGTTCATTTTTGCTTTTGTTTCCCCAGCCTGGGGAGATATGTTCATGAAGAAGTCGCTCATGTTTATGTCCAAGAGGGTTTTGCCTATGTTTTTTTCTAAGAGTTTTATGGTTTCATGACTTACATTCAGGTCTTTGATCCATTTTGAGTTTACTTTTGTGTATGGAGTTAGACAGTAATCCAATTTCATTCTTTTACATGTAGCTGTCCATTTTTGCCAACACCAGCTGTTGAAGAGGCTGTCATTTCCCCATTGTATGTCCATGGCTCCTTTATCGTATATTAATTGATCATATATGCTTGGATTAATATCTGGACTCTCTTGTCTGCTCCACCGGTCTATGGGTCTGTTCTTGTGCCAGTACCAAATTGTCTTGATTACTGTGGCTTTGTAGAAGCGAGATCCCCCGTGCTTTATTCTTCCTTCTCAGGATTGCTTTGGCTCTTTGGGGTCTTTTGTGTTTCCATATGAATTTTAGAATTATTTGTTCCAGTTCGTTGAAGAATGTTGCTGGTATTTTGATAGGGATTGCATTGAATCTGTAGATTGCTTTAGGCAGGATGGCCATTTTGACAATATTAATTCTTCCTAGCCAAGAGTATGGGATGAATTTCCATTTATTAGTGTCCTCTTTAATTTCTCTTAAGAGGGTCTTGTAGTTTTCAGAGTATAAATCTTTCACTTCCTTCGTTAGGTTTATTCCTAGGTATTTTATGTGGAATTTATTTTTATACACGACTGTGTTCCATGTGAGAAGAGTTGAGTGTGAGAACCTAAAAGGCTATAAATTTGTACAAGTTGCCTTCTCTTTGCCAGGCACTGGAGGTGAGGTGAGACTGGGTGAGGACGGAGGGTGGGATAAACCAAGAGAGCTTAAGGTCTCATAGGGAAGATGGGATTCCTGTATTGGTAAGTACTTGGCAGCCATGGGAACTTTTTTTTTCACATTTATTAATTGTGACAGTTTAAATTTGGGTGCAGAAAAACCACTGCAAACAGTATCAGAACATAACTTCTAACATGACCGTTTTGTGTTGATTTTCTAGGGCATGAAATACTAGTTTAATACTTTCTGTTGAGTTTTCTCCTTATTTTACTTAACTGATTATTTGACACAGTACTGTGTCATTGTATATAGCAGATCTAAATAGGAGATTAAGCAGATAAAGCTTCTTAAGGTGTTCCCTGAAATATTGTACCTAGATAATTTCTTGTGATAAGATCTTTAATTAATGAGTATGCAAATATTTGTGTCTTGGAAAAAAATTTTATTAGCAAAGTACCCCTTTAAAAATCCTTATTTTTCTTTAGTGAGGATGACAGCCTCTTCACATATGATTGCAGAACTGCAGAAAAGAAGTCACAAGAAAATAAAGGGTGAGGTGATGGGGAGGCGCGTCTTCAGGGCCTGACTCATGGTTTGCATCATGGGACCAGGTAGCTAAAAGTGAATTGTCTTCCTTGCTGAATTCTTCATTTCCACTTATCCTGCTGTGTGGGTAAAGCAGGTTCCACCTCAGAAAGAAACGTGGGACTTTCAAATTAGGCAGTAAAAATATTGGGACTTTTCTCAGTATTTTAGTTTGTCAGTAATTAATTATTTTATTAGTACCTTAAAATAATGCAGCACAACTCTAACTGCACTGAAGGCAGGTGTACAGGATTAATTCTGGCTGATTGAAAAGTAAGAGCATACTGTGATGATTTTGTGTGCAGGCTTTCTTCAGTGGAAGTGGCCTCATGGCTCAGTTAATTTTTTTAGTACTATTTCATTTTGCCTCTAGGCTTGGATTGGTTCATGTCCATGAGGGAGTGGGCCAGGTGATCTCTGAGGGTCCTTCCAGCTCAGCTTTGCATGTGTGCTGAGAGATTTTTCTGCTTAATTAGATTTACTCCTTAAAAATTAGAGCTGTTTTCAACCTTTCTGTGTGCCCTTAATATATCTTCATGATTTGGCTACATGAACCTCAGACCTTTTTCTCCCTCCTTGCATTGTAAATGCACAGGTATTGCTGGAGGAGCTCAGCCCTACTCTGACCACTGTCCTCTCTCTCTCTCAGGGAGCACGGACAGCTCATGGATAAGGGGAGTGACATGATTCTGGCGTCCGTCTTCTCCAAGTCTGGCAGCTATTTTGCCTTAACGGATGACAGTAAGCGTCTGATTCTTTTCCGTACAAAACCGTGGCAATGTCTGAGTGTCAGGTATGAAATGCTAATGTTGAATAATTATGATGTCGAACGCACCGCTTATGCTTGCATGCCAATGACAGTAGTGACAGTAATAATAGTAATAAGCAACTAACAGCACTGCTTCTGTGCCAGGCGCTGTTTCCAGTGCTTCACGTGCATTAACTGATTTAATCCTCGGAGCAACCCTTGGTGGGGTGGGGGCGTTGTTTTCACCTTCATTGGCCAGGAATCCGGAAGCTGATTGCAGTCAGGCAGCCCAGACAGCAAATCTGGGCCCTGAACCTGGGCGCTCTGGCTCCAGAGGTGGTTCCCCTCGCTGCGGTACCCTCCTGCTTTCCAGTGGCCTCCAGTCTCGTGGTGGCAGAAATAAAGAGCATCAGCACACACTCTGAGAGGGTCGGGGTTCTGTACAAGTCAAAGCGTCTGTGCTGCAGTGTTACTTGGCAGGTTTTAAGTTTGTGCACTTTTCAGTGTCTGAAGAATGGGTGGGATCTCAGTGTTGCTGGGGGAGGATGACAGAACTTGGCTAGAACATAGATGTCACAGGCAGAAGGGTCTTGAAACCTTCGTCACCCTTATTTATTGCTCTTCTGCGTGTCTGTGGGTCATTTCCTAAGGGAGGGGTGTGAACCCTGGCTTCCCAGGGGCTGCCTTGCTTCCCCACTGCCACATTCTGAGGGGAGGTGGTGCCGTGATGAGGAGGCGCGTGCCGGGCAGGTGTGAATTTCTGTTGACTCTGCAGTCTCCTGCTGTGCAGTTGTCTGTAGCCCGTGAAAGCTGGGATTCTGCTTGTCCTTGACATTCACAGAAACACCCACGTGGAGCAAGTCAGCCCTGTCCTCTGGTGCTTGCTTTCTGAGGCCGCGTGGTTTACCCGACCCTTGACAGTTTGGACTAAGCAGCCGAGGTTAAGAAATTCCCTTTTGTAGCTGGTTCACCCTGTTTTGGGACAGCAATGGTTTTTAGATTTTTATTTCATTCTACTTCTGAGAGAAGAGTAAAAAGGCAGTTTCCAGGTGGTAACCAAACAAGGAACGCTCACACTGCCCTTGATTCCAGTTGTGTTAGAAGTAAAATCCCATCACATGACTACACTTTTATTTTGTGTGTGTTTTGATGTATCATATAGACAATAGATGCCTAGGATTTAAAAGTGTAACACAAAAAATTAAAAGCTGTAGGGTGAAGTGTGACCCTGCTGCCATCCCCATGCCCTCCCACAGCAGTCTGCGTAAAGGCATGTGTCGTAGGCGTGTTACAGCTAGTGAGTCGTTTGTTCCAGCTGACCCTTAGATGGAAAGGCGTGGTGGGCAGCATCCCTTTGCTGAAACAGCCTGAGCCGTGACAAGTCACTTAGACTGTGGGGGTGTCCCAGGGTTCAGGGTGAATACCGCAAGAGGGCCTTGAGGTTACAGACCAGGTTTCTCCCACAGGGAGCCTTGCAGTGGGCCTTGGTTTTGCATTGCTTCCACTACCTTGGGAGGTGGCAGGGGAGGGAGGCAAGCCAGCGTGTGATGACAGAGGAATCTGCCGGGACCACTGCAGAGAATACCCCACCTTACACAGCAGGTGCTCACTGATCGCAGTCCGGAGGCTGGGAGCCCAGCACCAGGGTCAGCTTCTCAGCGCGTGGGTGGCTGTCCTTTTGCAGCCTCATCATGTGGTTGTCCCTCTGTGGGCCCAGATTTCTTCTTACAAGGGTACCCATCTTACCAGATCAGGGCCCATCCTGACAGCCTCATTTAAGCTTAGTTACCCCAGTAAAGGCTCTCCAAAAAGAGGAATAGGGGCTTCGGATTCCAGCATGTGAATTTTGGGGGACATGGCCCATAACGGGAGTTAATTTCGCTGTCCAGACACTGCTGAGCTTATCAGTGGGGCTTCTGTAGCTTATATCAGTTTCTTAAAGGGGGCTTTGGCTCCCCAAAATGAAAATCAAATGATGTAAGGGAATTTGGCGGTAATTCTTTTGCTCAAGTAAAGGCTGGCTGACTGCACTAGAATGTACGTGTGCCCTGAGGGTCTGCGACCTTGACAGCTCCCTGTGCAGCTGGGCGCAGGCTGCAGCGCAATGTAATTGGAGCCCAGATTGCCCTCCGAGAACGTCGTAATCTGTAGCTGACCCCTGTGTCTGCGAGGGGCTCAGCAAAGACCAGAGGACCTGGGTCAGAGGTGACCTGGGTGCTGGTGGAGGCCGTGTGGCCCCTGGAGGCACAGCTGGAAATGGTGAAGATCGGCAGGTGGACACAGAAGAGTAGACACTGGAGGCCGCATCTCAGTCCGATTGTGTGGGGGTGAACAGTAGTTGTCCTACCCGTTCCTGTTGATGGAACTTTTTTCCTTTGTTTTACATTTTTTTCTATTTGAAAAAGCACTTCAGTGAATTATACACAGATGTAATAATTCACATGTATCTGAAGATGTTCCAAAAATGAATAACTGGGTCAAAAATATGTGCTTTTGTAATTCAGGTAGATAACGCCAGATTGCTTTCCCAGGGGCTTCCGTCTCCTCACCTCCCAGAGCATCACGGGTCCTCTTCCCAGCTGGACGGCACATGCCGGTGTCAGGCCTTTACAGTGGCAGAGCCTGATAGGAAAACAGCCTGTGGGGCACATTGTCCTGAAGGGGGAGCAGCTCTTCAGCCTTAAGGCCCACTTGTGTCTCGTGAGCTGCCTCCTGTCCTCTGCTCACCTGCTGGGCGTGGCTCCTTTCCAGTTGGACCATGTGTTAGAGAGCGGAAGCTTTTCCTGTTTGTTCTGCAGCCTCAGGAGCACACGTGGGAGGCGAGAGCCACTTGGGGCTTTCGTTTAGATCAGCAGTTCCCAGCGCACTTGCCTCAGCTGGCCAGCGTTTCAAAGGCCCGCGGTCCAGAACCAGGCCGTGTGTGGTTTATGTGCTGGCAGGTGGGTAAACAGTGCAGGTAGGGCTCTTGGTGGGAGCTTGCCTGTGCCCCTTCTGAGGGATGGTAGATTAGAAAGGAAACTGAGGGCAGGTTCTTAGTCTGGCCCTCTGGAGTGCAGAAGTTTACCTGCCATGGTAATTTTCCCTATTTTTCTCCTTTTTTTGGTTCACACAAAAAACCGGAAACCACAGAGAAGTACAAAATGGGAACAAAAATCACCCTGAATTGGGCTATCCAGACGTAGCCTTTGTGAGTGGACCCCAGTGCTCACCCCCCTGGTCTTGTCCACACAGCATCTGTGTGTGTGAAGCTCTAGCACCTGCCGCTTTGTAACCCACTTCCACAGGGACCTGCCGTGTCCTTAATGGGGTGTTCCCCTGTCCAGTTTGCTTGCCGTCTGCCTCTGCCTCTGGAACGGGGAGTTGGGCTGATTTTGAGGGACAGCCCTCACCTGTCACCAGCTGCAAGTTTAGGGGCCCCAAGACCAGTGTCAGGCTTACTACTCAGGAGAAGAACTCAGAACTCACTGAAAGCCACCGTGCTCATGGTGACCACAGGTTCCCATGAAAGGGTGCAGGCTGAAGTCAGCCAAAGGGCAGGGCATCCAGCTGTCCTCTCCACGTGGACTCAGGGCGTAGTGCCTGCCAGTGTCTGGTAGTGGAACGCAGTGGGTCTCCCAGCCAGGGAGGCTTTCCAGAGCCTCAGTGTGCAGGTGTGAGCTTGACTGCCCATAAGTCCTCAGCCCCCAGGAGCACCCTCTGTAACTCATGTCAGACTGTCCGGCGGGGCCCAGACTCCAGGTAGATGAAGGTACTCCCAGGGTGTGAGGCCAGAGCAGAATTCTCTGCTGCCCAGGAGTGCCCACTGTTAGGGCTTTACCCAGAGCAGCCAGCCCACCTGCACGGGGACGTGGGGATGTGCGGGAGCGGGGCTGGGCGGTGAGCGGCTGGGGAGTTGGCAGCGAGCCCCACTCCTTTTGCAGGCGGGCCCTCGCACTCAGCTCACAGCTGGGCTTCACTTCGAGCCTGGGAATGGCACGTCCATGTGACCTGCTGGCACTCCCCTGGGTCCTGTAGCAGAGTATGTTCCTCTGGAAAGCTGAGTGGCTGAGGTTCTAGAAGGGGTCTGGCAGCAGGCAAGTCTGAAGGGAGGAAGCTCGAATTCTCCTGACTCAAGTGGGTCCCTGTCGCTGTCATTTGGCAAATAGGGAATTTAGGGTGAGATCCCTTGAGTGCATGGCCTGAGTGGGTGTTCAGACATACATGTGGGTGTGCCTGACTCCCTCTTCCCTGTGGTCTGTCAGTGGGAGATGCTGTGACCTCAAAAAAAAAACTATGTGTGGTGCATTTAGGCCAGTGAGACACCATTGTAGCCCCACAGTTCAGTGTTGGGGGTGAGGGTGTTTCAAGGCCTAGTTGCTCAACCAGAATCTGCTCACTGGCAGAGGTCAGGGGGCCAGGCCAGCTCTGGGGGGTGTGAGGACACAAGTGCTAGGCTGTGAACCCAGTGACTCCGAGGAAGGAGGGGAAAGGGGAGACCCCCAAGAGCCAAAGAATGGTGAGGCCACTGCCTCCACCCCCAGGGAGACGGTGGCCAGCCACCGCTGTCCTGTCCCATGACCTGCCCCTCACCATTCACAGCCTGACTCCCTCAGACCCTAACTCATAAACTCTGTACGGCTGAGCTGCATCCTGGCGTCATTGCCGTGATGAAATAACGTGAGCAGCTGGAAGCCCCTGGCTGCCAAGAGACGAAGGCACAAGATGGGGAGTGCCATTCTGTGTTGGCTTGGCGGTGGGGAGGCCTCGCTTCCTCCTCGGGCGGGTGAGCCCACTTGAACCCAAGCTGGGTGCTCCTGGAGGACCCGCCTGGGTGACTGTGCTCGGCGCGTCATCAGCCCAGGGAACACCCAGCTGTGTTGCCGGCACAGTCCGGGACCTCAGTTTAATGCAGTGGACTCAGAATTCAGATTAATCTTGCTGGGGAGCCAATTATCTTTGTCATTGTTTTCTCCATGTTGATCACATGTTGCTGGGCAGCCGCATCTAGGGAGGTCTCTCCCTGCACGCTAGGTGAATCCTCCACCTAGACAGGAAAGAATTCACAGTCAGGTCGAACAAGTGCTAGCAAGGAAGGAATCCATTAGAGCCAGCCTAACAGCGAATGTCAGCAGCTGGGCAGGGGAGAGCCCAGAGAGGGACGGGACACCCGCTGAACTCTGTGTGGGGCAGATCCCTGGCCAACTCCTAAATTTAGCCTGGGTCACCTGGTGTCCAGTGCCTGCTTGAATCTGCATGGTGTGTAAATTATATCCCTAGCACCCCAGGATTTGGGGGAGCTGTGGAGCACTGGATGGAATGAGATTATGTTTTGAGAACTTCATTGCCATACTTGTCTGAAATAAAACAGAAACAGACAAAGGATTGCGTTAAGACTAGAAAGCTGAACGAAGTAGCAAAGTGACTGTGGGTAAAATTGTAACATTTCCAGAATATCTCGCCTGGCTTTAGTACATCTCATATCAGTAGGCATTCAGAGGTGGAGAGAAATATGGCTTTAGAGCATTTGCTTCATTCCTCAGGGGTGGAGAGAAGTTCATCTCCATATCAATGGGCAATTACCTGGGCAAGGAGGGCTTATCTGTACCTTAGAGGTGAGGGGAGGGCCGGTTTTGCTTCTGCTGGAGCAGGAGAGAGAACGACGGCCTTGGACTGCAGTTTGTGAGCAATAAACGGATTTTAAACTTTATTTCTCCCTTTGATTGATTTCGGTTTTTAGAGGTATTTTGTCCCGGGATTTTCTCTCCCCAGACTTAGAGTGACAAAGACACATTCCACCCAAGGTGGAGGTCACCGAGTTCTTGTTTTAATCATGAAAAAAAGTTTAGAGAGGAGTGCAGTTAGCTTATGCAGCAAGGTTTATTTGATGCAAGGCAGTCAGTACATGACGGGAGTGTGGGTGACCTCAGGGAGGAGGTGTGCTTCAGGCTTTAGGGTCTGGGGTTTTATAGGGCCTTTTGGGGAGGGGTCAGCCTAAGGCATGATGCACACAAGTGACTCATAATTCCCTTGAAGTTTGTCTTAAGAGTAGGGTTATTTAGGTGAGGTGTTGATGTGGATCCTGGCATTCTTTATCCACACAGGTCCACTTAAACTTGGGAGGTCTATCTCCTGTCCTGGTTACAAAGTTACTTAATTGATAAGGGGCTGGAAGAAGAGGAAGAACAGCCTATAGATCAGCTTAAAGGGTTAGCTGGGCCTTCTTCGCAGGCTAACTAGATTTTACAGCAGCTTGACCCTTGTCCCACTACCTGCTCAGTCTCAACCTTACATCTCCTTTCTGCTGCTGGAGGCCTGCTGGGGTGCCTAGGAGCTCAGCCTGAGGCTTTTCTTCCTGCATTTTCTGTCCTCTTGTTCCTCTGCGACTGGGAAGGTCCTTGTGTTGGGGACTTAATTTCTTTAGGGTTCAGTCTATGCCTCAGGCTGGCGTGGGGTGGCGGTATGCCGCCTGCGTGGGTAAGCTCTCACTGGGAGAGAGGGTCCGCTTCACCCCCTCGCGACAGGAGAGCAGGGACTGCTGCTCTTTGCAAAGAGGCCAGGAGTGCAGATGATGTAGGGAAACGTAACATTTGAGTGGAAAGCAGTGGTACAGCGTGTGTCTAATGCAGGATAAAAAATGCAGATACCTTGCTTTGTGGAGATTGTTCTGCTAGGGACGAAATGGGAAATGATAACAGGAGGAAATAGCATAGACCCCAGTCCCTGGAGGAGTGGATGTAGCCATGTGGCCTGTATCAGCACTGGTGTAACTGGCTTTGTGAAGCGACTCATGAACCAGGCAGTGTCCCATCTAGCAAGTAGAGAGATGCTCTTTGGAGTTGTTCAAAATGGGAGGTTTTCATAGGGAAGAGGATGGGGGAGACATGATCATTGAAAGAAAAGGCATTGGCTTTGGCCTGGTCTCCTCCCCTGGGGGAAGGCAGGGGTCTTAGCATGCGGGTCACCTCCCTAAGGGCTGATCGGGAAATTCCAGACAGATTGGTGGAAGATTACACTCCTGGGAAAGGCTGGCGGCAGTAGGTGTGGTACCAAGTCTTGGTGGGGCTGTTTGGGGCTGCTTTTTTTTTTTTTAACATAGTACAAATGAGGTGTGACCTGTGGCTTTGTTTCTGAACTGACACCATCATTGAACCATCTTGACAGTGACAGATTTTGTGGCTCCAGGACTTGAGGTTGTGAGCATGCTGACTTTAACATAGCCTAAGCTGGGACACAGACCCCTGGCAGTCTATGCCCTCTGACAGTGTTCAGCCTCCCCAGTGTTGCCCATCCACGGAGTGATCCCTGAAGTCACCTTGCAGTGAAGGCAGTTTTATTTGAGCCAAACTTAAGACGAGCCTGAGAGACATAGCTTCTAATAGAGGAAGCATTCGGAGGGGCCAAAGTCCTGTGAAGGCTTTATATCCTCGAGGCAGGCAAGAAAGACAGGACATCAGAGTACGTTCCATCTTCAAAATATGCACTGCTTAGAACCGTTTTAGGCCACGTACCTCTCGGCACCAAAGGGAATGAAGGGGAGGGGCAGACATTCTCGCTCATTTTATGTCCTTGAGTGATAGATTATTTTACTGATGCTGACCAGAAGATCCCTGACTAATGGTAGGTGGAAACTAGTTGAGTTAGGTCTGAAGCCCCCGTTTGGTGACTTGGCCTAGCAGCAGTGACTCCATATCGGGCCTGTGGTTTTCTCTGTAACCCCCTAGTGGGGGTAGGCCGGCTGGCGCTGCTCCTGGGATGTGTTCTGCCCCGTCTTCCAGGGCCTGGTGCATGAGCAGCATGCCTGGGGCTCCAGGCCTAGTGCTGCAGAGCAAGGGTGGCGGGGCTGGCGCATGGCTACAGGGGCCCCAGGGGAGAAGCTCCGCAGGCAGTGGGCTCCTCTGAGTGGGTGTGCCTGTGGTTTGACAGTGGCCCAGAGCAGGTCTGACCATTGTCTTTCCCCAAATGCACCACAGAGGTGCCGGGGTCCAGGAGCAGTTCCATGAGTGTCTTCAGACACAGCAAAGTTGAGGGGATCTCATGTCAGACCCTCCGCTCCCCACCCTGCCGGTCGTGAGGGTGAAGTCTGTCTACGGCATTGGCTTTGTTTCTGCCTCCTCCTCACCTTGTCTTCTGGCCCATGGTAACTGGAGAAGGAGACACGCAAGCAGCTGCCGCGTTCGCGGAACGTGTGGCTCGCGGGTTTGTCAGACGGCCCCGGGCTGACCGGTGGGAGCCAACTGTGGGCGTCTCTGGCTTTCCAGGCCTGTGGTGAGGAGGTGCCCAGCCCTGACGTTCACAGCCTCTGAGGACAAGGTTTTGGTGGCCGACAAGTCGGGGGATGTGTATTCCTTTTCGGTGCTGGAGCCACACGGACGCGGCCGGCTTGAACTCGGGCACCTATCGATGTTGTTAGATGTGGTATGTGGGCCACGAGCTTTGCTGACTGCTGCAGCCAGGCTTGGGGCGCAGAGGCAGCGGGTCTGACCAGGGCCCTGGGGCTGGGTGCCTGAGTGCCTGGGTGGGTTTGGGTTCTCCTGGAGCAGGGACAGCTCCACAGGGTTGTGAACAGGGGGGCTACAGGAACTGAGTTTAGGAAGGGGAGCAGACAGCAGGCAGAAGTAGGGTGGTTCCAGATGTGAGGGACAGTCCGGGTCGGGGTGACAGGTGGAGAGCTGTGGGAAGGGTGGGTGCAGTCGTGAGGTCTGAGAGCATCCCTCGTACTGTACGGGCATTGTCTCTATGTCCTTCCAACCTGAGTCTGGAGCTGTCCCACCCGGGGTCCCTAAGGGGCCAGTGAGGGCTGGGTGCTGGTGCTGGGGTGGGACCCTTGGGGATACACGGGAACAGTGGGGGAGGGGTCAAGAGGGAGAACCCACCAGAACTCGGTGACTGGCTGGACACGGGGACACGGGAAGGAAGGTGACCAGGGTGGGGGAGGCAGGAGTGGGGCAGCCAGGTGTGGCTGTCCTGACCAGTGGGCCTGGCCTTTCTCTCCCCTGGCGTGCAGGCCGTGAGTCCCGATGACCGCTACATCCTCACTGCTGACAGGGACGAGAAGATCCGGGTCAGCTGGGCTGTGGCGCCACACAGCATTGAGTCCTTCTGCCTGGGCCACACCGAGTGAGTCTCCACGCCGTACCTGCAGAAGCCACCTGGCTGCATGGCCCAGAGGTGGGCTGTTCAGCTTGGAGCTGGTGGCGCCTGCTGGTTGCCGGGCCACACGGGAGGCGGGAGCTGCCTTACAAGCAGCACTCAGCTGGCCCTGGGACTTCAGTTTGTCCTTCCCTGCGCCTGTGTTTCGGGGATGGGTTTCCTTGCTGGTGTCCCTGTCGCACACAGCCGGGGTGAGGTGTGGCAGGAGGCTCACTCGTAGCCTGTCACTTCCCGTCTGCCACCCGTACCGGCATTTCTGTGCCCGGGCCCCAGGCAAGGCTTGTTCTGGGAGCTGCTCTCTGTCTGCCCCTGGCAGTGCCCTGCGACTGTTGGTGGTCAATAGGTGGGTGTGTTGAGGACGAGGAGCGTAGTTGAGAAATTTGAGTGGGCTCCCTGCTGGCGGTTGTCACTTGTGAGCTGTCTCCTGGTAGGTGAGCTCTGGTTTAACATTGTGCAAGGGAGTCATTCTGAAGAACGCCGCTCTTCTCAGGCAGAAGGCTAGTGCCTGTGTACAGAGGAAAGGCACCGAGTTTACTTGGCAGAAATGTTTAAACTACGTCCTTTGTGACAGTGGAAGACATTGGAGGGCTTTAATTCAGCTCCAAGATTGCCCCCATTTGCTTGGTTTTGGTGAAATGTAAAGATGGACCTTTAAGAAGGTAGATGGCTGCTCGGCTGTTTCCTCCTGATGGTTTATTTTGGTTTTTGTTCAGTTCTCCAGTAGCCTCGCATCTGGAGTTCTTAAGACCTGCCAGCCTGCCGGCCTCCTCCCCACTGTGTCACCAGGGTCTTTGCATCTCCTGTGTGGCACACTGCTGCCCCGGGGCCCTTGCACCTGCTCTTTCTGCTGATGTGCATGCCTTCCCTTCCTTCCCCCAGCTTCCTGCTCGAGGCCATCTGCCTGCTTAGGAAACTGCCAGTGCCCCCACCCCACTGAGGAAATCCCGCCCGGGGGGGGGGG
>JAQQAC010008350.1:101183175-101224756 GCA_029783875.1 Phataginus tricuspis | reverse complement strand
GTCCCTCCCCCACCTGCCGGCGGCCAGCTGTCTGCTTGCGTACAAGCCAGCGACCCCCCCCCCCCCACGGGAAATCCCCCCCCTTCCCCCCCCCCCACCCCTGGCACTGTGCTTTTCCTCTGAGCCTGCGCCATCCAGGGCAGAAGCCACAGCAGTGCAGTCTGAGTGAGGTGGTGCTGTCCGTGTAAAACACCCACTTTCAGAATAAAAATAGCTCGTTACTGTATTGACTGCAGGTTGAAATGGTTGTGTTTTGGATGTGGTGAGTTAAGTGAAAGCATAGTATTAACATGAGCTTTACCTGCGTCTGTTTCTTAACCTGGTCACTCAAATATTTAAAAGAACTTCTTTGGCTCACGTGCGGCTCCCGCTGTGTTTCTGTAGGACTGTGCTCCCCTGCGGCTTTGCTGACACGTAGGTCTCCTTAGGGTCTGTCTCCCTGCACGTCCTGGGTGGAGGGTCTCTGTGGGTTGTGTTTATTCTGTCTCTAGCCCTCAGCACAGCACCTGGCAGGTATAGGTGCTCAGCAGACATTTCCGAGTGAGTAAGGAATACCCACTGGATTTTAAGAAACTTGTCTAAAACTGGCAGCTGTGGTTTTTGCCCCATCGCTGTTGGGATGATGAGGTGACTTGCCCTCTGTCCTGGCTGCACTGTGCTGTCATGGTGACCCTGTGTATTTCCTGCAAGATGTGTGTCTCCTTACTGGGTTTCTGAGACTGGAACCTAGTACATCCTGGAAGGCAGCCCTGGTGAGGGGCCCGCTGTGGCCAGGTGACATCAGGAGGCTGAGGCTGCTGAGGTGGGGCAGTGTTGGGCTCCCCCTCGCAGGGGTCCCTGGGAGCTGGGCAGCTGTCCTGTCGCAGAGGCCAGAGGCTGGTTTGACGGGCAGGCCGAGTGGGCTCTGGGGGCGTTGGCCGCGCAGAGCTGCAGGATGGTGGGTCTGCTTTGACTGCTGGGTGCATTGCTGCTCTTCCTTGGTATCTGCTCTGCCTCTAGGCTCGCCCGGCGGGCCCATCACCAGGGATCCACAGAAGGTGTCTGGGCAGTGGTCGGAGTGCCGTGAGCCAGGAGCTCCCAGGGTGGCCTCGGGGCATCCGGGCCTGGGCTGCCCGTGCTGGGAGGTCGTGTTGCTGGGGCCCCAAGAACGGTGCGGCACGCTCCCCTAGCTTCCTCGCTGCCATTCAGTCACACCTGTCACTCTTCTTGCTCTGTGGTGGAGTCGGCATCTTGGGAAGAAGGCCTTTCTCCGAGGCGACAGGTGAGCCACGTGGATGTCACAGCAGCGCCCCAACATCTGGTTCACCTTCTGCTTCTCTTCACACTGCAGGTTCGTGAGCCGCATCCTGGTGGTGCCTGACCACTCCGAGCTGCTCTTATCCTCCTCCGGGGTAAGGACTTCATGCTGCTGTGTGCAGCTCTGCGTGCCTGCCAGCACTGAGGGGCTGGAGCCCACCTGGGACGGTGCCCTAGCCGCAGGCTGGTCCTTGGTTCCCAGTTGTGGTTCCAGTCAGCGTGTGGCGCTCCCTGTGTTTGTCCACTAGGTGGCGCTTGTTTTCTGAATTTTAGAGCTGCCTGCTATGTGTTCAGGGCTGTGTGTGTGTTGAGTGGGGCCCCAGAACAGGCGTGCAAGGAGTCTGTACTGAGGGCTGTCCTTACCGCTAATGCAGTGTGACCTCAGAACAGTTGACAGGCCCTTTCAGAGTCCCAGAGCGTCCTGGCTTCTGTCACCATGACTGTTGTGCTCAGCTCCTCACCCCATCCCCTGGGGCCACCAGGCATGGAGCAGGGTCGCGGCACCAGGCTTTGCTGGGACTTTGTTGAGTAAGACGTCTGTGTCCTGGAAGTGGGGGCTTGCAGCCTTAACAGTTCAGTGATCAGAGGCACCTCCCTAAGGAACAGTCCTTGAAAGGGTGGTGAAACAGTGATGGGCCCGTGTGGAGGGTCTCAGTTACTAACACGGTCTGGTTCTTCCGTCCTCTCAGGAGCTCTGCCCACACTCTCTTTCCTGCCGTGTAGCTTTTTGCGTGACAGCGGCCTGGAGGGCTGCTCGGCGGGCGCCCTGGTGGAACAGGACGTCTGGGCATCTGCTCCGCATTGCTTCACTGCATTGGTTTTCTCACTGATTTTTAATTTTCTGTTTTCTCGTCCTTCTCTTCAAAGCCGTGTGTACTCATACGAAAGCACGCAGAGGAAGGTAAATGTGGCCGGAGTTCCCAGAGAGCCAGTTTTTGTGAACTTTGCTGTATGCACACCTTCTAGGCTTTTCATTATGAAAGATACTAAGGCACTTTTACTTTACTTTAAGAAAAGTAAACCAGCACCTATCATCTTCCACTCAGTTTTGTCAAATCCAGCATTTTGCTTATGATCCTTTTTAACGAGGTGCTGCTGGGCCAGTGAGATGGTGTCCCCGTGCAGCCCTGCTGTCTCTGTTCCCCTGCCTCCTTGTGGGCCCCCAACCCGGGTTTGGTGCTGGGTGCGCCCGCACATTGTAAAGTGCAGTGTTTGTGTTAAAAGCCCGTCCTTACAAAGTCAGATCCCGCTGTAAGCTTGTAAGGAAGAAACAGTGTGTTGTCCCCCCCCACCGACCCCTGGCAGCTAGGGCCCTGCTCTGTCCTCTCAGTCCATTCCTAGATACCATTAGCGGCTGGGAAGCCAAAGGGCAGCAGTTTTCCACGCTGCCTCCTGTCCTCTGGGCGGTTACGGCCTCCTGCCCTTTGTCCCCTCGCTCTCTGGTGGGCACCTTACCTCCTGCGGAGGTCCCTCCCCTCCTCCCCTCTGTCTCTGTCGCCCCCCACCCTTTGGTGGGCACCTCCGGCAGCAGCTTCTGGACGGTGCAGGGAGGGCGTTATGAGGCTGCCTTTCTGGAAATAACCCTGATGGGTCTGTGGGGGTGGAGTTGCAGGGTATGATTGTCTCCCTGGATATGGGAAGGCATTGCTCCAAAATTTCCTTTGATGGGGTTTAAGTTGCTTTATTTTCTTCCCACTTTTTCACTTGAGCAGTCCGAGGCCATTCTGAGTTTGGGTCCTTTGTGGGGCGTCAGTCCCCCTTCTCTCTGGATGTTTGAGGGGCTTCTCATGTCTGTGATCTGGAGATGGAGGGAGACGGCGGGGGCTCTCAGAAGCTTCAGACTGGGGGCTCCTCCATTCTGAGCCTTCAGCCCAGTGGTCCTGGGAGCGTGCGGCGGTCACCGGCGCCCCCTTCCTGGTGCTCATGTCAGTGGACGTTGGACCATGTTGTTTGATTCTGATTCTGTTTCTCTTCTTCCTGTTCTTGTCCTGCTGTTTGGAGATTCCCGGGGACTTCACTTTCCAACCTTCTGCATAAGCTTTAGTTTCTGCTGTTTTTAGTTTTCAGTGCTCTCTTGTCTTCTCTGTGGCCCCTGTTCGAGGGTCCTGGCTCCCGCGTGCAGCCTTTGGGCTCACGACATGCTGGGCACGGGCCCTTAGGGTCTTTTCTGCCCTGTTTGTGTTTTTGTCTTCCACCTTGGAGGTCCCCTGGGATGTCTGCCCCTGTCTGTGCATTAGTGGGGACAGGGTGCCAGCCAGCACGTTGGAGGCTGGCCTGTGAGTCTGGCCACTGGGTTTGGGCTCCCAGTTGGTTTTGTGGGACCCCGCTCCTTCCTGGGTGCTGATTCTCCCCAGTCTTCACCATTTCCTGGAGAGAGGGCCCACGGTCGCTCCTCAGCAGGTGTCTGGTGTCCCGGAGATCATTCTTCCCATTTCTGTCCCCAGACAGTGAACCTCTGGCTTCTGCTGGCCTTGGGTTTGGAGACTGGCAGAAGGAGGCCCCCTGCTCTGAGTGGGAGTAGGGCTGGGGAGTCAGATCGCTCCAACATGTCCCCCTTGTTGCTGCCCTGCTGAGCCCCCTCCACTCGCTGGTGCAGGCTGCTGCATCGTCATCTTCCCACCGGCGGCTGGCCCTTCCTATCATTTATTCCTGGACAGTCTCTCCAGATTGTCGTCTTCTCCTTGTGGCTTGTCTTCATCCTTGAGAGTCTGTGCTTTTAACACTTCTCCTGCCACTAGAGGCATTCAAGGGGGCACTGTAGACGTGTTTCTCTCCATGTTTCTCCACTACACCCACATACCAGCACCGTGAGGTACTTGCTAGAACTGACGGGGGAATTTACTCTCCACTGTTTTCTTCTGGTCATTTAAAAATCCCCATAGGTCCCACCTGGGTGCTCTCATTAGCCTGTGGTCTGCAGGGTCACGAGGGTGCAGGCCTCTGGTCCTCAGCCCTGGGGCTGTACCGCACGGAGGGTTTCCAGGTGGTGCTGGGCCCCCGAGGCTCCGATGCGTGCTGGCTAGTCATGCCCCTGAGATGTGTGGTCGTTTCTATTTCCCTGTGTTAATGAGCACTTGTTGGTAGGACCCCCGTTTTGCCTTTGTTTGTCTTGGAGCACTAAGGCTGTCGGTACACGTGTCAGTTTCCTAAAAGGCTGACCAGTTGCCACCCTCACAGGCAACAAACAGATGTCCCCTTTTCATCCATTTGCTAAGAGGGAAGTGGGGGGTCGCAAGCTTGTAGTCCACGTGTGTCCGTGTGTGCTTGCGTACAGCACATGTGGCCTTTGACTTCCTGCAGGTAACAGATTGTCTTGTGTCCTTTGCCCCTTTGGCTGTGAGGGGACCACCCATGTTTCCTTAAGGACTTGTATGGCTCCAGGCAGTCCTTAACTGCAACCCCTAGCTGGGCAAAGCACGCGTCAGGGAGCCCAGCTGCCCCGGGTGCGTGGCCCTGGCATTCTCACCGCCCTGTGCCTGCTTGTCCCTGCAGGACCGCACCCTCAGGCTCTGGGAGTTCCCACGTGGCCGGGAGTTGCACTGCTGTCACCTGACCGGCCTGCAGGGGCCCGCGGAGCCTTGGGGCCACCAGGTAACATCTCGCTTTGTCTCAGGTTTGCTGGGACCCTGTGGGAGTCATCTTTGCTCCCAGTGGGGACTTCTTCTAGCTCGGGGGAAACCATGCTTCACATTCGGAAGGTGCCTAATCATGTAAGTGGGAAATAACTTTATCTGTCCATGTTTGCCTTTGAACAGCGATTTCCAGAACGGCCTCTGTGCCTGCTTGGAAACAGAAAAAGTAGTGGTGCTTGAGCGAGTGCCTCACAAGGGTTTCTCAGCGGGGTGGGGGCCAAGTGCCCACCAAGCCTTCTCTCCCTTAGTCTGTCCTAGACCCTCACCCCCAGTGACACACTGTGTCCCCAGGCCAGGTCTCCTGGGCCTTGAGTTGTGGAGGAGATTGACAGGTGTGAAGGTCTGGGGTGCCCGGGCTTCTCTGCTAATGGGCACCTGGCTCCAATGTGTGTGGCTGGGGTCCTGGTCAGTCACATGTGGATGGCCCCCCCAGCTTCCCAGAGCCCGCCTGGGCCTGGTGGGGAGGGTCGGCCTGTTACACCCGCTCAGGCCTGCAGAGTGGCCTGCAGATGGGTCTCCCGATGACCGGGATGCCCTCCTGCCCTCTGTCCTGGCACGTTGGAGCTCCGTGTGAAAGGGAGTCTGTCATCGTCTCCCTTCCCCTCACGGACCTCCAGAAGGCCCTGGTGCTGCCTCTGTCCTTCCCTGCCTGCGCGTGAGCTCGGTCGGGACAGAACAGCCCTGTCGGGGCCCTGACAGGCTTGTGCGTGAGCTGCTGCCTTCCTTTCAGAGGTTTGCTGCGTCCAGGATCGCTTACTGGAGCCGGGAGAACTGCGTGGCGCTTCTGTGTGACTGGTGAGCTCACGCGGCGTCTGCGCCGCTTCTGGTCCTGCAGACGCGGAGCGAGGGAGTGAGCGCCTGGGCCCTGGCCCCACGGGCTGCCTCCTCAGCCTGCGGTTGGTGGGTGCAGCTCCCAAGTCTCACGCTGTGGGGACGGCTGCTGCATGATGGTGCGGGTCCTTGGTTACGATGGCATGTACTTTTCATCCATTAGCACAGAGGGTGGCAGGGCCTCTGACTGGTCTTCTGTGCATGATAGCCTCGCACGTAATGGGTCAGAGTGGGAGAACCCCCCTCAGTCAGCCCCACGGGAGAGCTGGTCACAATAGCACCCCCTGAGAGCCCACTGGGAGCTGGTTTTTGCTCCGTGTAGTTAAAATTCTGGTATCAAATCACATGCTTTTAGGAATGTCATGTCGTGGAATGGCTCTGTTCTCCCTGCTGTTCCCTTTTGTCCCATGTACTCTGTTGCCGTGTAACACGTTACCCCAGACGTCATTGACTTAAATTCGCATTAGTTCACGGTTTCTGTGGCTCTGGGACTCAGGAGTCGCTCAGCCAGTGCTTCGGGCTGAGTGTTGTGGGGCTGCAGCCAGGATGTTGGCGAGGCTGCGTCGGCCGGGGCGGTCCCGGGGCTGGGTGCTGGGCTGCTCTGTGCCCGACTGGGGGGGGTGGTGATCTTCCTTTCTCTCCTCCTGGGAAGCGTTCCTGTGGTCTGCATCTTCCAGCTTGATGTCCCCAGACGGCAGCTGGTTTACAAACAGCAGCTGTCTTTCCAGCACAGAGTGTGGGACATTGCTTTCGAGGAGGGCCAGGGGCTGTGGGTCCTGCAGGACTGCCGGGAAGCCCCCCTGGTGCTCTGCAGACCTGTGGACGGCCAGTGGCAGGTGAGACCAGCTGGGCCCTTGCTGCCCCTGTGCCTGGGTGGGGTGGGGGACAGCTGTGGCCCTTCCCGCTTGGCCAGGCCCTGGTGCCAGGGGCTGTGTCCTGGGGGGCAGTGGCTGGAGGGAGACATGAATGGGCTGGGGGCCTGGTGAGCTTGTCGGTGTCCTGCCTGCAGTGGTTTTGGGTGGGGGCACAGAATGACCATCACTGGGTGCTCCCTGTCAGCATGCTGGTCATGTCTTTTCAGCAGAGAAACCGCTGTTGGTGTGGCTTGGTGTGCAGGCCTGGCACAGCCTGCGCTTGGGGCTGTGGTCCCGCTGGACTTGGGAGCACCTGGTGAGGGAGAGGCTGTGTGCCTCGGACCTCCTCTGGGTTGACTTCCTGTCTGTAAAGGGCTGTCCCGCGTCTCGCAGGACTGCTGTGGGGAGACTCTGTGAAGCACACCAAGCCCTTTACAAAGGCTCACAGGCGCTCATGTGACTGAGTGCCTTAGAGATGCCCTGACCCTTCAGGTATTGTTGTCAGGTAGCGGTGGACGGGACGCCTGGGAGGTCTGGCCGGCTCCATAGGTGAGGTCAGTGTGGAGAGCCGTCCCATAACATGTGGGCAGCCCCGGCCTCCATGTGCTCGGCGGGCAGCGGGACTCTCCCCCAGCGGCGGCCCTGCCCTCGCTGGCAGCTCTGCCCACTGGCGCAGTCCCGCCTCTCTCTGATAAAGGGCCCCTTGCTTTCTCAGCATGTTCGGGAAAGTGCTGCAGTGAAGAGAGTCTCCGTTGAGCTTCGTAGGAACTGGGCCATGCTGGACGGTGAGAGCGTGAGCGTGGCCTGCCTTTCAGGATGGTGTCCAAAACCGGCCGTGGACAGAAGCAGGTTACAGAACATGATACACAGTAGGGAGGCATTCTGTGAGTGAGGATCCAGGCTGGGTGGGGCATGTGTCCCCATCTGGAAGGCAGGCAGCTGCTTGGGGCCAGGAGGTGACCCCTACCCAGGCAGGAAAGCCAGGGATGAATCACCTCTGAGTCGGGGACAGTGGAGCAGTGTCCCACCGCTCTGCGTCCAGGCTGTGCATAGCAAGTCCCTGGGCTGGGGGGTGGGTAGTGCCCAGCTGTTGGCGTTGACTCCACAGGTGCGAGCAGTTCTGAGGCCAGATGTGAGGGCAGTCCACAGAGGCTGAGGGTCTTCAGGGCAGGTCCCAGTGGGAGCACCAGGCCTGGGAGGGGTTGGGGCCCGCGGTAGGCAGGAGGGCTGCCCTTGTGGGGATGCATTCAGCGAGGAGGGCGGCGAGGCACTGTCCTGGTCAGTGGGAGGCTGCGGTGCCGAGTACAGCCGCTCAGACAGTCCTGTCGGGATGTTCGAACGATGGGGCCGCCCCACTGGGGTCAGTAGAAGGCGGCAGCCCTTACTTATGCAGCTTCTGGTCCTTATGTCACCTTCTCTTGGGCAGAGACTTGAAGTGACTGTGTCTGAGGGTAATCTATGAACCAGCACTGGAATTCCGGTGCCTTTGTTGGAATAAAGAAGTTGCTGCCCACAAGACATCTTGTAAAGACAGACTGCCCTCCAGGAAGTCGGTTCTGTGGAGCTCTAGGGTCAGATGTCAGTCAGTTCCCGTTCTCGCCTGGGGACTTGTGGGATCTGTGTCCCAGAGTCGCCTTCTCCCTTTGGGGCTGAAGGAGGGGCAGCGGCAGGGCCATGTGCTCTCAGCCCTGTTTGCATTTGCCCTGGCAGCACTGTCTAAGTGGATGGGTAGCAGGGCTCCCTATGGGGTCAGTGGAAGCAGCACTAGTGGTCTGGCCTGGGCCTGGCACCTGCTGTCCTCGCCCAGCACCCGGGGTCAGACCATCCTACTGCAGATCACCTCACGCTGGGCCAGGCCCAGACCGTGCTTGGTTCTCCTAAGTGGTCCTGTGATAAAGCAGCCTTTCATAGTGTGGGTGAGGGGGAAGCCCTGCAGCAGGGAGCACAGGGGAGGACGGTAAGCAGACTGGTGAAAGTCACAAGAGGAGCTCGGAGGTCGCACGGGGTGCGGGGCAGGTGGGTCGTGCAGGGGCCACAGGCATGCACATGACGGCCAGGGTAAGGTGGTCTCGGTGGGGCCGCTCTGCGGCTCACTGTGCCCTCTAGCCTGGGATTCTTCCTTGCTGCCCAGCATGCTGTCTCGGCAGGCCGCAGTCCTCTCGGGGTCAACGAGGCAGGGTCTGCTTCCCACACAGAAGTTGTTGGCAGGACGCAGGTCCCCGCAGGCTGGTGGCAGGACCTCGCTTCCTGGCTAGCTGGTGCTGGATGCTGGCCTGTGCCTTGCACGAGGGCCTCTGTTGGGAAGTGCACAGCGTGGCCGGGGCTCCGCCAGCTCGCGTGGAGCAAGTGCCCACAGGGCACGCGCTGTGGCCTTGGGACCTCATCTCCCCATGACCGCCTGACGTGTGTGTTGGTTGGAAGTGAGTCCCAGGCCCAGTTGGCGTGGCTACCAGGATGTGGGCATAGCAGCGGCCATTTTGGAGAAGGCACCACAGGTCCACTGCACACACCAGGTGGTCACTGAGTTAGTTCCCTGCTACAGGAGTCCCGTCACTGGAGGCAGGGTCTCACTCACTGGCCCACTGGCACCTGTCCTTGTCCCTCCCGTACAGGCTGTGCTGGCGCAGACGATGGCTTCAGTGGTCTGTACAAGGCCAGCTTTGACAACGTGACCCCCTACCTGCAGAGGAAGGAGCAGCGGCTGACGCAGCAGCGCCGGAAGAGCCCGCCACCCAGGCCCGACACACGGACCAAGAGGATGAAGCCGGAGGGGGCGCCCTTGAGAGGCTCGTCCTAGCACCATGGTGGCTCCCCCGGCCTGCTTGTCCCTGGCTCCCCCTGTTGGGTCCCTACCAGCCCGGCGGCCAGCTGGGGGGCCAGATTATGTTGGTATCTTGGGCTCTGGAACTTCGTGGTGTTGGGCAGAGGCTGTCCTGCCTGGTGTCTGGGCACCCTTGCTGAGGGAAGCCGGGCAGCACAGGCTTGGCTAGAGCCGCTCCAGTGTGCAGCTCGGTGCCCGAAGGCCTGATGTTTGTACTTCGGGCAGTCTACGCTGTGGGTTGGCTGTGGGTTGTGTAGGTACCGCTCCGCTGGGCCACCCGTGCCAGCTACATCTTTCTCGAGGGGAAACCTACGAACAGATGTTTTCACAGCAGCATGACCATGTTTTCATTTTGTCTCTCATCCCCTGGATGGTACACCACGCTGTCCAGCATGGTGGCCACTTGCCACATGGGCTACGGAAACCCAAGTGGAATTGAATGCTAGGCAGCCCTTGTTGAAGAGCAGAGTCGCTGCCCTGAGCTCCATTCCCACGTGGCAGGTGGTGCCCGTTGGAAGCACAGCTGCAGCGGAGTGCTCGGTTGGACGGCGCTGGCCAGGAAGCAGACTTGTCCAGGGTGTGTTGGAACACAGGAGCCTGGGCCTTCTTCGCGGAAGTGACTGAAGACGTTGTGTACGTGTCGTATTTTGCTTTGAACTTCTTGCACATGCTGCAGAGTGCAAGGGGTGTCAGATGAATTCTAATCACTGATCAATAAAGAACTTTTGGCAGTTTCTGAAAATGTTCAGCAACATGTGGAACTAACTATAAAATATATTGAGCAAAACCGTTTTGATGGGTTGTAGTTGATGCCTGGATGATTTACTTCTTGGTTTAAGAAACCTCTTGCTGGTCAGGCCCCGAGGGATGTCCGCTGGCTGCTCAGTCCTGCTCTTCCCGCTTCCTGTGGTTGCTCTCAGATCAGGAAAAACCGAGCATGTCCACGTTGACCTCGATGGATTTCATGGGATGCTTAGAAACCAGGTGGTTTGTGTATAAAAAGCCAAAATGCTTCAGATTTTCCCCAACTGCCATAACATTGATCTAAAAACTGCTGTTTGCGGGCTGCTGAGGACCCCAGCCCCAGCCAGGCGTGGGGCTGGGCGGATGTAGTTCAGGAGCAGAGGGGATGTGCCTGGGACGGAAACAGTGCCTGGCCAGTGCCCTTGTGCTTGTGCGTTCGGCGCATGAGGAGCCTGACCTCATTACCACTGCACTGGGCACAGGGAATGTTGCCAGTAATCTGCTGTGAAATTCTCGGTTTTTGGAGAAATTTAGGACGGGTCTTGTTGGTGTCTTGGCTTAAGATGGGTCAGCAGACTGGCCTGCAGATCAGGTCCTGCCCACTGCCCCTCTGGCCTATGGGCTAAGAATGGTTTTCATATTTTTAAATGTTTGGAAAAAATACTGCATGTGAAAACCACATGCAATTTCAGTCCTAGAGTAGTGGACACAGGCCACGCCTGTTCGTTGACGCCTGGTGTCTGCTTTCCGCTACAAATGGCGAGGTAGCTGCCACTGGGCCGCAGGGCCTGCAAAGGCTAAGGTAGTCGGTCGTTAATTTGGCCCGTCTTGAAAAGTTGGCCTGTCCCTGTTGAAGATCCCTTTTAAACCCATGTGGTTTTAAAACGAACTGGCTAAATTTCTTTGGAAAACAACAAAACCCTGTTCTGTGTTCATGTTGACCTTTGTCACCACACATTCATTGTGTTCTTGGGGTGGGTGTCAGGGTCCTTCCCGGCCCAGGGTGGGAGCGAGGGGCCCCGGGCAGCAGGGGCGGAGCTGAGCCTGTGCAAGGCGGGTGGGTCCTCTTGCTCCGGGGCGGGAGACTCAGACCTGCCTGCGTACAGTGGTGCTGAGCCAGCTGTCGGAGCAGGGTGGTGTCGGGAGGGACCGTGGTGACCAACTGTCTTTCAAGTGGCTGCTTCCCTTGGCCTCCTGCACACCTGACAGACCAAGTGAGGGGCTGATGGTGACTGTGACGCTCCCCACTCCTCCGAGGGCTACCCTGTTGGCTCCTTGTATTTACCTTCCCGTGTCCGACCCTCCTGTAACCACACCTGTGCTAACGTGGTAGCAGGGGTCCTGCCCTGCTGGTGCGTCTGCTCCCCTTCTGCCTGAGGACACACTGACCTTGGGTTTGGCCTGTGGGAGTCCCCGTAGCAGGTGTGGGGGAGGTGAGGGTGCACAGCACCCTTTTCTTCCCCAGCATCCTTCCTGAGGGACTGCACCCCTTCCCCTCCCCTCCCCCCCCGGGGCAGAATGGCTTCCTCTTCCATCCCAAGACCTTGTCCAGGTTTCTAGAATTAGTCTGTCCATTAAAGGCCCTTAGCAATCCTAGGTGAATGTGAGTCATATTCTGGCAGGGACCTGATTGATAAACCAGTCCCCTCAGGCCCTCAGGTGTCCCGGAGATGTCTTTCGCAGTTGGTTGATTGGGACTTAGACCCGTGGCACCCCACATGCTGTATTTAAAGGGCCTCCCTGGACCGTTGCCTCCTGAGACTGCCGAGGTGAGACGCCCAGCCCGCTGCTGTCTCTTGACTCAGCACTTTCTCCGTTCAGTTCCATCTGTTGACCAACTATTGGAGCCTTGCCATAGCTCTTCAGTTTTATTTCTCTCTTATTTTTCATTCTTGCTTAGTTCTATATGATTTACTTTGGGGGAGGTCCTTGGTTTTTGCTACAGCTCATTTATTATTTTAAAACTGGTTATCATATTTCTTAATTCTAAGTGCTTTCTTGTTCTTTGTTCTGGTCCCAGTGTGGTGTACAGCTGGGACTGCCCAGATGGGAAGTTCACCAGCTGAACACATGGTAGCATCCCCCAGAAGCAGGACATTGCCGGCAGCGGAGAGCTCCTTGCAGTCATACACCCTGTCCCCCCAAGGCCAAGCTGACTGACCCCCAAAGGCCGAACCTGCTCTCTGTTGCTTCTGGTTCCTTTGGTTCAACTTCTTTGGTGAGATTCATCTACATTGTTGCCTGTGATTATAGATTGTTCATTCCCATTGCCACATAGTGGTCCCTTGTGAAAATACCACAATGTCTCCATTCTGTCCATGGGCATATGAATAGTTTCCAAATTTCAGCTGTGATGAACATTCTGGTCCTGTTTGGAACATACGTAAAGGTTCCTGTTGGGTGGACTGGAATTGCTGGTTGTTTTGTGTTTACAACATAACTGCCGATCCTCGTTAATTCAGCAGAACCTAAAATTCTGTGCATTCTCAATACTCAGCATTTAGGTTGTTACACTGTTTAACTGCAAAGGCACAAACTTGGAGTTTCCAGCCTCTGTGTGGGAGACAGCGAAGCTGCCCACCTAGTGTTCAGAGTTAAAGTTGTTCTTGTCAAAGTCACCTTAAAAAAAACTTGGATCACCGACTCTGGGGTATGCCGGCCAGAAGGTCATGAGGGCACTCAACCAGCCTGCAGAGAGGTCAGTGGGCAAGGAACAGGCCTCCTGCCAGCAGCCAGCCTCGACTCACCAGCTCGACTCCCCGCCAAGAAGAGCTGTCTTGGAAGAGCTGCTTTCTTAACAAACAGCGCTGTAGACTGCCCTGCATCACTGTGACCCGAATCCCAGATGTGTTGACGTGAGCTTTTCTTTCTAATTTCTCTGGGATTTCTTTGATTCATGGATTTGGAAGTGTGGTCTTTGTGAGTGACCTCTTCATCATGATCTGTCTTTTTATACCTTTGTTCTGAAATACAGATTACCTGATGTGAATCAGCCCCTCCAACTTCCTTTTGATTAGTGTCAGCGTGGCATTTTTTCCATCCCTGTAATGCATCTATATTTATATGTAAAGTGGGTTGTTGTAGACAAGGCATCTTTTATCCCCCAGGTTTTGGATTTCAATAGAAATAGAATCTGAGCCACGTAATGAAATTTAACAATTTCCAGTAGTCACTTTGAAGTTTTTAAAACGTGGAATGAATTTTGAGAATGTAGTTCATTTAACCCAATACTGCAAAGAGTATTTCAGCAGAAAGTCTAAATAAAAGTTACTCTCGAACCGTTTTGCATTCTATTTCTAATCCTGACTTTGGGAATCTGACGTATAAATTAGACCCTCGCGCTTCTCAAATTCGATTAGCCGTGCTTTGTTCTCCGCGACCACACGAGACAAATGGCACTCACCCCGGTGTGTGAGGGTCGCCTGCGTGTAGTGTAGCCTTCCGTCCTGCGGCTCTGGGCTGTCACCTTGTCATCTGTTCTCTCCTTGTCCCATGATAACTTACTCCTTCCCTCTTTCCCAGCTTTCTTTGGGTGAATTGATAGGTTTTTAATAGTCCATTTAATCAGTAGTGTCTTTGTCTTTCTTTTAGTGATTACACAGCTGTAACTCATCACAGCCTTTGATGTCACAGCGCCTCGCGCACCGCGCACAAGCCCATCGCTCTCCACCCCCCTCCTTTGTGCCCTCCTGTTCCTTGGTTCGCGCTGTTGGAGTTGTGCGGGTGGGAGGTGAGCCCAAGGCCGCCGGCCATAGACGGGTCTGCTGGCTCGAGGGGCCCGTCTGGGAGCTGACCTGGCCGACAGAAACGTCCCCTCACGGAGGCGGCCCCGGTGCTGAAAGCGCACATGCAGCGTGGCTTGTGCTGCCCCTGCCTTCCTCCTGGGCGTCGCGTTCTCCTTCCTGCCAGGTGGAGGTCCGCGCGGTCACCTCGCAGGGGGCCCTGGGCGCCTGTGTGATGAGCTGCTCTGGCTGCAGCACGTCACACCTGTCACCGCTCGGTACTGGAGTTAAGTGCGTCCCGTGGCCGTGGGAGGGCTCCGAGGCCCGGCCTGTGCCCTGCGCCTTTTCCCTGTGCTGCTTTCTCGGTGTGTCCTCGCGCTGTAGTGACTCAGCCGCGGGTAGGACCATGTGCTGGCCCTGTGAGTCGCAGCGATTCCCCAAACCTGGGGTGCTCTTGGGTAGTCACACATATAGTTCTATGTATGTTTCAAACCTACAATACATGGTAATCACTTCTGCTTTATACCCACCCTGTGCCATGCGGCAGGCGCTATTCACTTGTGCCTGTTTAAGTTGAAATAATTTTTTAAAAATTAAAAATTCAGTTTCTCAGTCACATTAGCCATATTTACAGTGCTTAATGGCCAAATGTGGCCAGTGCCTAGCATATTGGGCAGCACAGATGGGGAATATTGCTGTTGCTGCAGGAAGTTCTGGTGGACAGCAGTGTTTTAGAATCCTGTGGCTTCTAAAGAGATTAAAATTGAGAAAAACATTTATGTCTTCCCACACATTACCATTTCCAGTCCTGTTCAAGCCTTTGCACAGATCCAGATTTGTGTGTAGTCGTGCCGTTTTCCTTCTGAACTTTAACCTCCTGTGCTGCAGGCTGCCTGGTCATGATCCCCTCAAGGTTTTTTTCCCCCTAAAAGTATTTGACTTTAAAAACCCTTTTGAGATAATTGTGCATTAACACATGGTTATTAGAATGATACCGAGAAGTCCTGTATTTCTTCACCCAGTAGGAAACTAACAGGTAGGAGCTAGCGTCCCTGTGCACCCACTGGTGTGTGATTCAGGTTCTGTGCTATGTTTTCACCTGTATGGATTCGTGTGACCACCATAGTCAAGATACAGGACAGATGTTCCCATCCTAGGGATGCCTCATGCTGCCCCCCTGTAGCCACAGTGCCCCCTCGGCCTCCCTCCTTCCTCGCCCAACCCCCGGCAACTACCATGTCCTCCATCTCTGTCATTTTCTCGTTTCAGAAAGTGACCTACCTGGGACCAGACAGTATGTAAGCTTTTGAAGCTGGCTTTTTTCACCAGCACAGTTCTCTGATCTTTGCAAGTTGTTGGCTTTATCAAGAGTTTATCCTTTTCAGGGCAGAATAGTGTTCCACCGCCATGACCACACTGCAGTTTGTTGCCCTGGCGCCTGTGGTGTGGGCGTCTGAGTGGCTTCCAGGTTTTCCTGTAATCTGTAAAGCTGCTGTAAATATCTGGGTATAGGTTTCTTTTGAACGTAAGTTTTCATTTCAAAGGGATAAAGCCCCGAGAGTGCAACTGAGGACTTGTAGAAAGCCTGTGCGCTTTTCTAAGAGAGGGCCACATTTTCACCAAGTGGGTGCACCACTTATGTTCCCTCTAGCAATATATGGTCGACGCACATTCCTGGCATCCTCACCAGCACTGGTGTTGTCACTGTTGATTCATTTCAGCTGTCTGGTGGGTGTGCGGCGGTACCTCGCTGTCATTTTAACGTTCACTTCCCTGGTGGCTGGTGGTGCTGAGCATCTTGCCGTGGGCTCGTGGGTCACCTGTGTGTGCACCCCTTCCAGTGGAGTGTCTGTTCGTGTCTGGTTGTTTCTAATTGGACTGTTTTTCCTTTTGAATTTTTTTTTTTAATGCCTCCTTTCCAGGACCTCCACTGTATCGTTTTGGATGAGAGTTATGTCATACATTTGTTTATTTTAGTTGCTCAGTTGATAAGTGTTTATTTATTATTATTTTTTTTTATATAATTTATTTTGGTATCATTAATCTACAATTACATGTGCAATATTATGGTGACTAAACTCCCCCCTTCATCAGGTCCCCCCCATCCACCCCATTACAGGCACTGTCCATCAGCGTAGTGAGATGCTACAGAGTCACTACTTGTCTTCTCTGAGTTGTACAGCCCTCCCCGCACACCCCCAACATTATGTCTGCTAATCATAATACCCCTTTTACCCTCTTATCCCTCCCTTCCTACCATTCTTCCCCAGTCCCTTTCCCTTTGGTAACTATTAGTCCGTTCTTGGGTTCTGTGAGTCTGCTGCTGTTTTCTTCCTTCAGTTTTTTTCTTTGTTCTTATATTCCACATATGAGTGAAATCATTTGATACTTGTCTTTTTTGGCTTGGCTTATTTCACTGAGCATAATACCCTCTAGCTCCATCCATGTTGTTGCAAATGGTAGGATTTGTTTTCTTCTTATGGCTGAATAATATTCCATTGTGTATATGTACCACATCTTCTTTATCCATTCATCTACTGATGGACACTTAGGTTCTTTCCATTTCTTGGCTATTGTAAATAGTGCTGCAATAAACATAGGGGTGCATCTGTCTTTTTTAAACTGGGCTGCTGCATTCTTAGGGTAAATTCCTAGGAGTGGGATTCCTGGGTTTTTGGGGGAACCTCCATACTGCTTTCCACAATGGTTGAACTAATTTGCATTCCCACCAGCAGTGTAGGAGGTTCCCCTTTCTCCACATCCTCGCCAACATTTGTTGTTGTTTGTGTTTTGGATGTTGGTCATCCTCACTGGTGTGAGGTGATATCTCATTGTGGTTTTAATCTGCATTTCTCTGATGACCAGCGATGTGGAGCATCTTTTCATGTGCCTGTTGGCCATCTGAATTTCTTCTTTAGAGAAGTGTCTATTCATGTCCTCTGCCCATTTCTTAATTGGATTATTTGCTTTTTGTTTGTTAAGGTGTGTGAGTTCTTTATATATTTAGGATATCAACCCCTTATCAAATGCATCATTTATGAATATATTTTCCCATACTGTAGGATGCCTTTTTGTTCTACTGATGGTGTCTTTTGCTGTACAGAAGCTTTTCAGCTTGATATAGTCCCACTTGTTCATTTTTGCTTTTGTTTCCCTTGCCCGAGGAGATATGTCCATGAAGAAGTTGCTCATGTTTATGTCCAAGAGACCTATGCCTGTGTTTTTTTCTAAGAGTTTTATGGTTTCATGACTTACATTCAGGTCTTTGATCCACCTTGAGTTTACCTTTGTGTATGGGGCTAGACAATAGTCCAGTTTCATTCTCTTACATGTAGCTGTCCAGTTTTTCCAACACCAGCTGCTGAAGAGGCTGTCATCTCCCCATTGTATATCCAAGGCTCCTTTATCAAATATTAGTTGACTGTATATGTTTGGGGTAATGTTTGGATTTTCTATTCTGTACCACTGGTCTATGGGTCTGTTTTTCTGCCAGTACCAAATTGTCTTGATTACTGTGGCTTTGTAGTAGAGCTTGAAGTCAGGGAGCGTAATCCCCCCTGTTTTATTCCTCCGTCTCAGGATTGCTTTGGCTATTCGGGGTGTTTTGTGGTTCCATATGAATTTTAGAATTCTGTAGACTGCTTTAGGTAGTCTAGCCATTTTGACAATATTTATTCTTCCTAGCCAAGAGCATGGGATGCATTTCCATTTGTTAGTGTCCTCTTTAATTTCTCCTAGGAGTGTCTTGTAGTTTTCAGAGTACAGGTCTTTCACTTCCTTCGTTAGGTTTATTCCTAGGTATTTTATTCTTTTTGATGCACTTGTGAATGGAATTGTTTTTCTGATTTCTCTTTCTGTTAGTTCATCGTTAGTGTATAGGAAAGCAACAGATTTCTGTGTGTTAGTTTTGTATCCTGCAACTTTGCTGAATTCAGATATTAGTTCTAGTAATTTTGGAGTGGAGTCTTTAGGGTTTTTTATGTACAATATCATGTCATCTGCAAATAGTGACAATTTGACTTCTTCTTTACCAATCTGGATGCCTTGTATGTCTTTGTTTTGTCTGATTGCCGTGGCTAGGACCTCCAGTACTATGTTGAATAACAGTGGAGAGAGTGGGCATCCCTGTCTTGTTCCCGATCTTAGATGAAAAGCTTCCGGCTTCTCGCTGTTAAGTATGATGTTAGTTGTGGGTTTGTCATATATAGCCTTTATGATGTTGAGGTACTTGTCATCTATACCCATTTTCTTGAGAGTTTTAATCATGAATGGATGCTGAATTTTGTCAAATGCTTTTTCAGCATCTATGGGGATGATCATGTGGTTTTTGTTCTTCTTTTTGTTGATGTGGTGGATGATGTTGATGGATTTTCGAATGTTGTGCCATCCTTGCATCCCTGGGATGAATCCCACTTGATCATGGTGTATGATCCTCTTGATGTATTTTTGAATTCGGTTTGCTAATATTTTGTTGAGTATTTTCGCATCTACATTCATCAGGGATATTGGTCTGTAATTTTCTATTTTAGTGAGGTCTTTGCCCGGTTTTGGTATTAGAGTGATGCTGGCTTCATAGAAAGAGTTTGGAAGTATTCCCTCCTCTTCTAGTTTTTTGGAAAACTTTAAGAGAATGGGTGTTATTTCTTCTCTATATGTCTGGTAGAATTCAGATGTGAATCCATCAGGTCCAGGACTTTTGTTCTTGGGTAGTTTTTTGATTACCGATTCAATATCGTTGCTGGTGATTGGTCTGTTTAGTTTTTCTGTTTCTTGCTTGGTCAGTCTTGGAAAGTTGTATTTTTCTAAGAAGTTGTCCATTTCTTCTAGGTTTTGTAGCTTGTTAGCATACAGATGCTCATAATATTCTCTTATAATTCTTTGTATTTCTGTGGGGTCCGTCGTTATTTTTCTTTTCTCATTTCTGATTCTGTTTATGTCGTGTAGATTCTCTTTTTGTCTTAATAAGTGTGGCTTTATCTATTTTGTTTATTTTTTCAAAGAACCAGCTCTTGGTTTCATTGATTTTTTTCTATTGTTTTATTCTTCTCAATTTTATTTATTTCTTCTCTGATCTTTATTATGTCCCTCCATCTGGTGACTTTGGGCCTTGTTTGTTCTTCTTTTTCCTATTTCAGTAATTGTGTCTTTAGACTGTTCATTTGGGAGTGTTCTTCCTTCTTTAAATAGGCCTGGATTGCAATATACTTTCCTCTTAGAACTGCCTTTGCTGCGTCCCACACAAGTTGTGGCTTTGTGTTGTTGTTGTCATTAGTCTCCATATATTCTTTGATTTCTGTTTTGATTTGGTCGTTAACCCATTGATTAATTAGGAGAATGTTGTTAAGTCTCCATGTATTTGTGAGCCTTTTTGATTTCTTTCTAAAATTTATTTCTAGTTTCATACCTTTGTGGTCTGAGAAGTTGGTTGGTAGGATTTCAATCTTTTTGAATTTACTGAGGTTCTTTTTGTGGCCTAGTATGTGGTCTATTCTGGAAAATGTTCTGTGTGCACTTGAGAAGAATGTGTATCCTGCTGCTTTTGGGTGCAGAGTTCTGTAGATATCTGTTAGGTCCATCTGTTCTAGTGTGTTGTTCAGTGCCTCTGTGTCTTTACTTATTCTCTGTCTGGTTGATCTATCCTTTGGAGTGAGTGGTGTGTTAAAGTCTCCTAAAATGAATGCATTGCTGTCTATTTCCTCCTTCAATTCTGTTAGTATTTGTTTCACATATGCTGGCACTCCTGTGTTGGGTGCATATATGTTTATAATGGTTATATCTTCTTGTTGGACTGACCCCTTTATCATTATGTAATGTCCTTCTTTATCTCTTGCTACTTTCTTTGTTTTGAAGTCTATTTTGTCTGATACAAGTACTGCAACACCTGCTTTTTTCTCTTTGTTGTTTGCGTGAAATATCTTGTTCCATCTCTTCACTTTTAGTCTGTGTATATCTTTGGGTTTGAGGTGAGTCTCTTGTAAGCAGCATATAGATGGGTCTTGCTTTTTTATCCACTCTGTTACTCTGTGTCTTTTGATTGGTGCATTCAGTCCATTTACATTTAGGGTGATTATTGATAGATATGTACTTATTGCCATTGCTGGCTTTAGATTCGTGGTTACCAAAGGTTTGAGGGTTGCTTCTTTACTATCTAAGAATCTAACTTAACTTTCTTGTTAAGTTATTGTGAACGCCGTCTGACGTTTCTTTATTTCTCCCTTCCTATTCTTCTTCCTCCATTCTTTATATATTGGTTGTTTTATTTTTTGCCTTTAGTTAGTATTTGGATGGTCTGCTTTCTTTGCTATTTTATTTTCTCTGGTGACATCTTTTTAGCCTTAGGGGTGCTTCCCTCTAGAGCAGTCTGTTTAAGATATCCTGCAGTGGTGGTTTATGAGAGGGAAACTCTTTCAACTTTCGTTTGTCTTGAAATTGTTTAATTCCTCCGTCATATTTAAATGATAATCGTGCTGGATACAATATTCTTGGTTGGAGGCCCTTCTGTTCCATTATGTTAAATATGTCATGCCATTCTCTTCTGGCCTGTAAGGTTTCTGTTGAGAAGTCTGATGACAGTCTGATGGGTTTTCCTTTGTAGGTCATCTTTTTTCTCTCTCTAGCTGCCTTTAATACTCTGTCTTTATCTTTGATCTTTGCCATCTTAATTATTATGTGTCTTGGTGTTGTCTTCCTTGGGTCCCGTGTTTTGGGCGATCTATGGGCCTCTGTGGTCTGCAAGACTATTTCCTTCCCCAGCGTGGGATAGTTTTCAGCAATTATTTCTTCAAAGACACTTTCTATCCCTTTTTCTCTCTCTTCTTCCTCTGGTACTCGTATAATGCGAATATTGTTCCATTTGGATTGGTCACACAGTTTGCTTAATATTCTTTCATTCCTAGAGATCCTTTTATCTGTCTCTGCCTCAGCTTATCTGAATTCCTGTTCTCTGATTTCTATTCCATTACCAGTCTCTTGCATCTCATCCAGTCTGCTGTTAAGCCTGTCGTTGGCTTGTCTGATTTCTGCATTGTCTTTCCTCACTTCCCTCACTTCCTCCTTCATCTCTTGCACATTTCTCTGTAGATCTGTCAGCATGGTTATGACTTATATTCTGAATTCTTTTTCAGGAAGACTGTGCATGTCCATCCCTTCAGGTTCCCTCTCTGGGGTTGTCTGGGTCTGGAGCTTTGTCTGTACCATATTCCTCTGTCTTTTCATGGTGATAGAAGTGGTTGCTGGTAGTTGCCACATATGTCAGCTGGGCTCTTTATGACTTTAAAAAGGAAAAAGAAAGAAAGAAAGAAAGAAAGATAAAAAAGAGAAGAAAAAAGAAAGAGAAGAAAAAACAAAACAAAACAAAACAAACAAACAAACAAAATGCCCACCGGGAGTGGATTCTGTGGGGATGCTTTAGGTGCCGCTGTTGCTCCACTATTCCAGAGCCATGTCCGCGCCTCTTCGCCGGGCCCTTTATAGCTCTGGCTGGGGTGGGAACGAATGGGAGGCTGTTGATCTCTGTGGGAAGTCTAATTGCAGCCACCCTTTCCCAGTCACCAGCTAAGGTATCCGAAGCTCCCCAGGGCTCCCAGCCTGCTGTGCTGAGTGTGCCGGGGCAATCCGGTCCTCCGCTTGGCTCCTGTGTCTTTAAGAGCGCTGAAAAAAGCGCGCGCTTTTCTTCTTTTTTTTTTTTCCTTCCCTGGAGCTGGTTGCAAGCACCCTGGCACGTTCCCTGCTCAGACCCTGCACCCTCTCTCTCCAATCTCCGCTACACCACGCGATGTGTGTCAGCGCTCCCCGCGCAGATCACCGGGGCTGGTTATTTCACGGGTCTGTACTTCCACTCCCTCCTGGCTCTGAATCCTCTCCTCCTGCTGGTGCACTGGGATGGGGGAGTGCTCAGGTCCCGCCGGGTTGCGGCTCCGTATCTTACCTGCCTCATGGGGTGCCGAGTCCTCTCAGGTGTAGCTGCACGCTGTGCGCTCTCCTGTGTATTCTGGTCTCTCTTTTAGGAGTAGTTGTGTTTGCTGTATTTTCATAGATAAATATAGTGTTGGGAGGAGATTTCTGCCGCCCTGCTCATGTTGCCATCTTCCCGGAAGTCTCTTTCCTTTTGAATTTTGAGAGTCCTTTACCTGGGTTCTTTGCCATATGCATGGCTCTCTGCTCGCCAGCCCAGGCCCTCCAGGAGCCCAGGGAACGTCACAGCGTGCATGTCACAGGCACACACCTTCAAACGAGGTCCACGCCCCAGCCTTGCTGGGATGCTGTGGTTCTTACCGAGGCCCAGAGAGCCAGTGCCCCTTCAGGTCTGCTGCTCTGGACCCTCTGCCTCCGTCCTGGAGAGGGTGGCTGCTCCTGGACCTCACATTTCCTCTGCTCTGGAGGCTGTCTACACCTTAGTGACAGTCCTGTTACTCTTTAATAATTCTTTATATTACATTTTATTCCTCTTCAAACTGTCTGTGGTTTCTGTCTCTTGACTGATACACATTCTTTTATTCCTGCTGTAAAAGAAAATGCATTTTATTTTCCTGGCTACTATTTTTTTCCCTTCATCACTGGTTTTCTGTAATTTGATGATGATATTCTTTGAGGGTGTGTGTGTGTGTGTATCGCCCTTAGGGCTTGTTGGCTTTCTTAGATCAAGTCTGGAAATTTCCTGCCATTACTTCTTCAAATCGCTTTTCTCTGCCCCTCCCTCCTGGCCTTTGGCCGCACCAGGCCTTCTGCTGGAGGCATTGATATGCGTGCTCCGCTCCTCCTCTTGAGGCATTTTTCTGTTTGTGCTTCATGTTGGGTAGATTCCATTTCTGTATCTTCGAGTCCCTCGTCTCTGCTTCTGTGGTATCTAAGCTGCCGTTGATGCCAGGCTGGGTACTTCCTACATCAGATACTGTAATTTTCATCTGTATCAGTTCAGTTTTGCTTTGAAAAAGTGCCTTCCCATTCTCTTCTAATCATACTCATTAAAAAATATCTTTGAACAAATGGAACATATTTAAAATAATTGTTTGCTTTTTGCTAATTCCATCATCTTTGTCACTTCTGGGTCTGTTTCTGTTGACTAATCTATCGTCTGTTTATGGGACACAATTTTCAGCTCCTGAGTGTGTCTAGAACGTTTCTGATTGGCTGTCTGATACTGTGATGTTTTCCTGGCTGCGTGTCGAGTTTTGTCATGTTCCTCAAAGGATGTTTCAGTCTTTGGGGCAGGCGGGCAGCTTCTGTGCATTGAGATAGATAGCCCTTTTATGTTTGTCTGTGAGCTTCTTAGGGGGTTCGGGAGTGGCCCCCCAAGGGACAGTGTAGCCACACGCCCGAGCTGCAGCCCTCCTTACGGGCGTCCTGGGCAGCAGCCGTGTATTCAGCCGAGTCTCTATGCTGGCTGGGGGTCCGCGAGTGGATCCTGGTCTGCAGGTGCCGCGCTCTGGTGTCAGGTTTCAGCCACACGGAGAGGTTGGTGCTCCGCCCAAGGGTCTGGGCCCTCCCCTCTCCGGGCCCTCCCCTCTCTGGGCCCCCTGCCCGCAGCTCGCCCAGTCTCCTCTCGGCGCAGGAGCCGGCCACGCCCACCTGCGCTGCAGGCGGGGGCACGTCTGGGCAAGGCCTTGAGGATGTGCGTCCCCTCGGGGATGCTGGCCTGTGCTGCCGGCTTACCTTGTGCTGGGAGGGCTGTCCCAGGCTGAGCCGCCCCGGGGGTCCGAAGCGCAGGTCTGTGCTGCGGCTGCCGTTCCACAGCCAGGGGGCAGCGAGGAAGGGCGTCTGAACTGTCTGCGAGGAATCTTTGCCCTGTCGCACCTCTGTTTTGGGGGGAAAAGGGCTGATCTTTCTAGCCCACCATCTGTTATGAATTGCAGATTTTTTTCCAGTTTTACTTTGGGCTTTTTGAATGTGTTGCTTTCTTTGCGGTATGGATTTTTTTGTAGTCAGATTTATCCATCTTTTTGTTCATGATCTCTGGGCATCAGAAAAGTCTTCTCCACCCCTTGTACCTTTAACCCGTCTGTTTGATGGAAAATCAGGTGGAAAAGCAGGGAAAAGATCTGAACAAATAATTCACAAAAAAGATATAAAAGTGACTTTCAAGCATGAAAAAATGTTCAAACCAGAGAAATGCAAATTAAAACAACCCGGCGTGATGACGGGAGGCGGAAGCGAGGTGAGCGTGGGGGAAGGCCGAGAGCCGTGTCAGGAGCTCTGCAGTGGTTTGTCCTTCCTGGTCCCTGGCCTTTTACCTGTGTGCTGGAAGCACAGCGGTGCTGCGGAATTGACTGTGGGATTTGCCAATTTGTGAAGCAGAAAATCGCAGGCCCTACACCTGCTATTGGTTGCTGTTTCCAATTCCGTGGCAAAGAATTGAAAGAACTGAAGTCATAAAGCTGTTGTCATGGCTCTTTGGTTTTTTGCTGGCTTGACATTAGAGGGAAGGTGCCTGGAGGCAGAAGAGCCGGTGAGTGGTCCCTGCACGTCAGGGTGAGCAGGAGCGTCATCCATGTGTCCTGTGTGACCAGCAAGAGCAGGGAGCCCAGAGCCAGTGGCGCCGGGGGCCTGGCACCGGTCAGCAGTCCTGAGGTCGTGGCCTGCAGACCACTAGCCAGGGCGTCAGAGGGGTGCGACACGTCTGTCGTGGGTGGCCAGCTCAGAGCACCTGTTCTTTTACAAAACAGTCTAATGAAAGGAAAGTGATTTTTCGGACCGTTGCAAACGTGCTGCTTCATACTTCCTGGCACAAGTGGCTTTTTCCGAAAGCAAGGCAGGCGCTGTGCTTCATGTAAGATCAAGTGGGTATTTGCCTCAGTTCTCCAGCTCTCTGAACCCGAGGCCAGGAGCAGAGATACCAGGGTCCCTGCGTGCTGGCCCTGCTCCCAGGTGGACTTGCCGGGCCTAGTCTGGCTCCGTGACCCTGTGACTGGGCGGGTAGCCCTGGCTGTGAAACTAGCTTTGAACCTTAACAAAATTAAGTATTCAAAAGATTTGTAAAGCTACTGCCACAGAGGAGAGGAAGCAAGAGACTGTTCTGTCAGGCGCTGGCTGAAAGCTGTTCAGTGTGTGTGGTTAAACAGGGATAACAAGGTGTTAAAAGCAGGAACACATTCCCGATAGGGAATGTTACTAAGGAACCACCCCAGAAAAATCCCAGACCCAGAAGTGCGCAAGGGTTTCTTCCAGAATTCCAAGGCCAGGCGGTCCTAGTGCGCTGTACAGGGTTCCGGAGCCTGGGAGGAAAGGGCGCCTGCTGACCCCTTTTCCGAGGCCAGTATACAGGTGGGTAATTGAGCCAGAACAAGGCAGTGTAAAGGGAAAACTGTACCCCAATATCACTCATGAATATCAGTGCAAAACTACTGTTAGCAGCTAGAGTCCAGTGCCACATTGTGAAAACAATACACCACGACCGAATGGAACTTAATCTAAGCATGTAAGGTGTGTTCAGTATTAGAAAATCTCTTGGTATAATAGCACATCTGAGGAGAAATTCATACAGTTATCTCCATAGATACCCATCTTTTACAGAATTCAATATCCATGATAAAAACACTCAGTAAAATAGGAGTTGAGGGATATTTTTTAAAAATCTGTGGTAAAATACACATACAACCTGCTGTTGGAACCATTTTAAGGGTACAGTTCAGTGGGATTCACAGTCACACCGTGCCACGGCCTGAGGGATCTAGTCTCACACGAAGAAGCACAGGCCTCAGCCCTGGAGCCGGGCCTCACGTCATGAGATGCTAGAGGTATTTTTGCTATGATCCAAACCAAGGCAAGATGGGCCCCTGCCTTCCCTGCTCTCTTATCTCATGCTGGAGCTTTCAGCCGCCGCGGCTGCTCAGGGGGAACCCAGGTGCGTCAGTGGTGAAGGACTCTTGTTAGACAGTCTCTTGGCGGGTGTCTGGAAAACCCAGGAGCATCAGTGGTCACACGCCCTACCTGAAAGTAGCTGGATGCAAAGTCACCATTAAATAAGTCAGTAGCCTTCATACATAAACAATAAACAGAGAGCAGAAGAATTCCCTTTACGATAGCAACAAGGAAGCTTGCTTGGGAATAAAATTAAGGGTTGTGCAGACCTTTATAATGAAAAATTTAGAGCAGTCTCGAATAATGACACAAAGGCAGACTTGAACAAATGGCGACCCACCTCTGCTCTTGAGTTGGGTGACTCAACTTTATAAATATGTCAGTTCTCCCTGACTGCATAAATCTAAAGTAATCCCCCCCAAAATACTAGCTACTTTATGGAGTTAGGCAAGTTGACACTGAAGCTCATATGGAAAATCAAACATACAAAAATAGCCAGGACAACAGAAAAACTACAAGGGGGCCAACCCTACTAGCGTTAACACACGCCACTGAGCCCCTAGAACCGACCCTGTGTGGCATAGGCACGTAGCGTCTAGGCCAGGGGAACGGGAGAGGGAATCCAGGGTCGCCACCAGTATAGGCGGAAGCCTAGGGTATGTCCAGGTGGGGTCTCAAAGCCCTGGGTAGAGAGGAATTAAAAAAAAAAAATGGTGTGGGAACAACTAGGTTGCTATTTGGCAAAAATAAGATTAGATCCATATTTCACTCTGTACATAACAATGAAATCCAATTAGATTAGAAACTAAAAAGTAAAACCACGCAAGTCCCAGAAGCATGTGCCTGTGGGTTCCTTGCTGACTTGTTAGGGAAAATGTTTCTGACTATGACTCAAATCCACAGGCAGTAAAAGGATAGATAAATCTGACTAAATACAAATAAAAACGATTTGCATGACAGAAAGGCCATAAACAGTAAAAACTGACACACTGGAAGAAAATACTAGCATCTCCCACGAAGAGCTGTCTCTTCATGTCGCTTTGTAATAGCCTGGACTTACAATGCTCGCAAGAAAATGAGAGACAAAGGACCCAAAATCAGGTGGAAAAGCAGGGAAAAGATCTGAACAAATAATTCACAAAAAAGATATAAAAGTGACTTTCAAGCATGAAAAAATGTTCAAACCAGAGAAATGCAAATTAAAATGACAAATACTATTTCTCACTTACCAGCTTGCCAAAAACTTAAATGACTCCACTGTTAAGCGTCAGGGGAAACGCCCTCTCATCTGTTGCTGGTGGGAATGTACGTGGACAGCTTTGCCGGAGGGAAATTTGGCAATGCCTAACAAACTGTTGCGTCCCACCCTTCCTGCCTCTTGGGATCTACCCTGAGGATGCATATCTGTCATTAGGGAAACACACAACCATGAAGTTATTTATGAGCATGGTTTGTCATCGCAAACGATGGGAAGCAATGCAAATCCCACCCGTGGGAGAGTGGTGAGTAGACTGGCGGGCTCACGCCACGGAGCGCTGGGCAGCTGTAGCGGCGAGTGAAGAGCTCTGTGGCCCGACACGGGGCGCTTGCCGGGGCACACTGCCGAGCGTGAGGGTGGCGCACAAGCACGTCTATAGGAGGTTTGTGTCGCATGACAAGATGGAGGCAGGAGAAAACACAGCATCTGCTCCCTTGTGCCAAAGAGAGGAAGGTTAAAGCAGAAAGGGGGCCACCAGCAGGGGTGGGTGGGAATGGGGTGAGTTAGAAATGGAGTAGTCGTGAGATGGGGGGAGCAACATTATTCCAGGTTTACTTTCTTGTTGGAATCATACTAATGTACGTCCCAAAATAAAACCAGGATGTGGGGGACAAGGACTGCCAGCCATAACCAACTAACTTAACTCCTTTGCAGTGAGTAACTGAGCCCCTCTGGGGTAAGCGGAGGGAAGAATCAACTTCGGTTGCCTTGAAACACAGTATTTTGACTGCATACTAAGTCTAGGGACAAAAAGAACTGGACAAAATACTGTACTTTAGGTAGGTTTGTCTCACACAGGGGTATAGGCTAGCAATACTGACATTAATGTGCACATTAGGACTGAATAAATAAACAGTGGTAAGAAGGCCAGATTCTCTCTACAAGGAGTCAGCAGTACAGGACCAGAAGCGGGGGCACGAGGGTGGTTTTAGTTCGTGTGTATGCAGATAGATAGAGGAATGAACACAGACGCGTGCATGGGGTTGGTTAGTCTATTGACTACATCTTTCTACTAGTTCTTGTCGCTCAAAGACAGCATCCCAGTCACAGTGAGCTCACCTCGCACCCAAACTGTGGTGTTTACAGCATTCTCCAATACAAGAAACCAGGGATCCGTGGCGAACTGGTTGGTCCCAGGACAGGCGCAGGGAGAACAAGCCGAGCCTGGAGCATCTCGTGGGAGCAGGGGATAAGTGCTCGGACACGATGGGGGCCTGCCGAAAGCTCACGGAGCCGCTGTCCCACCCACATGGGGACCCCAGGAAACGACGCCAGACAAACCTGTATGAGACACGGTGTCACCACCGCCAAGCAAGGACAGGCTTGGGGACAGGCTCGGCATGGAGGAGACAGGGCACCTGGCATCTTGGTCCTGGAGCAAAGAGAGGACATTAGTGGGAGCACTTTTAATGCGGGAGGTAGCAGCCCCTCTGTGTGTTTGTGGGAATGATCGGGCCGGGAGGGAGCCGCTGACGAGCTAGGACAGGGTAGGGCCGGAGGGGCCCCAAGGCCGCTTTCCCGCCCCGGGTGGGCGGCCGCATTCTGGGGGGTGAGTTTGCGCACAGATGCTGTTGGTGGGCGCTGACAGCCCGCCCCCCAGCGCCAGAGGGGGAGTGCTCGTCCCCAGCTCCTGTGGGCTCCCAGTGATCAGTGCCATGTGCCACACCGAACCGGGCTGCAGGGTCCCATGCCTCCCAGGTGGACAGGTTTAGGGAATACAGATGCTCTGGCACCATCTGCAGGGGCTGGCCGCACACTTTGAAGTGCCTTCCTCAGAAATTTCTAAGTCCCACTGGTGCCTGGGAAAGGCTGCCCCGTCTTTCCCTTCCAAGGCTCTCTCTGATCCTCTGCACCTCTCTCTCATGACGTGTGCGTGCACCTAGCTTCTGCTCGCCCTTCCATGCTTGAACTATTGTTCCATCTCTCAAGGAAAGCCCCCAGAGGTGGTGGGGTGATGGCGGGCGTCCTTTGTCCTGAGTGCCCATGGCTGTCCCCAACATGGTCACCCCTCCCCTTTGCAGGCTCCACGCTACTTGTCAGGGGCCTGGGGTGGCTGCACCAATCTCTCCTAAGGGCTTTGAGACCCTTGATCCGCACCAGGGACCTCTGTGGTTTCTTGCCTCTGTCAAGGAGGTGCGGTCGGCTCACGCTGGCTGGGGCTGCACACAGCTCTGGGAAGGCAGGGGTCGCCGTGAGGAGCCCAAGAGGGGACAAGGCTAGAAGACGACTCCAGGACATTCTCAGCAGTAAGTCTGCAGGACCAACAAATGGGTTGTTGCTCCCAGGAGCATTTCTGGTCCCCATCAACCAGGTGTCGGTTGCCTGGAAGCCAGCATTCACGGCAGCCTGATGGTGATGGGGCAGCAGGCAATAAGGGGCCTTGGGGACCCAGAGGTGCGAAGATCTAGATTGTTTCCACACAAACAGGAACCAGCACACTGAGTCATCGCGGCACCGCCAGCTGTCTCACAGGGGGAGGCGGGAAATAAGCAGGGTCAGTACATTGGACAGTAGGGAGGAGAGGCGGGATGGGAAGCCTGTCTTCTGGCCCTGCTCCAGGTCTTCCCCTCCATGAACCACTACGCCCATGAATTTTGTAATATATTTTCAAACCAAATTCTATTTAGATGACAAGGGGACACTACATAAAATAAAATGTGGCCTGCCCTCCATCCCGGGCCCCCTGGCGGCGACCCTTAGGTTTCTATTACCGTAGGGTAGTTTACCTCTTCCAGAACTCCGTGTGGGCCGAATCAGGCGCGTGCTGTCTCCTGGGTCTGGCCTCTCTGGCTCTGCATGTGGCACTACGCTAGAGGCGCACCCGCGCCAGCCTGTGCACAGCTCCTTGGGCGTGTTCATTGCTGTGTGCGACTATGCCACTATGATTTTTCATGGACATTTAGTTCGTCTTCAGTTCTTGGCTATTACGAAAAACTGCTGTGGGCGTTTCTGTACAGGCCTCTTTGTGGGTACATGCTGTGATGTGTTTTGGGTAAGTGCCGAGGGGTAGGATTGCTGGGCCACCAGTGTATCTGTGGTTTTATTAGAAACTGCCCGTTCCGCAGCGGGGGTGCCACTATGATGCGTGACAGTCCCATTCAGTGCACATCCTTACCAACAGGGTGTTCTCTCTGTGCTCTTTAAATGGCTATTTTGAAGTGAGACTTGATTGGAAATGCATATTCGTTGTGGGGAAATGAGAAAATACAGAGGTGTGGGAAGGTGGTCTGTTTGGGCTGCAGACCAGGGGGCTTATAAACACCATTCATTTCTCCCAGTTCTAGCAGCTGCAAAGCCTGCAGATTCCAGGCTCCCTTCCCGGGTCACAGATGGTGGTGCCTCCTGCTGTGGGTCTTCCTGTGGGGCGGGATGAAGGCAATCTCTGGGGTCTTGTTCTTAGGGCATCGGTCCCAGTGTGAGGCTCCCGCTTACGACCTCCTCCCCTCCCGAAGGCCCTGCCTCCTAACACCGTCACCCTAGGGTTAGGCTTCAGCATGGGGGTTTGGGGAGCCGCCTTCACCCCATGACAGAGGGCTTAGATGACTCACTGTGACCGTGAGCAAGTCCACAGCTGGCCTCTGCCCCGGCCTCATCTGTGCGTGAGGACATTAGCACGCCCACTTCCTAGCCCTGTGAAAACGACACAGAATCGACACATGCTCATCTGTATCTTGCTTTAGAGCTGCTTGGCACATGCCAAGCCCCTAATAAATGCTTGCCTATTAGATGCGGATCAAGAAATACACTCTGCTTCTTGCTCTGTGTAGGATTATTACGTAGCACACTGTATGACATCACTGAGGAAATAATACCAGGCTCTGAGGATGTGAGCTGATCAGGAAAGCAAACTTTATGACCACTACACTTCTTCTAAGCCAGATCTTAATGTCCCGTGAGAGAACAGATGAACGGTGATGGCAAACGGTCAGAGGTGCCCCGGACACCCGGCAACTTACCCCATTTGGACGTCCTCCTCCATCCTCCCCCTGCCTTGTCCTCTGTCTGACCTTCTGCTGAGCATGCAGGCTGGGCAGCAGGGCGGGGGTGCCCAGGTGACCACTGGTGACCTTCAAAGGGGTGGGGGGGGCAGCGATGCAGAGCTGGGAATGTCGTTTAACTTAGCTCCGCAGCGGCCTGAAATGGGGGAGTGCGTTCCTCAGCCTGGATGGCACCCACTGCCTGCATGACTTGCACCCAGGTCAGCCGCCGAGCCTCTGGTGCTTCCCACATTGGGGCAGGCTGACGGCAGCCCCCCTCCAACTGCAGAGCCAGCCAGGCATCTTCAGACACCCCCAGGCCCTGCTGAGGCCGCGGGCACCAGGCTCGCTCTTGACACCTCAGCAGTGTCTGTCAGGAAGTGCCGAGCCCAGGCTCAGGCGCCTTATGCCCAGCAAGATGCGCTTGGCTTCTCATTGAGAACAGCCCGCGTCGATCAGATCCTGCTCCTCTGCTTTTTCTGTTTTCATTTTTTAACCTGAAGTGTAAGTTTCCCAGTCTGCTGGGGAGACTATCCGTGTGCCACTTGTGTGCATACCCCACAGAGTCCTGGCTGCCCCCATGGTGTGTTCCCAAATCAGGTGTGGGACGCCAGCAGTGCCCAGAAGCCCCTCTCCCCTGGGGTCTTCTTGTGCTTGCTGTCCCCTCTCCTGGGAACCATAACCCTGATTTCTAACACCATACATTGGTTTTGCCTGCTTTTGAACTCGATCCACATGGAATCGTGCAGAATATTCTTTTTTGGGTCTGGCTTTTCCTCTTACATTATGGCGAGGGTCAGCCACATTCTTGCGAACAGGCCTTGCCCTACAGTCTGCATGGTTTCCAGCTTTGGGTCACTGCCTACGTCCTGCTGCGACTCTTCTTGTGTGGCACGCTGGAAGATGCTACGCACGTCCTTCTGAGTGTAGGGGCTCTGGCTTAACGTGAGGGAATGAATGAATGAAAGAAAAGATCTGGAGTTAGAATTTCAAGTTTTGGAACTCCTGTTTAGCTCATCAGCTTTACTTCACGTCGGCAGATTTGGCTTGTCCCTCTGCCGGGTGCAGGGCACCGCTGTCCCTCCGCAGTGTGGTTCTCACCAGGGGGACCTCCCCGTTGTGAGTGGTAACTCTTTGGATTCAGAAATGGCTTTCCCTCTAAGGTTGTCAGATTTGGGGGAGGACTTTGAAGGCAGTTTCCATGGAGACGGGAAGAAAAGTGCTATTTCCTGAGTGTTTCTGGCTTGCTGGTCATGGCAGGTGTTTTCGGGCTATCTTGCTGACTTCCCACAAGAGCCCTTGTCATCACATCTCCCGGTCAGGGCCCTGAGGCTCAGTGGCCTGCCCGTGGTGACAGCAGTGCAGAGACGGGGCTTGGACTGGTGTTCCCACCTCCCAAGTTCTGCCTTTCCCGTGTGCCAGATTGCTGTCGCCTTAAGGTAAGACCCTGTTTTCTTTGTCTGATGTCTGGGCACTGTGCAGTCGCCCTCATGAGAGAGGCTCAGGATTGCGTGGGAGGCTTCTGGGGCGACCGTACAGGAGGAAGCACTGGGAGTTTGTCTCCCCACTGGGACACCACGTGCACTGGCAGGCTCTGCCTGGTATAACCATGCGGGAGCCCTGGAGCCTACTGAAGGCTTGCAGCTTCCCCGAGAGGGCGTGGAGGCTGAGCCTGTGGTTAACTCTGGTCCCTTCCGGCTCCTCGCACAGCAGCACTTATCCAGCTCCCCAGGGCCGCTGGGCACCTGTTCCCGGAGCAGCTGGAGCCAGGGTGGGTACCATGGACTGTGCCCCCCAAATATTGGGAACCTGTGCTCTGATGGCTGACTGATTTTGTCATTCAGGTGCGACAGAGACAGCAGCCTTGGTGGCCTCTCCCCTTGGCTGCAGCCCTTCCTCCTCCAGTTGAAGGGACTCCAGGGGATTTAAAGGGCCAGAACCCTTTCTTCTCCCCTCTCTCTTTTTTGTTTTTTTCCCATTTTAGGAGCCAGACATTCAAGACTATGACATTCAGAAACAACTACATAAATGGGGAAAAGTAGAAAGTGACCTTGTATGTTCAAGGAAAGGCTAGAAAAGACATAAGATATCAAGTTTGTACCGTATGCTGATCGCCAGCACAGAGATGGCCCACGGTGATCAGAACGCAGCCCAGTAAAGAAATCAACAAACCCAGCAAACCCTGGGAAAGGTGGGAGAATCTGATTTTCAGAGTTATGACATTGTTAGATTCAAATGTCCAGTATTCAACAAAAAGAGCTTGAGGCATACAAAGAAAGAGAAACTGCAGCCCCCTCGAAGGAAAATATGAATCAACAGAAACCATTCCTGAAACAAGATCTGATGGCAGATCTATTAGACAAAGACTTTAAAACAACCATATTAAAGATGCTCAAAGAAATACAGGGAGATGTGGAGAAAATACAAAAAAGCAATGTATGAACAACAGAAATATCAATAAAGAGACAGAGATAGAAACCCAGAAGAAATTCTGGAGCTTAAAATTGCAACTGAAATGGCAAATTCACTAGATGGATACAAAGGCAGATATGAGTCAGAAGAAGGAAGAATCGGCACGCGCACCATGTACGAGATGTGACTGTGACATCAGTGAGAGTGACCGCTGGACGTGAGCAGAGCTGTGGTGTGTTCTTGAAGTTAAGCTGGTATACATTCAAATTAGAGTGTTGTGACTTTAAGCTGTTAAGTGTCATCCCCATGGCAACCACTAAGAAAATAGCTGAGAACACACACAAGAGAAAATGAGAAGGGGATTTAAACACTTCATGACAAAACATCAGCCAAACACAAAAATACAACCATAAGCATTTACACACGTGACGACACACCATCAAAATATATGAAGCAAAAACTGACAGAATTGAAGGGGAGAAAGAGATACCTCTACAATAATACTTGAAGACTTTAGTACCCTCTTTGCATGATGGGTAGAACAAACAGACAGTGGATAAGTAAAGAAAGATGTCAACAACACAACATTCTGACAAACTAGAGCCAAAAGACGGATACGTGCATTCCACCCGAGATACACAGCATACACCTTCTCAAGTGCACACAGGACATTTTTCCTGGATAGACCATATCTTAGGATGCAAATTAAATCTTCATAGATATGAAAATGTAGATATCCTCCAAGGAGTCTTCTCTGACTACAATGGGATAAAATTAGAAATTAACAACAGAAGGAAAACTGGAAAATTCATAAAACTGTAAATATTCAACAATACACTCTCAAAGAGTCAGTGGCTCAAAGAGGAACACAAGGAAAATAAGAAAATAATTAGAGATGAATGAAAACAAAAACATGCCAATACAGGATGAAGTGAAAGCAGTGCTAAGGGGAAAATGTATAGCTATAAATGCTTACATTAAAAAACAAGAAAGATCTCAAATCAATAATCTAACTTTCTAACTTAGGAACTAGAAAAAGAAGAATGAGCTAAAGACAAAGCTGCATGAGGAAGAAAATAAAGATGAGAGCAGAGATAAATGAAATAGAGACTAGGAAAAAACAGTAGAGAAAATTAACACCACAAGTTTATTCTTAAAAAAAGATCAACAAGATTTGGGATTAAAGATGGCGGCGTGAGAGGTGAGACAGAGGCTTCCTCCTAAAACCACATATAATGAAAATAAAGCTGCTACAACTACTCTTGAAAGAGCAACGGGAAAGAGAACTACAACAAACTGTATACACCTGGAGACAAGAGCAGCTCTCACAGAAAAGGGTAATGTACTAAAGCTGTGGTCCTGCAGGATCCAAGCCCTTCCCCCACCCCAGCTCACCAGCAGGAGGAACAGGAACAGAGCAGAGAGGGAGTGGAGAACTGGGACTGCTGAATACCTAACTCTGGAGATCTACTCTGGGAGCACAAACCTACATTTCATGGTGCTTGCATGATGCTCTTGTAATTAGGAGCTTGGAAAGCTAAGACAGGTGGAGCTCCTGGAGAGACTAAGATTCCAGCTGCTTGTGAAATCAGGGATCCATACCCAGCTGCTCTGGGACAAAAGAAAGGCAGGCAGTCTGAGAGACTTCCTAACAAAGAAGACCTTAGCAAGAGGCCTGCTAAGGGGGCAAGGACTGCACAGAGCTTACTGCTCAGGAGAAAGGACAGGTAGACAAAATTGTCTGGGTGTCTGCCCAGCAGATTGGGAGTTTTCTGATCTTCAGGTGTGCCAGCTCCAAGGCTGCCTACACAGCTCCAAGAACCCCTTCTGCGACAGGCAGACTAGTGCACCTTTTGCCTGGCCAGCCCCACCAGGCTTACAAACCTGGAAACCCTTCCCTGGTGTTAGGCCAGCCAGAGGGAAGATCTGTCTACAGCAACTAAAAAGGCAAAGCACAGAGGCTTATACCTGTGTGCTCAGCCCACTGGTTCAGACAGTGGAGACAGGCACAGCAGCCAGGAACCAGGAAACAGCCCTTTCCTCCCCCGAGGCACCAATACCATTCCCCTACAATCCCTGACATTGCTTCAGGGGCTGATCAGCTCCAGAGAGTAGAGCTTCTGGGCACTAGAGGGCTCCATACACAAATATGAAACACCAAAGGAACCTGGTCCAGAGTAAAATTATGAATACAACTCCTGAGAAAGATTTAAATGATATGGACCTTATGACTCTCCCTGAAAGGGAGCTCAAAATAAAAATCATGCACATGCTCATGGAGGTATGGAAAGATATTCAAGAACTCAGGAATGAATTCCGGTCGGAGATCCAATCCTTGAAGAACACAATGGACGGTATTAAAAGCAGATTGGATACGGTGGAGGAGACGATAAATGAAACAGAAACTAGAGAAGAGGAATACAAAGAAGCTGAGGTACTGAGAGACAGAAGGATCTCTAAGAATGAAAGAATATTGAGAGAACTGTGTGACCAATCCAAACGGAACAATATTCGCATTATAGGAGTACCAGAGGAAGAAGAGAGAGAAAAAGGGATAGAAAGTGTCTTTGAAGAAATAATTGCTGAAAACTTTCCCACACGGGGGAAGGAAATAGTCTCGCAGTCCACGGAAGCCCACAGAACTCCCAACACAAGGGACCCAAGGAAGACAACACCAAGACACATAATAATTAAGATGGCAAAGGTGAAAGATAAAGACAGAGTATTAAAGGCAGCTAGAGAGAGAAAAAAGATCACCTACAAAGGAAAACCCATCAGACTATCATCAGACTTCTCAATAGAAACCTTACAAGCCAGAAGAGAATGGCATGATATATTTAATGTAATGAAACAGAAGGACCTCGAACCAAGAATATTGTATCCAGCGTGATTATCATTTAAATATGGTGGAGGGATTAAACAATTTCCAGACAAAGGAAAGTTGAAAGAGTTTGCCTCTCATAAACCACCACTACAGGATATCTTAAACGGACGGCTCTAGAGGGAAGCACCCCTAAGGCTAAAAAGATGTCACCAGAGAAAATAAAATCATAGCAAAGAAAGCAGACCATCCAAATACTAACTAAAGGCAAAGAATAAAACACCCAACATATAAAGAATGGAGGAGGAAGAATAGGAAGGGAGAAATAAAGAAACATCAGACGGCGTTCACAATAACTTAACAAGAAAGTTAAGTTAGATTCTTAGATAGTAAAGAAGCAACCCTTGAACCTTTGGTAACCACAAATCTAAAGCCAGCAATGACAATAAGTACATATCTATCAATAATCATCCTAAATGTAAATGGACTGAATGCACCAATCAAAAGACACAGAGTAACAGAGTGGATAAAAAAGCAAGACCCATCTATGTGCTGCTTACAAGAGACTGACCTCAAACCCAAAGATATACACAGACTAAAAGTGAATGGATGGAAAAAGATAGTTCATGCAAACAACAAAGAGAAAAAAGCAGGTGTTGCAGTACTTGTATCGGACAAAATAGACTTCAAAATGAAGAAAGTAGCAAGAGATAAAGAAGGACATTACATAATAAAAGATGAACAAAATTGGCAAACATTTAGTTGGATGGACCAAGAAAAAGAGAGAAGACTCAAATTACTGAGATCAGAAATGAAAGTGGGGACTTTACTACTGATTCTGTAGAAGTAAATAGGATTTATAAGATACTACTATGGAGAATTATACACCAACAAATTGGTTAACTTACATGAAATGGTCAAATTCCAGAAACACAAAACCTACTAAGACTAAATCATAGAGATGTAGAAATTCTGAATAGACCTATAACTAGTAAGGAGACTGAATAAGTAACTAAGTCTCCCAACAAAGAAAAGCCCTGGATCTGATGGCTTCACTTGTGAAGTCTACTGAATATTTATTTTATTTTTTATTTTTATTTTTTTACATTTGCCCTGCTTTATTTATTTTTTAAATAATTTATTTTGGTATCATTAATCTACAATTACATGTGCAATATTATGATTATTAAACTACCCCCTTCATCAGGTCCCCCCCACCAACCCCATTACAGTCACTGTTCATCAACGTAGTGAGATGCTATAGAATCACTACTTGTCTTCTGTGAGTTGTACAGCCCTCCCCGAACCCCTCCAACATTACATATGCTAACCATAAAGACCCGTTTTCCCCCTTATCCCTCCCTTCCCACCCTTCTTCCTCAGTCCCTTTCCCTTTGGTAACTATTAGTCCGTTCTTGGGTTCTGTGAGTCTGCTGCTGTTTTGTTCCTTCAGTTTTTTTCTTTGTTCTTATACTCCACAAATGAGTGAAATCATCTGATACTTGTCTTTTTCGGCTTGGCTTATTTCACTAAGCATAATACCCTCGAGTTCCATCCATGTTGTTGCAAATAGTAGGATTTGTTTTCTTTTTATGGCTGAATAATATTCCATTGTGTATATGTACCACCTCTTCTTTAGCCATTCATCTACTGATGGACACTTAGGTTGCTTCCATTTCTTGGCTATTGTAAATAGTGCTGTGATAAACATAGGGGTGCATCTGTCTTTTTGAAACTGGGCTGCTGCATTCTTAGGGTAAATTCCTAGGAGTGGGATTTCTGGGTCAAATGGTATTTCTATTTTGAGTTTTTTGAGGAACCTCCATACTGCTTTCCACAATGGTTGAACTAATTTGCATTCCCACCAGCAGTGTAGAGGGTTCCTTTTTCTCCACATCCTCGCCAATATTTGTTGTTGTTTGTGTTTTGGATGTTGGCCATCCTCACTGGTGTGAGGTGATATCTCATTGTGGTTTTAATCTGCATTTCTCTGATGACCAGCGATGTGGAGCATCTTTTCATGTGCCTGTTGGCCATCTGAATTTCTTCTTTGGAGAAGTGTCTATTCATGTCCTCTGCTCATTTCTTAATTGGGTTATTTGCTTTTTGTTTGTTGAGGTGTGTGAGTTCTTTTTGTATTTCGGATGCCAACCCCTTATCGGATACATCATTTATGAATATATTCTCCCATACTGTAGGATGTCTTTTTGTTCTACTGGTGGTGTCCTTTGCTGTACAGAAGCTTTTCAGCTTGATATAGTCCCACTTGTTCATTTTTGCTTTTGTTTCCCTTGCCCGGGGAGATATGTTCAGGAACTCATGTTTATGTCCAAGAGAATTTTGCCTATGTTTTTTTCTAAGAGTTTTATGGTTTCATGACTTACATTCAGGTCTTTGATTCACCTTGAGTTTACCTTTGTGTATGGGGCTAGACAGTAGTCCAGTTTCATTCTCTTACATGTAGCTGTCCAGTTTTTCCAACACCAGCTGCTGAAGAGGCTGTCATCTCCCCATTGTATATCCAAGGCTCCTTTATCAAATATTAATTGGCTGTAAATGTTTGGGTTAATGTTTGGATTTTCTATTCTGTACCACTGGTCTATGGTTCTGTTTTTGTGCCAATACCAAATTGTCTTGATTACTGTGGCTTTGTAGTAGAGTTTGAAGTCAGGGAGTATAATTTCCCCTGTTTGATTCCTCCTTCTCAGAATTGCTTTGGCTATTCCGGGTTTTTTCTGATTCCATATGAATTTTAGAGTTATTTGTTCCAGTTCATTGAAGAAAGCTGTTGGTTGTTTGATAGGGATTGCATTGAATCTGTAGATTGCTTTAGGTAGTATAGCCATTTTGACAATATTTATTCTTCCTAGCCAAGAGCATGGGATGCATTTCCATTTGTTAGTGTCTTCCTTAATTTCTCCTAGGAGTGTCTTGTAGTTTTCAGAGTACAGGTCTTTCACTTCCTTCGTTAGGTTTATTCCTAGGTATTTTATTCTTTTTGATGCAATCGTGAATGGAATTGTTCTTCTGATTTCTCTTTCTGTTAGTGCATCATTAGTGTATAGGAAAGCAACAGATTTCTGTGTGTTAATCTTGTATCCTGCAACTTTGCTGAATTCAGATATTAGTTCTAGTAGTTTTGGAGTGGAGTCTTGGGGTTTTTTATGTACAGTATCATGTCATCTGCAAATAGTGACAATTTGACTTCTTCTTTACCAATCTGGATGCCTTGTATGTCTTTGTTTTGTCTGATTGCCAGGCTAGGACCTCCAGTACTATGTTGAATAACAGTGGAGAGAGTGGGCATCCCTGTCTTGTTCCCGATCTTAGATGAAAAGCTTTCAGCTTCTCGCTGTTAAGTATGATGTTAGCTGTGGGTTTGCCATATATAGCCTTTATGATGTTGAGGTACTTGCCGTCTATACCCATTCTGTTGAGAGTTTTAATCATGAATGGATGCTGAATTTTGTCAAATGCTTTTTCAGCATCTTTGGAGATGATCATGTGGTTTTCTTCTTTTTGTTGATGTGGTGGATGATGTTGATGGATTTTCGAATGTTGTACCATCCTTGCATCCCTGGGATGAATCCCACTTGATCATGGTGTATGATCCTCTTGATGTATTTTTTAATTCGGTTTGCTAATATTTTGTTGAGTATTTTTGCATCTACGTTCATCAGGGATATTGTTCTGTAATTTTCCTTTTGGTGAGGTCTTTGCCCAGTTTTGGTATTAGAGTGATGCTGGCTTCATAGAATGAGTTTGGGAGTATTCCCTCCTCTTCTATTTTTTGGAAAACTTTAAAGAGAATGGGTGTTATTTCTTCTCTATATGTCTGGGAGAATTCAGAGGTGAATTCAGGGTCCGGGGGTTTTGTTCTTGGGTAGTTTTTTGATTACCGATTCAATTTCGTTGCTGGTGATTGGTCTGTTTAGTTTTTCTGTTTCTTGCTTGGTCAGTCTTGGAAGGTTGTATTTTTCTAAGAAGTTGTCCATTTCTTCTATGTTTTGCAGCTTGTTCGCATATAGATGCTCATAATATTCTCTTATAATTCTTCATATTTCTGTGGGGTCCATGGAAATTTTTCCTTTCTCATTTCTGATTCTGTTTATGGGTGTAGATTCTCTTTTTCTCTTAATGAGTCTGGCTAGGGGTTTATCTATTTTGTTTATTTTTTCAAAGAACCAGCTCTTGGTTTCATTGATTTTTTTCTATTGTTTTATTCTTCTCAATTTTATTTATTTCTAAAAAAAAAAAAAAAAAAAAAATCCTTCTGGTGACTTTGGGCCTCCTTTGTTCTTCTTTTTCCAATTTCAGTAATTGTGTCCTTAGACTGTTCATTTGGGATTGTTCTTCCTTCTTTAAATAGGCCTGGATTGCAATATACTTTCCTCTTAGAACTGCCTTTGCTGTGTCCCACACAAGTTGTGGCTTTGTGTTGTTGTTGTCATTAGTCTCCATATATTCTTTGATTTCTGTTTTGATTTGGTCGTTAACCCATTGATTCATTAGGAGAATGTTGTTAAGTCTCCATGTATTTGTGGGCCTTTTTGATTTCTTTCTAAAATTTATTTCTAGTTTTATACCTTTGTGATCTGAGAAGTTGGTTCGTAGAATTTCAATCTTTTTGAATTTACTGAGGTTCTTTTTGTGGCCTAGTATGTGGTCTATTCTGGAAAATGTTCCGTGTGCACTTGAGAAGAATGTGTATCCTGTTGCTTTAGGGTGCAGAGTTCTGTAGATATCTGTTAGGACCATCTGTTCTAGTGTGTTGTTCAGTGCCTCTGTGTCTTTACTTATTCTCTGTCTGGTTGATCTATCCTTTGTAGTGAATGGTGTGTTGAAGTCTCCTAAAATGAATGCATTGTTGTCTATTTCCTCCTTCAGTTCTGTTAGTATTTGTTTCACATATGCTGACGCTCCTGTGTTGGGTGCATATATGTTTATAATGGTTATATCCTCTTGTTGGACTGACCCCTTTATTATTATGTAATGTCCTTCTTTATCTCTTGCTACTTTCTTCGTTTTGAAGTCTATTTTGTCTGATACAAGTACTGCAACACCTGCTTTTTTCTCTTTGTTGTTAGCATGAAATATCTTTTTCCATCCCTTCACTTTTAGTCTGTGTATATCTTTGGGTTTGAGGTGAGTCTCTTGTAAGCAGCATATAGATGGGTCTTGCTTTTTTATCCACTCTGTTACTCTGTGTCTTTTGATTGGTGCATTCAGTCCATTTACATTTAGGGTGATTATTGATAGATATGTACTTATTGCCATTGCTGGCTTTACATTTGTGGTTATCAAAGGTTCAAGGGTTGCTTCTTTACTATCTAAGAATCTAACTTAACTTTCTTGTTAAGTTATTGTGAACGCCGTCTGATGTTTCTTTATTTCTCCCTTCCTATTCTTCCTCCTCC
>JAQQAC010008350.1:101167233-101182775 GCA_029783875.1 Phataginus tricuspis | reverse complement strand
TTGTTTATTTTTTCAAAGAACCAGCTTTTGGTTTCATTGATTTTTTCTATTGTTTTATTCTTCTCAATTTTATTTATTTCTTCTCTGATCTTTATTATGTCTCTCCTTCTGGTGACTTTGGGCCTCCTTTGTTCTTCTTTTTCCAATTTCAGTAATTGTGTCCTTAGACTGTTCATTTGGGATTGTTCTTCCTTCTTTAAATAGGCCTGGATTGCAATATACTTTCCTCTTAGAACTGCCTTTGCTGTGTCCCACACAAGTTGTGGCTTTGTGTTGTTGTTGTCATTAGTCTCCATATATTCTTTGATTTCTGTTTTGATTTGGTCGTTAACCCATTGATTCATTAGGAGAATGTTGTTAAGTCTCCATGTATTTGTGGGCCTTTTTGATTTCTTTCTAAAATTTATTTCTAGTTTTATACCTTTGTGATCTGAGAAGTTGGTTCGTAGAATTTCAATCTTTTTGAATTTACTGAGGTTCTTTTTGTGGCCTAGTATGTGGTCTATTCTGGAAAATGTTCCGTGTGCACTTGAGAAGAATGTGTATCCTGTTGCTTTAGGGTGCAGAGTTCTGTAGATATCTGTTAGGACCATCTGTTCTAGTGTGTTGTTCAGTGCCTCTGTGTCTTTACTTATTCTCTGTCTGGTTGATCTATCCTTTGTAGTGAATGGTGTGTTGAAGTCTCCTAAAATGAATGCATTGTTGTCTATTTCCTCCTTCAGTTCTGTTAGTATTTGTTTCACATATGCTGACGCTCCTGTGTTGGGTGCATATATGTTTATAATGGTTATATCCTCTTGTTGGACTGACCCCTTTATTATTATGTAATGTCCTTCTTTATCTCTTGCTACTTTCTTCGTTTTGAAGTCTATTTTGTCTGATACAAGTACTGCAACACCTGCTTTTTTCTCTTTGTTGTTAGCATGAAATATCTTTTTCCATCCCTTCACTTTTAGTCTGTGTATATCTTTGGGTTTGAGGTGAGTCTCTTGTAAGCAGCATATAGATGGGTCTTGCTTTTTTATCCACTCTGTTACTCTGTGTCTTTTGATTGGTGCATTCAGTCCATTTACATTTAGGGTGATTATTGATAGATATGTACTTATTGCCATTGCTGGCTTTACATTTGTGGTTATCAAAGGTTCAAGGGTTGCTTCTTTACTATCTAAGAATCTAACTTAACTTTCTTGTTAAGTTATTGTGAACGCCGTCTGATGTTTCTTTATTTCTCCCTTCCTATTCTTCCTCCTCCATTCTTTATATATTGGGTGTTTTATTCTTTGCCTTTAGTTAGTATTTGGATGGTCTGCTTTCTTTGCTATGATTTTATTTTCTCTGGTGACATCTTTTTAGCCTTAGGGGTGCTTCCCTCTAGAGCCGTCCGTTTAAGATACCCTGTAGTGGTGGTTTATGAGAGGCAAACTCTTTCAACTTTCCTTTGTCTGGAAATTGTTTAATCCCTCCACCATATTTAAATGATAATCGTGCTGGATACAATATTCTTGGTTCGAGGCCCTTCTGTTTCATTACGTTAAATATATCATGCCATTCTCTTCTGGCCTGTAAGGTTTCTGTTGAGAAGTCTGATGATCGTCTGGTGGGTTTTCCTTTGTAGGTGATCTTTTTTCTCTCTCTAGCTGCCTTTAATACTCTGTCTTTATCTTTCACCTTTGCCATCTTAATTATTATGTGTCTTGGTGTTGTCTTCCTTGAGTCCCATGTGTTCGGAGATCTGTGGGCTTCCTTGGACTGCGAGACTATTTCCTTCCCCAGTGTGGGAAAGTTTTCAGCAATTATTTCTTCAAAGACACTTTCTATCCCTTTTTTTCTCTCTTCATCCTCTGGTACTCCTATAATGCGAATATTGTTCCATTTGGATTGGTCACACAGTTCTCTCAATATTCTTTCATTCTTAGAGATCCTTTTTTCTCTCAGTACCTCAGCTTCTTTGTATTCCTCTTCTCTAGTTTCTGTTTCATTTATCGTCTCCTCCACCGTATCCAATCTGCTTTTAATACCGTCCATTGTGTTTTTCAAGGATTCGATCTCTGACTGAAATTCATTCCTGAGTTCTTGAATATCTTTCCATACCTCCATGAGCATGTTAATGATTTTTATTTTGAACTCCCTTTCAGGGAGAGTCATAAGGTCCATATCATTTAAATCTTTCTCAGGAGTTGTATTCATAATTTTACTCTGGACCAGGTTCCTTTGGTGTTTCATATTTGTGTATGGAGCCCTCTAGTGCCCAGAAGCTCTACTCTCTGGAGCTGCTCAGCCCCTGAAGCAATGTCGGGGGTCGCAGGGGGTGTTGGTGCCTGGGGGGAGGAAAGAGCTGTTTCCTGCTTCCCAGCTGCTATGCATGTCTCCACTGCCTGAACCAGTGGGCTGAGCACACAGGTATAAGCCTCTGTGCTTTGCCTTTTTAGTTGCTGTAGACAGATCTTCCCTCTGGCTGGCCTAACACCAGGGAAGGGTTTCCAGGTTTGCAAGCCCGGTGGGGCTGGCCAGGCGAAAGGTGCTCTAGTCTGCTTGTCACAGACGGGGTTCTTGGAGCTGTGTAGGCAGCCAGGGTGCTGGCACACCTAATGATCATAAAAACCTCCAATCTGCTGGGCAGAGTGCACCCGGACAATCCTGACCACCTGTCCTTTCTCCCGAGCAGCAAGCTCCGTGCAGTCCTTGCCCCCTCAGCAGGACTCCTGCCAAGGTCCTCCCTGCCAGGAAGTCTCTCAGACTGCCTGCCCCTCCCCCATCCTGGAGTAGCTGGGTATGGATCCCTGATCTCCCAGGCAGCCGGAATCCTTGTCTCTCCAGGAACTCCGCCTGTCTTAGCTTTCCAAGCTCCTAATTACAAGAGTATCATGCAAGCACCATGAAATGTAGGTTTGGGCTCCCAGAGTAGATCTCCAGAGTTAGGTATTCAGCAGTCCCAGTTCTCCACTCCCTCTCTGCTCTGTTCCTGTTCCTCCTGCAGGTGAGCTGGGGTGGGGGAAGGGCTTGGATCCTGCAGGACCACAGCTTTAGTACATTACCGTTTTCTGTGAGGGCTGCTCTTGTCTCCAGGTGTATGCAGTTTGTTGTAGTTCTCTTTCCCGTTGCTCTTTCAAGAGTAGTTGTAGTAGCTTTATTTTCATATTATATGCGGTTTGAGGAGGAAGTCTCTGTCTCACCTCTCATGCCGCCATCTTTAATCCTCGGCTCTTTAATACTTTAAAAAGAAAAAAATAGAAAGAAAGGAAGAAAAAAGAAGAAAGAGAAGAAAAAACAAAAACCAAACCAAACCAAACCAAAGAAAAAACGACCACCGGGAGTGGATTCTGTGGGGATGCTGTAGGTGGCGCTGTTGCTCCACTATTCCACAGCCGTGGCCACGCCGCACCGCAGGGCCCTTTATAGCTCTGGCCGGGGTGGGAACGAATGGGAGGCTGTTGATCTCTGTGGGAGGTCTAAGTGTGGCCACCCTTTCCCAGTCGCCAGCCAAGGGGTCTGAAACTCCCCAGGACTCCCAGACTGCTGGGCTGAGTGTGCCAGGGCCATCCGGCTCCTCTGCTGGGCTCCTGTCTCTTTAAGACTGCTGAGAAAAGTGCGTGCTTTTCTTTCTTTTTTTTTTTTCATTTTCTTCCTGAGAGCCAGCTGCAAGGACCCTGGTGCGTTCCCACTCAGATCCTGCACCCTCTGTCTCTCCAATCTCCACTACACCACAGGATATGTGTCAGCGCTCCCCGCGCAGATCACCGGGGCTGGTTATTTCGCGGGCCTGTACTTCCACTTCCTCCCGACTCTGAATCCTCTCCTCCTGCTGGTGTGCTGGGGTGGGGGAGCGCTCGGATCCCGCCGGGTCGTGGCTCCATATCCTACCTGCCTCGTGGGGTGCCATGTCCTCTCAGGTGTAGCTGCACGCTGTGCGCTTTCCTGTGTATTCTGGTCTCTCTTTTAGGAATAGTTGTATTTGCTGTATTTTTATAGATATATATAGTTTTGGGAGGAGATTTCTGCTGCCCTGCTCATGCTGCCATCTTCCTGGAAGTCCAGTAAAAGAAGTTCTTGACAGAGCAATCAGGGAAGAAAAAGAAATGAAAGGTATTCAAGTTGGAAAGGAAGAAATAAAATTATCTCTGTTCACAGATGTATGGTCTTATACGTAGATTACTCTAGAGTGTTCACACAGAAAACCAAAAGTAAAGAACTACTGGAACTAATAAGTGAATTTGGCAACGTAACATGATACACAGGCAGCACATATAAGTCAGTTACATTTCTACACACTAACAAATGAACCATCTGAGGAGGAAATTATAAGGCCACTCTATTTACAATAGCCTCAAAAATAATAGAACACCTAAGAATTAACCTAACACATAACAAAAACTACAAAATATTTCTGAAAGAAATTAAAGAAGACATAAATAAATGGAGGCACTTTGCATGTTCAAGGATTGGAACACTTGATATTGTTAAAATGTCCATACTACCCAAAGTGACCTATAGAGTCAATGCAATACTTAAAATTCCAGTGATTTTTTTTTTCAAAAATGGAAAAACTCATTGTAAAATTCATATCAAATCTCAGGGGACCTGAATAGCCAAAACAGTCTTGAAAAGAACAGAGCCAGAGGATTTATACTCCCTGGATTCAGAGCTTATTGTAAACCTACAGTAATCAAAATATGGTCCTATCATAAAGACGGATACATAGACCAATGGAAGATAATATAGAGCTCAAAATAAACCCTTGAATATATGATCGAATGGTTTCCAGCAAGGGTGCCAAGTCCACTTAATGGAGCAAGGACAGTCTTTCAGCAAACGGTCCTGGGGAAACCTGAAGGTCCACATGCCAAAGAATGAATCTGCATCCTTACCTAACACCACATACAAAACTTAATAAAGATCGAAGATCTAGATGTAAGACCTGAAACAATAACGCCTTAGGAGAACACACGGGACAAAACCTTCAGCCCCTGGGTCTCTGGCCCATCCTCTTCTCTGAGGCTTTCCCATGTCTCCCATTTCCTAACTGGGAGACAAGAATAAGATCTTGAAGGCATGCAGAGAGAAAAGCTAGATGTCCTACATGGCAATAATGGACTGACAGCTGACATCTCAATAGCAATTTAGGCAGCTGGAATGCAGTGGGATACTCATAGTCCTGGGGGAAAGCACCCCCTGCACCCCAGGATTGGTGGACTTGACTAAATCATCTTTCATAAACTAGGATGAAATAAAGGCATTCAAACAAGCAAAACCCAAGGGAGTTTACCAGGGGAGGGTCCACCCCGTCAGAGGAACAGAGCTGAGATGGAAAGGAGGGTGAACAAAGGTGGAAAATATAGGTAAATATAAATGAGTGTTGGCTGCGCCAAACGGAAATCACAGTAAGAACGTCTAATGTGGGCTGTTCAAACCCTAAGGCAGACCCCAAAACACCGGGCAACAATAACATCAACCAAAGGAGAGAACTGGAGCGGAAGCCCTGAGACACCGGCATCTGGCAGGGGGCGGACTTGGCGACCTCAGGCTTCATAACCTGAGTGTACGCTTGGAAATGTAAGTGGACTGAGGAGGGGAGTGGGCATGGGAGAAAGTGTGAATGGCACCAGGCATGAAAAGACTAGACATAGAATACATAGATAATGCTCAAAAAAGAGAAAAAAACAGAATAAAAAGTCCTGAGTAGTCCAGAAGGTGAGGAAAAATCCCAGAGAGAAAGGCAGATGAGGAGGTCCCTAGAGTGAGGTCCGGAAGCGTCCTGGGGCCAGGAGCTCTGTCCCCGTGAGTTGGGGTGCACCCCCCTCCCGGCCTATGGACAGGTTCACCCTAGAAGCTCTCTGAGCTCCTTCTGCTGGGGTTTTCTGGAGGCTTCATTACACAGGCTGGAGCGATCACAGCACCGGCCATTGCTGCTGACACCTGTTTGATGTCACAGTGAGCTGGCTGTGGTTCTAGCTCTCCTTTAAAGCAGGGCAGCTGAGGCCCAAAGGAAGCAAGGAGTAGATCCTGGGTTTAGACCCAGCTATTTGGCTTCAGGGACCTAGCCCGGGGCCCCTGCCTGTCCAGGGGAAATCACTGCCTGGGGCTGGCCTGGGACATTGGGAAAGCCTGTGGCTGGGCGGTGGGAGCCCATCTTCCCTGTCTCCCACCTCACTGCCCCCCTAATAGCCCTGCAAGGCTCCTTCTCCAAGTCAGCAGTTTCCTGATGAAATCACTTCAAAGGCATGTGAAGAAATGCGTTTCCCAGCCCTTTCCAGCGTGCACGATTGGATCTCTGCCTCCTGAATCGAAGCCCTTTCTCGTCAGCTGCAGTCAGACGTGATCAGAGGACTAATTCCCATTGAATTGTCAATGATGCATCAACTCATCATTTCTTTTTTTTAGCCATTACAGAGTTTCCAATCCAATAATTTCCTATTCTTCCTTCTAACTATTCTTGCCTCCAGTATGCACTGAAAGCAGGCCTCTCTGTCTCCCAGGGGATCAGACCTGCTCCCAAGTTTAATTTGTAGATTGAAAGTCACCACTGCAAGTGTCTTCCTTCCTCCCAGTTTGCATTTTAATTATCGACACTTTCTCAAGGGAAAGTAAGGAATTTCTGATAGAGGAATTAAAAAAAAAAGAATTTTCTTCAAAGAGAGTTGGTGGCAGGAGGACTGTGTGTGCGCCCCTCTGGCCAGGTCGGGAGCAGCTCCTCCGCTGGCGGGGGGCAGCGGGGTAGGCTGTGTAGACGGGACTGCAGGGTGAAAGCAAGTGCTGAGCAAGCCATACAGAGCAGAAGTGGAATAGCACCTTCTAATCTTCTTAGAAGCAGAGAAAATAGAAAACCCCAGGGAGGGGAAGGCAAGTGGAGTGTGTGTGTGTGTGTGTGTTTGCAGCATCTGCACCCGTCCCCCCCTTGCAGAGCCCCGGCGCCGGAGAGCTGCTGGAAAGGCTGTGCAGCCCCTGCTCGTGCCTCTTTCCTCTGTTTCGCCGGCAAGCTCCTCCCGCTTCCCAGGCTGCCAAGGAGTCCCGTCCTGAAAGCACACTTGGTCTCAAATATGCAAAGGACCCCTTTCTATGAATTTTTTCAGAACTTAGTCTCTCTCCCGAACTCTGATTTTTCAGCATGTGTTTCATTTCTGAGTTTCTGGAGGACATAAGCGATACACTTCAAAGGGAGTGCACCCTGTGCCGTGGGGTCAACACCCCAGCCCTCCGGACCTCTTCTGAGCATGGCAGGGACGGGCAGGCCTGCGCAAAAGCCCCCTAGGGTCCTGAACAGATGCCCCCACCCCAGCCCACTTTTGCTTGAATTCACTCCTTGCTCTACAGTCTTTGCTAAGAGCCAGTTCTCCGAAGAGCCAATTTGCCAAGTGACCAATTCCTTGAATTTATTATTTCTTTGAACTAATTTGTTTTAGCTGAGCAGTTTCCAATTTGTGTTCCTATCAGTATATTTACATTGCTCTTTTGTCTCTGCCTCAGCGTCCTGGCGCTGGAGGGGCATGGAACGGGGCAGTTGAAAGGCACTGGAGGGCAAATTTTATGCATATAACCTTGACTGCGATGAATTCTGATCAACCAGTTCTTTATTAAAATAATTGTCATAAGATAAATATTTCATATTGAACAAATTCAAGATGTTATTCAGTGATATATTTCCATAAACATGTTCTTAAAAATAGATTTATTCTTCCCACTTTTCAATCTAAAGGTGTGGGAGAGACTGCTGGTTGCCTGTCCATATTCATTCCCTCTTTCCCTTTTAGCAGAAGGCCTCCTTTTGCAGGGGGAGGGAGGCATCATTGTGCCCAGTAAGCAAATCGCATTTCCCTGCCTTCCTGCAGGTAGGGAGGGCTGGAGGGATACAAGCAAATATATGTGGGTGGAGCCTCATTTAAGAAGCCCTGTGCAGGGACTCACCCTCGTGCCGTGCTCTTTATCTTCCTGTCGCTCTTCTTTTTGCCTGGAATGTGGTCCCTATGGCTGGATCTGCAGGGGCCATATTGAGACCATGAGGTCACCTTCCTGATGAATGCTGAGAGACTGAATTTATAAACAGACAGTGGCCAGACCATATGTAAAAAAATAGAGCTCTGACCCACATGCTGCGGCAGCCAGAAAGCCAACCCATTATTTAGAGTAACCAGCCCAGGAAGCTGGCTTGATATGAGTCAGATGTGTAGAAATTCAGACTGCGATGTCTAGTAACCAGCCCAGGAAGCCAAATGATAAAGCTCAAAATGTCCCAGCCTTGATTTAAAAAAAAAATTTATTAAAATGTCATTGACATGCAGTCACACAGTGATTCCAGCACTCACCCATATCATCAAGCCTTCACCCCCCCATTGCAGTCACTGTCTATCAGTGTAATAAGATGCTGTGGGGTCATTGCTTGTCTTCTCCACGACCTACTCTATTGTGAGCACTAATTATAATGCCCCTCAATCCCCTTCTCCCTCCCTCCTCACCCGTCCTCCCCAACCCTCCCCTTCAGTAACCACTAGTCCCTTCTTAGAGTCTGTGAGTCTGCTGCCATTTTGTTTCTTCAGTTTTGCTTTTATTTTTATACTCCAAAAATAAGTGAAATCATTTGGTATTTGTCTTTCTCCATCTGGCTTATTTCACTGAGCATAATACCCTCTAGCTCCATCCATGTTGTTGCAAATGGGAGGATTTGTTTTCTTCTTATGGCTAAATACTATTCTGTTGTATATGTGTATCACTTCTTTATCCATTCGTCTAGTGATGGACACTTAGGTTGCTTCCATATTTTGGCTATGGTAAATAATTCAGCGATAAACATAAGGGTGAATATGTCTTTTCAAATCATGGATCTTGTTTTCTTTGGGTAAATTCCTAGGAGTGGACTTACTGGGTCAAATGGTATTTCTATTTTGAGTTTATTGAGGAACCTCCATACTGCTTTCCACAGAGGTTGTACCAATTTACATTCCCACCAGCAGTGTAGGAGGGTTCCCCTTTCTTGCATCCTTGCCAGCATTTGTTGTTTCTTGTCTTTTGCATGTTGGCCATCCTAACCGGTGTGAGGTGATATCTCATTGTGGTTTTAATCTGCATTTCTCTGATGATTAGTGATGTGGAGCATCTTTTCATATGTCTATTGGCCATCTGAATTTCTTCTTTGGAGAAGTGTCTGTTCATATCCTCTGCCCATTTTTAAATTGGGTTATTTGTTTTTGGGTGTTGAGGCATGTGAGTTCTTTATGAATTTTGGATGTTAGCCACTTATTGGATAAATCATTTACGAATATATATTCTCCTGCACTGCAAGGTGTCTTTTTGTTCTGCTGCAGGCCTTGGTTAGTAAATGACAGCTTCTCTAATTTTTGTCCCTGCTTCCAACTTAAGACCAGAGAAAGCCAGATATGCACCCTAAAGAAACACATAGGATGCCCTGCCATCTGTGTGGCATCTATATTAGCTGTCTGCTGCTTCCCCAGGCCGACAGCCTCCAGTCAGCACATGCCTGGAGCCTTTCCTTGTTTGCACCATGAGGCTTCTGCACCCCTCTACCAGCCTGTGAGTCTCCCCCAGATGCACGTGGTGGTGGATGATCCCCTTGCCACAGGGTTGATTGACTTTGTTTTTCTCATTTGGGTGGGTTTCAATTCTTTCCATGATGCTGTGTGTTAAGGATGGTGAAGTAGAAACACAAAAGGACCTGGAACTCTGAGAGAAGGGAGAGCTGCTCTGCTAGCAAGACTGTGGTGGGGAACTAGAATCAATAACAAAATCTCCTCCCATCAGAAAACTCCTCCACAAAGGTAGAAGAGAAAGCAAGCACGTTCCCCATTGAATACGCATTTAGCTAGAATGTGATGTGTATCACAGGCAACCTACTAACGAGACTGTCAATACGGAAAGGGGTCTTACGCTTGTCTACAGCTAAGGAGATACACCCTTAGTAGTCATGCGTCCCAGAGGAAACTGCTCAATGTCCCGCATCTTTCTGACCGGAGCTAGGGTCTGCATTTGGAGTCGGTGGCAGCTGAAGTCAGGCCGTCTCCCTCCTCCCCTCAGGACACTGGGAGGTGGGGTGTCATCTTCTTCAATGATTCCGGTTCCTAGAGAATGCTCCCTGGGCCTTGAGGAGCTGTGACCTTGGCAAGAGGCTTCCTTAGGGTCAACCTGTAACTGCCTTCCGCCGGTCATCTTGACATGAAAGGAAAGAGGCTTCCGTCATGTGGAAGCTACTATTATTCTGACTTTTTATAACTCGCAGCCAAACGCAATATCCAGCAAAAGCACCGTTCGGTAGCGTCCTTTTCCCCCAAGTCTGGAAAGTTCTCTTTTTCTTTCAATATTGCCTCTTCCATATTCTGGTCCCTCTTTCTAGAAAACTTACGTTTGAGCTTCTCGTTCCACTTGGTCTAAAGTTTTCTTAGTAATTTCAGCCTTATCTCCCAGTGCCACAGATGGGCCTTCCCGCTCTCTTGACTGGTTCTCTCCTCAGCTGTATCTGGTCGACTGTCTGATCCTTATGTCATACTTTTTATTTCAATGAATCATAATGGATATGTCTAAAATTTTAGTTTGCTTTTTAAAAAATGATATCCTGTTTCATGTGTCATGAATGCTATTTTTTATATGCCATTTTTTATAAAAGAAACCACTTCAAATATAAAGACATAGATAAATGAAAGATAAAAGAATGGAAAAAAATACACTGTACAGACACAAATGGAAAAACCACCAGGAGTGCTGATATTAGTATCAGATGAAGCTGATTGCAGTGCAAGGATAACGGGTACTGGGTAGAGATGCAGGGGTCACAGCGCCAGGAAGACGTCACAGCCGTAAATGTGCATGTAAAATACATGAACACAAAGTACATGAAGAAAAATCTGAAAGAACTGGACACTGAAATAAACAAATCCACAGTTACGGTTCTGCTTTCTCAGTCATTGCTAGAACAAGTAGGCAGAGCTCCCTGGTCCTGGAAATCAGGGCACCTCATCTCCTGAAGGCCACAGGACGGGGGATTGGACCATGCGGTCAGGAGCCTGGCTGGCTCAGGTCTGTGTCGACATGGGTATCTCAGCTCCACAGACGCAAGCTCCTCCAGCCATGGGCTTGGGATTAGTGTGGGGGCCGCAGTGCTGGAGGGTCTCAGGGTCCCTGGGCCCCCTCAGCTTTTAGCTGTCCCTGCAGTTCTGTCCCACAGAGGGGTCCCTCTCTAAGCTCTTACACTTCCCAAGAACCACCAGATCTTTGCTTATGTCCCGGGACATGAGGGCTATACCTCGCCCTCTGCAGCTGACTCTTTTGCTTGTAAAAATCCAGGAAGCACATGGGCCTTGTCCCTGGTCCAGGAGTCACTGACCACTCCATGCACACCTGTGTCACCCAAAGGGCTGTCCTTGGTCTCTGCCCTGGCCCCAGTCTCCCTCGGCAGCAGCTGGGTGGTGGCCCATGGCAGGGAGCTTGCAAATGAGTGCAAACTCCACTTATGTATGGGACCCAAGCTCTTCCCAACTGTTGCACTAATCAGCCTTTAGGAATTTCTTAAAATTTAGCTGGGTCTTTCTTGTCCATCTCTATGGCACCGCCTCTTTCTACTGTTTCACGTTAAAGATGAAACACTTGTGCACGTTCACTCTCTCTGTCCTTAAATGTTTACTTTGTTTCCTTGTGACTCATCTCTCTCAGGGTTTTGAGGATTATTCTGACGTTTTTCATGGTTACTGTGGGCGTGAGGTTCTTTGCAGCTTTCTGCATTCTAAGTGGCAATGCAAGTCTCTGTTATGCATTTTATTGCACCCAAACCTAGCTAATTTACTCTGTGAGCTCATTTTGGTAAGAATTTCCACTGTAGGAGTCCTGGGTAATAGCAGGAGTCCTCTAGGCTATATATCATGTGATGAGGCCACAGCAGGAAATGGATGGCACAGAAAACTGGGTTGCTGAGGAAAGTCACCCTGCTGGGGGCAAGTTTGGAGAACCCACTATTCCAGGACTCAAGAAGTGAGACCGTGGTGGCATCCCCCAGGCCCAGAAGGGCAAGGGGTCCAGAGAGGGCGGCCATGTGGAGAGGACCGGTGGGAGCGGTGGCCCTCAGGGAAAGATCTCAGCTAATTTGTGGCTACACGTAAAACTCGCAAGGATATAGAAGAACTCAATACCACCACCGAATGCTTATGTTGGAAGAGAGTACAAATCTCAGTAACCTGGGCTCCACCCTCAACAAAAAGAAAGCAAAATAAGCCCAAAACAAGCAGAAGGAAAAAAATAATAAAGAGATCAATGAAATTGGAAGCAGAAAAGCAGTAAAGAAGGTCAATGAAAAAGAGTTGTGACTTTGAGAAGATCAACAAACGTCTAACAGGCCTGACAAGGACACAGAGAGAGAAGACAAATTACCCAGATCCGGAGCGAAGGGGGGCTGCGACTACCGACCCTGCAGACATCAAAAGGGTAAAGAAGGAGCACTTCAAACGACTCTACACACATACACTGTACAAGTTAATGGAAATGGACCAATTCCTTGCAAAGCACAGATTAGCAAACTTACACATTATGAAGTACATAATTTGAATAGCTCTGTAACTATTAGGGAAATTGAATCCGTAATCAAAATACTCCCTTAAAAGAAAAATTCCTAGACTCAGATATTTTCACTGGAGAATTCTTGCAGGCTTTTAAAGAATTAATACCAATTCTATACAATCTGGTATAGCAAATAGAAGAGAAGGGAGTATTTCCCAATTCATTTTATTAAGTTAGTATCACCCTGATAACCAAAACTGGACAAAGACAGTGCAAAAAACATCAAGCCACAGACCATTGTCCCTTGGGAATATAGATGCAAACGTCTTAACAAAATGGTAGTAAATAGAATTCAGTGATATATGAGAACAAGTAACCACTATGACTAAGTGGAATTTATTTTAAGGTTGCAAGGCTGGTTCATTATTCAAAAATAAATCAGTGTAATCTACCACTTTAACAGGCTGACAAAGGAAAAGTTGTATCTTGTCAATTGATGCACAAAAAGCATTTGACCACATGGGACAGCCACTCAGGATAAAAGCACTCAGAAATAGGAATACAGCAGGACTTCCTCAAGCTGATAAGAAGCACCTACAAGAATCATACTTAGTGTTGAAAGATGGAGTGCCTTTCCAGAGAGCAGGAAGGCAACGGTGTCTGCTCTCACCACTCTTCTTCAGCACAGTCTGAGCATTCTAGGCAATGCAATAAGGCAAGAAAAGGAAATAAAGTGCCCTCACCTCTGACTGGCACACTGTGGGCTCCCAGTGTGGTGTCACTGTTGCTGAGAGTGACAGCTGCAGTGCCAGCCTCTCCCAGGACACCGACGGGACAGAATAGCATAGTGTCCTCTGACAGTGCCTCTTCCTCCTGCAAGGAGCTGGCCGTGGCTACAGCACACCAAGCTTGAGGTCATACAGAGCTTCCTCCCTGACAGCTCTGACCAGGTGACCACAACATGGCATCTGCAAGCACACCCCTGGGCCTGGGCCTGCTCCCCCCCACTCCCCAGCCCCTTCCCTCACTGGGCCAAGAGTGACTACTGCCACCTGCCCCTGTGTGCCAGGTTGGAGGCCTTTTGAAAGACAGATGTGTGTGAGCCCTGTCCCAGAGTCCCACCCTGAGAGGACTCCATCTGGGACCTGGCTTGAAACTACCACACCCAGCTCACCACTGGGCCCAGCCTGGGCCCTACCAGCAAGCCCTTGGGCCTCCTGCACCCAGAGGCCCTGCTGCCGCCTCCACAGCCACCCTAACTCAGAGGCCTCTGGCCAGGCCAGCCTCCCACCTCTGGTCCCACTCCTGCTGAGGCCCCTGTGGCCCGTGCTTTCCTCCTGGTCCCCAGCATTGAGCTTCCAAGGGCTGGTGGCCCACACACAACAAAATGGGGGCTCCAGGGACTCATTTATTGAGACGAGTATGTCGGGGTTAGGGAGGTCTCGGAAGCAGGGGACCAGGGCCTACACCAAATGGTACCCACGGTGCAGGGGTGCAGCGGGAAGAGCAGCGCGTGCTTGACCTGTCCGCGCCTCCACCCCTCACACACCACCTTGGCTCTTCTCCTGCGTCACAGACAGCCCTGACTTATGATGGTTCAACTTGCAGTTTTTTGACTTCATGATGGTGCGAAAGCAATATGAATTCAGTAGAAACTATACTTGGAATTTTGAATCTGGATCTTGACCCAGGCTAGCGATGTACCGTGCGACCCTCCCTCATGGGGCAGGGCAAGGGCAGTGGGTCACGGCCCCCACGCAGCCATGTGGTCACAGGAGACAGCAGTGGATACGCTGACAACGCCCCTGAGCTCATACAGCCATTCAGTGTTTCATTTCAGCACAGTATTCAACAAAGTACACGAGATAAATAAACACTTTATTATCAAATAGGCTTTGGGTCAGGTCCCTTTACCTAGCTTTTAAACTTCCAATATCTTCAGCTTATGATGGGTTTATTGGGATGTAACCACATCGTATGCTGAGAAGGTCTCTATTTATTAAATTCACAGACAAAAGCCAACCAGCAATGAAAGAACTTTTGTGCAAACGAAACTGTTTTCTTCTTCTCCATGAAACCAGAGCACAAAAATCTGATAATGCAAGTCAAACCACACCCTGCACATTCTGTGTGGGGAGATACACGTGTGTACACACAGAGGGACACTTCAGTGGCTGTGTGTTTCTGCCCCTTTACTTTGAGGTATAGGTGCAAAGACGCCGCGATTTCACCCCCCTGCTCACTCTCCGTCCAGCCGAGGTGGTTTGGACAAAGGCCAGAAGCACCGCTCTGAGACGCTGAGTGCAATTTTACCGTTGCAAGGAAACCAAGAGCTGTTTCGGTTTGCAGATGCTCATGTGTTAATACCCTTTTCTATGAAAAAAGACCCAGTACTGTGTGCAAGCAAGGTTATTTCTAAATAAAAGGAAGCATAATGGATACAGTTCAGAAAGGAAGAAATAAAACTGTTCCTGTTTGTTGATGACATGATTGTCCACATGGAAAATCCCAAGAAGCTTATAAAAACCTCCTAGAATTAGTGAGTTCCTCAAGGTCTCAGGATACAAGATCCACACATACAATGGTGTATCTACAGACTATCAATGAGCATGCTGAGATAAATACCACATGCTGACAGTCATTTGCAACAAAAAAAGAAATAGGTGTAAATTTAATAAAGCAGGCTCTCCCAGGCATTCATTCCAGAGAGACGAGAAGTCATAGTCACACCAACAGTTGGTGAATGTTTATAGCAGCTTTATTCTAAATACCCCCAAATTGGAATCAGCCCAGATGTCCTTCAGCTGGTGAACGGTTAGACAAACGCATCCATGCACAGCATGGGCCACTACTCAGCAATAAAACGGAAGATACGCCTGATACAACACCCGATGGGTCTCCACGGAACGTGCTGAGTGAGCACGTGGAGCCAACCCCCAAGGTCACCCCTGCACTGGACATTCATGAAAGGACAAGATCACAAGGCCGGAGACCAGGCCCGTGACCGCCAGGGGCTAGGAGGGGGCGGTGGGGGAGCGGGAGCGGCTGCAGGAGGG
>JAQQAC010008350.1:101153104-101167223 GCA_029783875.1 Phataginus tricuspis | reverse complement strand
AGGAGGGGGCGGTGGGGGAGCGGGAGCGGCTGCAGGAGGGCGGCCCGGCTGCTGTGTCTGGGCTGTACCACGGGCGCCATCCTGCATGTGACGTACGACAGTTCCGCAAGCGGTTGCCCCTGGGCATCTGGGTAAAGGCTGCATGGATTTCTCCCAACTGCATGGGAATTTGTGATTATTTAAGAACAAAAAGTTTAATGTAAACAGTGATCATTTTCTTGGTTTCTGGAGACATGTAGAAGAGAATTAAATGATCAGACTTTCACATTTCCTGGGCCTCCCCATGCTGTGGGGACCCTCACCGTAAGGCAGACCCCTAGGGAACCCCTTCGCCCTTCCGGGCACCCTTGGCAGTTCAGCGGTGCTCAGGCTTGAACGTGGGAATGTGAGTCTGATGGGGTCACTGCGGAGAAAACGGTTCACCTGCTGGCTTGGAACGGTGCATCCCCGGATTTGGGGAGGGCAGGGGCAGCCTGTGGGCTGGGTGGTCACTGGCCCCAGCCTGGATGACGAGGGTCCCCCGTAAACCACAGTCAGTGTTGGTGGCCCTTGTGGGGGATGTGAAGGCACCACAGGAGATCCCAGTGGAGGGGACTGCGGAGGCCTGCCCACCCCCATGGAGCCCCAAGCGGCTGTGGTCCTGTGCCTAGAGCCGCAGCAGAAGATGACCCAGGAGGGATGACCAGGCCCCGCACCTTCAGTGGGGGGCTTTCTGCAGCTCCCGAGAGGCAGTGGTGGATGGCACTGGGGGCCCCCTTATCCACCCTGGGGCACAGCCGGCGAGAAATGGTGGCTCCCCGACCAGGCTGTGGTCCATGAGGAAGCCACGGTTAATAAACCGAGCTGCATACCGCACACCTCCCCAGGGGGCTGCTCATTTGCCCCGCTGCGGGGCCTGGCGGCCTGTGCGGGGGCGGGACGACTTGAGGTGGGATGCGGGAGGGCAGCGTTCCCCATGGCCCGTCCCTCTCGGAGGCAGCTGCCTGGAGCAGCACGGGCTGCTTTCGCCCACGACGTGACCCTCTGTGGCCGTTTGTGGGCAGGACGCCTCCCCCTTCACTGATAGGCCCCCCACCTCCTTGATGCCCTTTCATTTCTGAACAAAGCAGACAGATACACTGAGAATCTGCCTCGTTGAAAAGGTGGACAGTGGCCATCACGGCACCTTCCTCGGCCTGCTACTGGCTCATCTGAGGAGGCCTGAGCAGGAGAGAACAGCCCCAGCGGCAGAGCCGCACCCCTGCACAGGGCGGGTGGGGAACACCAGTGACGGCCTAGTGCCATGATCCTTCAGCCCACGGAGACAGAGGCAGGCTCCTCGGGGGACCCGCTGGTGAGGGCCAGGCATGGTGCAAAACGCTGGCACACGCTGGTTTATGTAATCCTCACAGCAACCCAGAGGGGCAGAAACGGACGGATGGGGAAGCCAAGGCCCCTGAGGATGGAGCGGGTGGGCTTGTGTCTCCCCGAAGAGACCGTAATCACCGGGCCTGTGCACGAAGCCTTCTTCGGAAATAGGTCTTTGTGATTATAATAAGTTAAGATGAGGTCCTGGATTAGGCTGGTAACTGGTGTCCTCATAAGAAGGAAATCTGGACACAGACATACAGGGAGACACCACATGACAGTGGAGGGAGACCTGGGATGAACCACCCATGAGCCGGGGGGCACAACAGATCACCAATAACACCGGAATCGGGCTGGATGAGGAAGGACCGCCTCAGTGCCTTCAGAGGAGCAGGGCCATTCCTTGATCCTGGGCCTTCGGCCTCCCAAAATGTGAGAGAGGAAGTTCCTGTTGTTTTAAGCCACTGAACTTGTGATACGTTGTTATTGTGGCCACAGGACACTTGTACTGAAGGTGGGTGGTCCACATACTCGGTGAGTAGAGAAACCTAGAAGGGTCCAAACCCAGTCCTGCCAGACTCTGGCATAACAGGTGGCCTCCGGACGGCCCTCCATCCTGGTGGCAGGAGCAGCCTTTCCGCATGCCCGTGGAGAGGCTGCCGCTGGAGGAGGCCAGCATGTCCTCTGGAAGCCTCCCAGGGTTTCTGTTCAGGATGGATGGGCCTGTCTGAGGTGGGTGGACAGGATATAAACAGAGGGAACATTTCTGCAGGTTCCTTTCCAACTGGTAAACTGTGGCTGGCGCACTGCATACATCAGGCTGGAGGGCAACTCTGGCCCTTGGACATTTCCATAGCACTGGAAGCTGTGCGCCACGCTGCCAGTGGCTTCCTCAGCGTCACTTAGCACCCGAGGGCCACCCATCAACTATTTAACAGGTGTCTCTGGGCTTCTGGCAGGCAGATTGGTCAGCTGACCACAACGGCTTAACATTTCCTTCTGTTACATTCTAACAGGCATGTCCAAAGCATTTTGAGTTTTTTGTAAAATTATTTTCAGGACAATGGTAGAAATTAGCCCTGAATGCTCACTGCCACGAATAACTGTTGGCTGCTGTGGTGGTGGGGGGCGGGGGGCTTCGACGCCATGCCTCACGGCTCCACGAGGGGCCTGCTGTCTGCCTCTGCCACCTCCCCTCACATCTGTCTCTTGCTGCTTAATGAAGCCCACCTGTTCCTTGTTTCACCCTGCTCCCTGCCAAGTGTGGAAAACCTGGCCGGGGCCGAATGCTTGCCATTAACCTTGCTTTCTCTTAGCTGGGAGAGAAGCTAGGCGCCCACGAGGGGCAGTACACGCATAAACGCGCCCACTCACTCACACACTCTCACAGTACATGCACATTCACACACCCACACACAGACCCACCTACTCAAACACATGCAAACACACTCTAACACACATGCACGCCCACCCCCTCACCCACACTCTAACACCCGCACACACCAGCAGGGCACCCCTGTCTGCCCCCCACTCTGCAGTGTCACTTGTCTCTTTGTCATCAGCCACAGACTTGAATTCATCCAACCATTCAGTACATGTCTGAGCTCTGAGCCGTACACCCGTCACCAGGGCTGCTCCTGAGGTGCATGGGGTCCTGGGAAATCATTTTTATAGGGTGCCTTTCTTAATAAAACAATCCAAATCAGCTTCTGGGCTGCTGGACCTTCCCTGGAGCAGTGGGGCTGCCGGGCTCCCTCCTGTGGGCTAGGCCTTGGAAGCTACCACCAGCAGAGCCCAGTCCACCTGTGAGATGCTTGGTGCATGCAGGCGACATCCCTCCCTGGTTCTCGCAACCCACCACCAAGTCCAGCGGGGCCTATGGCCTCAGTGGTCCCCAGACCCCACCTCCGTCTCTCCCCAGATGAGCTGGACGTCCCCCCACTGGCCTCAGTCTCCCACAAGGGGTAGAGCCCTGCTGTTGTGCACAGCTGAGCTCCAGAGCCCCTGCAGCACAGGCCCCCTCCTTGCCCCGCCTCACGGCTGCACCTCGGCCCTCTGCCCACGCCCGCCGAGCTCTGGAGCCCACCTGCTTGTTCTGGCTGCGGGCCCGTGAGGCTGTCCCCGGTGTGGCTCCTGTCCCTGGGATCTCCACCTGGCTCACTGCATTCACCACCCGCCAGGACAAGGCTGCCTCCTTGTGGCTAAAATGAGAGTTCCTGTGGTCAGGCTTCTCACCTGGCCCTGGTTGGCTAGCTCACTACACACGTGTGGGTAATGCATCGTTATTGACTCTACATAAAGAGGCCTGCCCAGTGCTCTGGGTGACAGGTGGCAGGGCTGCAAAGCTGCAGGAGAGCAGAGCAGAGGCTGGAGTGGGTGGCAGTGCTGAGGACAGAGACCCAGAGGACGTCTGTGCGGGACGACTGTGCAGAGACGCCCAGAGGCAGAGACCGGCTTGCTGCAGGCAGACTCGCTCTGAGTGGACAGGAGTCTAGTGACTGACCTGCCACTGTGGAAATAAAGTTGGGTATAACCCTTTCACCCCAAGAACGTTTTACTGTCATTTCTTTGGTCACAGTGAATCCACAGTGAACTTGCCCGGGGCTGGAACCCACTGGCCGGACGCTCCTCCAGGAAGCAGAGCAAAGGCGGGGCTCCCAGCCCCCTGGGCCTTCACCTGGAGGCCCTCTTTCCTCGTCCTCCCGCTCATGGTCTTTTCTTTCAAGACGTGACTTGGGAGCCCCTGCCTCCTCCCACCCCCTTCCCCGGATCCCCAGGGCGCCCCGTGCTGCCACGGGCAGTGCACAGGACCCATGGCTTCTCAACGGTTCTTTCTTCTCTGGGTTTCCTGCGGGCAGATGTCAGAGTGGGCACCACACACACTGAGGGCCGGGGCGGGAGGAGGGCAGAAGGACGGGGACCGAGGGCAGGCAGTACAGCACAGGGCCAGGCCATGTTTGGGTTCCTGCTCCTCCCCGAGGCCACGAGGAAGGCCTGCCTTTGTGGGGGAGCCGGGGGGCCCTGGGGACTGGCTCGGCTGGGCAGGGGGTGCCCTGCGTTTTCAAAAGGAAGAGCAGGCACGTCACCTGGGAAAGGATTTCTTCCTTGTTACGTGAAAGGGTCCCGGGTCTGGAAACTTCTGTGACAAAGGTGGCAGGGCCAGGGTCTGCAATCAGGGTCGCTGAAGGTCACGGGGACGCCAGGCACTGGGCGTGGGGCAGGGGTTCGAGGACCCAGGAGAGGCACATCTGCCCCCGACATCTCCAACTCGGCACCCAACTTCCCCACAGTCATGCCATTTCCATGCCCATCTTTAAAACAAAATAACATTTATTTATTTGTTTTATTTATAAAAGTAAAACCAGTCAATGTCGAAATTTTGGGAACTACAGGAAAAATAACAGACCCCCGCCGGTGTTTCCGCGGAATTGCCCCTCGGCCTGCCTTGAGCCGGAGGAGCGCGTCCTTCCCGCGGTGCCCGGGCGGGACGCCCTGCAGAGGCGCGGCCATGGCTGCCCTGTGCTTCCAAGGGCCGCCGTCCTCCCACAGCGTCTGCTCGCAGGGAATGAAACCCTCCCCTGAGGCCTTGAACCTGAGGAATCGTCCAGAACCTTCCCCTCTCCTCGGGTTTCCCTCCTGGCTGGCAGGGCCCAGCAGCCCTGGAGAGACCCCGGGGACACGATGCATGCTCCGCCCAGGGAGCATCTGCACGGAGGAGGCTCCAGGGTCCGGAGGCGCCCGTCTTCTGCAGACACGCAGCATCCCAGGGCAGGGAGGGCAGCTCCTGGCCTGCGGGCCATCCAGCGCTGGCCAGGCGGCCCAGCTTCAGTGTGTCTTGAGCACGTCTGCATGCTGGCGCCATGTCAGCAGCCGGGGACAGAGATGAGGGTGGTATTGGTGTCCTGGGGTGGCTGCAGCAAAGCGCCACAGACCGGGGTCTCACCGAACAGACGTCCTTTCCCTCAGCCCCGGAGGCCCGCTGGGGGCGCAGGTGAGGGCAGGGCTGGTCCCCCCACCTCCCCGCGCCGCCCCTCCCTGCCGAGGCCTCTCCCGGGCGGATGCCCTCTTCCCATGTCCTCCTGGGGCCGTCCCTCTGTGCACGTGTGTCCTCTCTGATAAGGACACAGGCTGGATCAGGGCCCCCAGTGACCTCCTTTTAACCTAACCACCTGTGTGAAGACCCGTCTCCGAATGCAGTCCCATCCTGGGGTGCTGTGGGGAGGCCTTCAACCTTCAGGCGGCGTCCAGCCCACAGCAAGGGGACCGAGCACTCCCAGGGCTGGCGCTCCCTGCAGCGAATCCCCGCTTGCTTCCGGCAAGCTGCCGGGGTCCCAAGGCAGGTTGGAAGCCCTTCGGTGAGGCCAGGAGCTCACTTGAGGACGCGGGGTGACACTGGACCCCCAGCCTCTCTCAGCTGATAGGGAATAGCCCCTCCAAATCCCGACTAGTGGTTTTATCTGCCTCTTAGATATCAGTTAAATTCTTTTGATTTAAAATTGTCAAGCTCTCCTGGCAATGCTGGAAGAGCAGACGACAGAGCGAAGCCTTCTCCTCTCACGCGTCTGCCCGACCCACTGGCCGCCAGCTGTTTCCTGGGTGGGGGTGTGGCCCCCGCGCCTCACTGCGCGGTGGCATCTCCTGCAGGGACAGACGCGGGGCACCTGGACACGCGGAGCAACACTGTTCTGCACCACAGGTGACCAGAGCCAGCAGCTCCCGCTGATGGGGGTTTATGTGGGAATGAGTATTTTGTGTGTTCAGCGTTCATTCACCCTCGTGTTGAATCGATTTTCCTCTGGGATCTGGTTAAAGATGCCGACGAAGACTGTCCTGCTGGCTTCTGATGCTCAAATGAAGGAAGCAGCGGAGGGTGTCTGAGGTCTGAGAGAGAATAGGGGTCTACGGGGGGCGGGCTGGGGGCGAGGGCTGGGGGACACTGTCCTGGCGGGAGTGCCAGACGTTTCTTTCTTTTGCCCTTACGCTTGAGGCCAGGCAGAGTCGCAGAGCTTTCTGCCTTTCTGTTAGCAGGGGGAGATGGGTGGGCTCGGCACTGCCCCCTCAAGGCCACTGGTCACGTTCTGAGCTCCCAGGGCGACATTTAGGAGGGAGATTGGAGAGCCAGTCGTGACACAAGCATCATTCCTTGAGTTGCTAGATGTCTGGGGAGAAAGACCATGGCAAACAGCGTTCTCTTATTCCCTGTGTGAGCACACAGCGAGGGAGGCGAGGCTGTGCAGCGGCGGCTCTGGTTCCTACAGAGAGCATGGCCACTGCTGCGTCTCCTCGCGCGCGGCCCGCCTCTCAGTGTTTTACCCTTCATGCGGCCTTGACACCGACGCCTGCGCGGTGGCCACATCTTCTTCCTACGAGGTCGCTGGCTCAGCCAATATGCCTGGTGTGTCCCAGGGCAGCAGAGACCCAGGCTCTGGGCGAGCAGGCTGCCCACGGTGCACGGGGCCACGGTCCTCGGGCTCTGGGGCGGACATGCCCCGTATGGAGCTCAGGCTGGGCTGCATTATCCCCACGGGCCCAGCACAGGGGGGAGGAACTGCCCACGTCATGTGGACATACGTGAAGCAGACTGGGCAGGATTTGTGGGGAGCCTGATGCTCTGGTACTATTTCTAAGGGCCCCACCAAGGCAGTCAGGGCGGCTACAAGGACAGGACTGTCACAGGCTGCCTGGTGTCCTTTCCCAACAGACGCCTCTTCTTAGTGACTCCACTGTCCCAGGACTTGGCATGACCCAAAGCCAGTGAGCGACACAGTGTTAGCATGTAGGAGTGTGTGTGTGTGTGTGTGTGTGTGATCGCACATATGTAAGCATGTGCATGTTTATAACACCTGTACACTCATGATTGTGTATATATGCGTGCATATGCACGTACACAGACACACTGTATGTGATTATGTAGTACACACTTATATACGTGGACACATCTGTATGATCACATGAGCATGTATGTGGGCATGTATATGTGCAATTATGTGTACACATGCATGTGTGTGGTTGTGTATATATGCATGTGCACACATGTGTGACCCCATGCATGACCATGTATCTGTGTATGTACATGTGCATGTATCTGCATGAGTATAAATTCAGTAATTGTATGAGGTTTAATATGGGGGGTAGAGTCTGGTGAAGCAGGCCTTCGGCATACTTCAGAAAGTAGTGTTCTAGGAATCTGTCACCAATGGGGAGAGCAGATAACAATCCTTTGTAAGGGATGACATATAGGCTGACGTGCATTGATAGCTGAACACCTGCTAAGGTTTGATTGTATTTTAGTAAAGCCACCATGTATCGTCTTTAGCAGTATTAAAATGGAAAACAAAAACAAAAATGAAAAAACCTAAGAGATGTAGGAGCCTGGGCCCTGTCCACAGTGCACTGGATTCAAGAAGAGATGGAAAACTTCAAAGCTCAAAATGAATTATTCAAAGGCCAGGAGGAGTGTTCTGGAATTCACCAACAGGGTATAAAGGCTTGGACTGAACAAAAGCAGTGTCACTGAGCTCAGATTGCAGACGGTCTTTGAAGGTCAGTTCTTAAGCGTGGAGCCTCTTTTATTCCTAGAGGGGGACAGAGAGGGAACCCATGGCCCTGGGGAGCAGTGAGGGGTCTAAGCACATGTAGGGGGTGAGAGCTCAGGTGCGTGCCACCTGTCCAAGCCTGACCACCAAGCTGGGGGTTGGCCCTCCCTTTGTGGGCACAGTGCTGCCCGGAATGTCCCCAGTGCTTGTCCCTAAAACCTAGGCAGGAAGACAGGATGGCTCTCCCCTCGGCCGAGGTAGACACCCTCCAGTGCATGCGTAGACCAGCTCCTTTTCTGACCTGCCTATTTAATGTTAGATTCCCACCCGCCTGCAAATGGACGCCAGCCCTGTGGCGCATTCACGCCCCACGTGGACTTCCACAGCACTGCCTCCATCTGAGTGTGTGGCCTTGGCCCCTAGACCCCGGCCCACAAACAGAATATGTGCACGTCCTTGCATTCTGGGCTCCGGGCTGACATTTAATTTTGAATTCACACAGGGTGCGCACACCACACCGCACTGGGTGATCATTCTGACCATCCGATCCTTTGTCTCCATACGACGACAGGGGAGGTGTCTGTGGTTTGCAGCAGCCCCGGCACACACGCCTCTACCAAAGAAAAGTGCAGTACCCATTTCTGTATAAGAATATATTATTTAAAAGACAATTTAAAAATAAAAATTCTGTACAGCATCAAGAAATTCCCTTTTTCCTTTTTTGTTTTTAATATCCGTGAACAAAACAGTTCTTAGAAAGCGTGGTCTTGTGGTGCAGCTGCTCAGAACGCGCTCCTCTCCGAGTGGCGGAGACCCAAGGAGCTCGGCTGACTGGTCCAGGCCGCAGCCCGTCTGCTGCCGTCTGCAGGCTCGGTCTGCTGGGAGGAGGAAAAGGACTCCCGGGCTCGTTTCTGTTGGGATGAAAAATGTGCAGGAGACATCACACACGTCACAGGATTACACACAGACAACGCCTAAAAAACAAAGGCATTGGACATACTCTTGACCATGTTTAGGCAAAACCAAACAATTCTGATCCCTCTGCCGAGCCATTAAAAGATATGATCTGATCGGAAAAGGAAAAGCCACCGATTACTAAGCACTTCGGATATGCCAGCGTCCTGCCCGTTTCACTGCTAACACACCGGCAGAAATGCTGTCGCTTCCGCCAGCTGAAGCCTGGGCACTGAGGCTCAGACACGTGAGACACTCGTGCCCGTCCCTCAGCTTGTAATTTGCAGGCATGGTGGGTTGAGGGCTGGAGCCTGTCATCGCTCCTCTTGCAAAGCCAAATCCAGTTCTCATGCCCTGAGCCTGAGCGCTTTACACCTGGGAATCTCGAATGATCCTTTAGACACCTGAGTGCTGTGACCTTACCATGCAGAGGCCAAGTGGGCTGGTTTGCCTTTTGCACGGGCTGAACGAACAGCTCGTAGTAACAAGTGCACAGGAGCATGCTTACAAAAGCAAAGACTTGCTTTTTATTTTTGAAAAGCTTTTAAAGAGTGTTTTCCTTTATAAGTGGTGCCAATGGCTAATTATCGACCTTTTCTAATAGCTAATGCACCTCTCCCTTTCAGAGCCTAATTGTAGTAATTATATGCAAGAAACCCAAGTTTCACATCCTTAAAAATATTGACTTTCTCTGCCCCCTCTTTTCCCTCTTCCCACAGATTTTCAGCATGATCCCCACTTGAGTCTGAATTATCATACCCACTGAGATGCTGACTCAGACAACATTATCTTCGCTGTTTTTCACATCTCTGCTTTTCTCTCTTGACCTGTCGGTGCCTCCAGATGTCAGGCTCTCAATCTTCTATAACCAGAACAGAGTACACAGAAGGCACAGATCAGGCTCCAGGAGACAGCAAGCAGGTGCCTGAGAGCTTCCCATTGCACAAGATGCCTGAACCATGTAACGGGGACGGACATCTACAACCTCGGTGTGCCAGAGCACACATGGTGTGAGCTGTTCACACGCAGCTGTGTGCATGAGCCACCCGCCCGGCTATCAGAACCTCGCCCTCATGGCCACTATCTGTGCTTGGACAAGGAGCTCACACTGGCTACAGCATTCAGCTCCAGGGGCCTGGTGGCAGGAAGTCCAGGACCCAAGGCCCTTCTGCCTTTTCTGGGGGTGGGAAGGCGCCTTGGAGGGTCCTAGGGGCCCCCACTGGGCAGCCAGGCCTGGGCTTTGGAGACTCGAGGCCTTCATGGAGATTCTCATGGATGCCCCGGGGGCCAGCCAGGGGGACACCTGCTCTTGCATCTATTCTCTGAATCACTTGCTCTTAAGTGTTGGAGTTTCAGGACCTCCCTGTGACCTGGTAGAAGACTTCACCTAGAGAAACTGGTTGCCAGTTGGGATTGCCAATTGACTCGTAAGCATTTATTGAGCACTGACAGTATGTCCAGTATTGTATATTACAAAGCAGTTTGAGGGAGACAGAGCTACAACTCAGCTCTCAGTGGGGCACGGGGGGCATTCCTGGTGGCAAGGAAGGGGTGTGTGGGCACAGTAACTGGGGGCACCCTGCCTGAAGTTAGTGTGCGGGACGGGTGGGGGGAGTGGTGCCGGCCAAGGCCAGATGGGGACAAGTCACGAGGTGGGGACGCTGTTCTACCTGTACTGGGGCCCCTGGATAGGGGGCTGGGAGGGTGCCCAAGGGGAGGCCTGGATGGCTGGAGGGGAGGTGGGGATGTCCATGGGGGTCCCAATAGGCAGCAGGCCCTGAAGCAGAGGTCTGCACACACTGGGCTCAGGACTTGGCCAGACCAGTGCAGGGGCTTTGCGGAAACCCTCTAAACTGACTCTGAGCTGGGGACCTGGACCTTCCCTGAATGGTACCAATCCCAACAGTGACCCAAAGCCAGACTGTCTCCCTGACCCCTGGGAGGGGCCAGGTTGCCACGCCGAGAGCGCTGTGACCCAGCACCAGGATGTGGGTGGTGGCTTTTTCAGTGCCACCCCCTCTCACTGAACCAGGCCAGCTCTGGGGATGGGAGGACAGGGCCCCACCGGGGGCCGGGCGCTGCTCTGAGGGGTCTGTGGTGCGTGGGCTGCCTTTGGGGGCACGCAGCCTTGGGTTGGGTGCCTCCCTCAAAGGAGCAGAGCGCCCGGTGTCCTCGACCTGTGTGGCTGGGTTTGCTAAGAGTACAGGCCCCCTAGTTCCACTGGGGTGGCTGTGAGCTCCTGTCCAGAGGGGCCTGCTCCCAAACCAGGTGTGTGGAGCGCGGTGTGCCTGGGACCTGCCCGCCGCAAGGAAGACCACGTCTCTAAACGGCACATTTTACCTCCCTTGCGTCGTCGTCCATTCGCTTCAGCTCCGCATAGTGATCTCTGGATTCCCACAGGGGCTGCAGCAGGAATTCCTCCACCGCCGGGAAGAGCTGCGGAGAAGACAATGGTCGCTCAGCCTGTCATCCTTATGGCGATGGACCACATTTGGGAAAAACGGGTGTCAGCCCCTCTGCATTTCAGGGGGTCACGCAGGGGGTGTGTGCCATGCAGGCAGCGGCATCCAGACCGAGGTTCTCAGGCCGCGCGGAGCCCCCCACAGGCCACTGCCCACCATTTCCAGGGTCCCTCCTGTTTCCTGCTTTCACGTATCACACGGACCTGGCACAAGCCCCTCATTCCCCTACCTCCTGGGTCCCACTGTCTGCGCTGCAGTTTCCCACCTTCCAAACGCCAACCTTGGCCACTAGTCCCGAGAGTCCCCAGGCCAGAGAAATGAGGCCGTTCCCACCGTGTGGCCTGGGGTCTCTGGCTCCACTCACACCCTCTGCCCCGGCGCTAGGGCTCTGTGCTCCCGCCTGCCACTCACACCCCACACGTCCATCGGGTGAACATCCCTTTGTCTGGGTCTCAGCTCAGGGGGGTTACCTCTACTTGAACCCCTCTGTAGCCCCCGAGGCCAGCCGCTTCTGCCCTGATCCTTAGAACCCTGTGCACACAGCCCCCAGCACAGCCCGGTTCCTGCAGGAGGTGGGAGGGGCCAGGGCCCTCCTTATAGGATCACACAGCCCTAGCACTGCGGCACGGGACAGCTTTGAGGTCTGGGGAAGGGACCCTACGTATAGGAGGACGAGTTCCCAGAGAAGTAAGGGTCTACGGGGTTTGAGGAAGGAGACACTGAGGTAGATCTGTAGGTTGGCGGGGTGACGTGGGGCCGAGCTGGGGAGCCCTAGATGAAGCGATGGGCTCGGAGGTGGAGGTTTGAAGAAAGGTGAGGGCCAGGAGCTGTGGACTGTCCTGCAACACAGGAGTGCCAGGGAGGGTGGGGCTGAGTGCCCTGCGCTGGGGGCATGGGAGCCATAGTAGGTTCAGGGGGGGTAGAGAGAGAGAGAGAGAGAGAGAGAGAGAGCAGCTGTGTGCTGGACGGAGTGTGGGCAGGTCAGGAGCTTCTCCTGAAGGTGAAGATGAGAAGCTCCCAGCTGGTGCCCGGACGGAGCGGGGACATTGTGGAGAGGGTCTCCTGCCGGAGCGAGCAGGGTGGGAAGGACAGGAGGACAGGCGGGGAAATCAGGGATGAGTCTGGACAGGCTGGAGGGAGACCGCCGCTGGGCAGGCAGCCGCAGCACACGGGCACGTGTGAGTGCACGTGAGCGTGCACACGAGTGTGATTTGTCACGTGTCACCCAGCACGTGGTGGCGGCCGCTCACCTGGGTCACTGTTTCAAACATCGGGATCAGGACGAACGTGATGAACCCGATTTGGGCTGTGGCTTTGGTCACTTTGTCCCGGTCCATGAAAGGGGCCACGGGAAGGCCTTCCGCTTTCTCGCGGTCGCTCTGCGGGGACGCAGGAGGTGGCAACATTAAAGAGAGGAATCTCGCGGAACCCGGAGAACTCTGAGGGTCACTGCTCTTGGAGAGAACAGGCGAACGGCCACCACCAGTCCAAGCCACCAGCCCGTCCGAGGTGCACTAGCGGCGACAGGGACAGACGGGCAGCTGCATCTTGGGGGCTGGCTGGAGAGCTCACGGGACCGAGTGCAGGGTACAGCGGGGCCAGTGAAGTGCATTCAGGGCTGCTCAGAGGCAGAAGAGGTTACAGGTCTGCCGTGTTCCTGGGCCCACTGAGTGCCCGTAGGGGGAGGCTAGCTGTCCTCCCCGGCATTCTGGTCAGGCTGGCGGGCGCCCTGTCTGGGCCTTTCCCACAGCCATGGCAGGCTGGCCTGCCTGCTCTCTCCCACCCTGGGGGCTCTCTCCTGCCTCTGCAGCCCTTGCTTCTTGGCTTCGGGGCCATCCAACATGTCCATCCCCACCAGCCGCTCAGTGAGCGGTCACAGATGGCCGTTTTACATTAGCTTCTCCAGGCGGTCACTGCCCCTTGGGTCTCAAATCATAACCTATTTCATTTCTGATGTACACCTGTGGTGACAGCTTTCTGGGGCCTGCAGAAACGGTCCACCTTGGATGCCCACCTCGTTTCAAATGGAGCCTGTTAAAAGGGCTGAGGAGAGTGACAGGTCTGGCTGCTCCGCAACGCTCTTACCTGCATAAAATATTCTTCTAATAAACAGTCTACCCAGGGCTCTGCAATTTCCATCGGGCGGACCTCATTAGAGATATCACAGCATTTTATCAAAATCATCTTCAGCTGGAAAAGAGGTCTGGCATGAGGCACGGACATGACGTATCCCGCTGTCGCCCTGTGTGCATGGCCCTGACCCTTGCCTGGTCCTGGGGTGTATGGAACACCGGGAGACACCCGGCCTCTTTCTCCCCTTCACTTGCACAGCTGCAGGGAGGGAACAGAGGCGTGGCCCCTGTCCCAAGTGACCACTTGACACCAGGCAGCGAGACACTCTGGCCTCCCACCCGGCTCCCATCTTTTCAGCTGGCCTTCCCCTTACATTTCAGGTGGGAAACGGGCATCCAAAGGCCTGGGCCACGCTTCCCTCCCCACCCCCAGGGGCACCCCCGTCTTCACCCTTCCTGACATCTGGGGGCAGCAGCGCCCACACTCCATGGGCGTCGGGAGCCGGGCGTTGCCGCCCCATCTCTGGGAGGGGTGCTTCGGGAGGCCTTGACTTTGGGGACACATTCTCCTGTGTTCAGTCATTGAAAATGTGAGGCCCTGGCCTGTAGACTTTGTGTATTATCTACAGTTCCGTTTTGTGGGGTGGATGGTCCCTGGAGGGCTTGGCATGGTCAGGAGGTCAGCCTGATCTGTCCTTGTTAATGACCCTCGAGTGACGGAAAGTGATGGCGCTGGCTTTAAAAGTGC
>JAQQAC010008350.1:101067781-101153094 GCA_029783875.1 Phataginus tricuspis | reverse complement strand
CTTCCTGGCTACGGGGGCGCCCAGAGGTGGGGTGCTGCATCCTAAGGTGCGGGGGTCCTGCCAGGTCCCTGAGCTGCCCCACAAAGGCTGGTGCTCAGTGTGTTTTCTGGGGCCTTGTCTTCGGGGAGAGCCCACTTTATTCTCAGGAAACCAGAGCGAGATGGACCACCTCACTGCTTAGCACTTGGAAACCAGAATCGGAAAACGCAGCCTCTGACCAGGACGGGGCACTGCCAGGGGGCATCCCTGGTAAGAAGTGTGACTTTGAAACCAGCTTTCACATGCACTCCAAGGCAAGGTTAACAGCTCTGGTTTCTTGGTTTCCAGTCTGAGCTGAGGGGAGGCCCCTTAGGCGGCCGTCCCGGAGATGCTTACAGCTACTTACAAGGGTCACATGCTCCTCGTCACTGTAGTCAAAATTCTTCATTGTTTCTTTGAAAGAATCCATGATTTCTGCATGCCTTGCCATGTCGGTGGCCAAGATCAACGTGATCATCCCCTGAATGGTGAAAGAGCAAAGGGTTAACACCTGCACGACCCCAGCAGTCACCAGTGAGCACCGTGTGTGCCGAGCCCTCGGCACCCGGCACTCGGTCCTCAGGCCAATGCTCCATGTGCAGCCCAGTCACTGTCCTAAGTCTTAAGATAAAGAGACTGAGACTTAACCTGGACTTCAAGCCCAAGTGGGTGTCAGTGACCCCCACATGCTGGGTCTTGGCAGAGCGCACCACATCCAGGCCTGCCAGGACGGTCAGCTTGCAGATGGCAAGCCTAGCATTGTGCTTCCTCGGGACGTGTAGCCAGTTTCAGCCAAGGACACATGCCTCCCCTCGATCTAGTGACCTAGATACATGGTTTGTTCCTTCCAGATCTTCTTGATGTCAGTAACTGATTTTTCAGGAATATCTTTTCCTATTGTCTAATCTGTATGTGATTATATGTGTGTACATTGCTTTGGAATGATCAAAGTCAGATTATATTTAACAGCATTCTTCCATTAACAATCTGCACATGAGAATGCAATGATTTTTAAAATATAAATATTTTATTACCTTGTTAACCAAATATTGCCTTAGGAGAAGTAGTATAATTTGAAATCATGAACATCCACCATCCATTCATGCATCCACTTATCCACTTATCAATTTATCCATCTACCCATCTATCCACCTGTCCACTCTTCCATCCATCATCCACCCACCCATCCATCCATCATCCACCCACCCATCCATCATCCATCCATTCCATCTGCCTATCCATCCATCCACTTATCCACCTATCAATTCATTCATCCACCCATCCATCCACCCATCCACCCACCCACCCACCCACCCATCCACCCACCCACCCACCCATCCATCCATCCATCCATCCCTCCACCCACCCACCCATCCATCCCTCCATCCACCCACCCATCCCTCCATCCATCCATTCCGTCTGCCTATCCATCCATTCACTTATCCACCTATCAATTCATCCATCTGCCCATCCATCCACCTGTCCACTCGTCCATCCATCCATCCATCATCTGTCCGTGTTGGGCATTTACAGAACACACATCCGTGTTGGGCAGGACGTCGTACTTTTCCAAGAAAACAGCCCCAGAAGCATTAAGCGCTGGCTCAAATGGATCAGTGCAGATCATCCGGGGAGGTGAAACATCGCTCACTTTTGAATAATGCAATTTCTCTGTAAAAATCTAATCGTGTTATCAGTGAAGGATCTATTCCCACGAGGAGTTATCCCTCAAAATACTCAAGGACAAAATATCATTAAAAATTGGGACAAGTGACTTTGCCCATATAAATAGCCTCATTTTAATGTATGTAAAGTGTCCGAGGCAGGACAATGCTGGTGTGTCCCCGTGGCAGACAGTGTGAGGGCCCGGGCCGCGGGGTGTTGCCCTGCAGCCGGCGCCCTCTCTCCCTCCGGGGCGCTGCTCTGACCCCCGAGCTCTGTTCCTGGAGGAGCTCCTCACTGGGCAGCCTCGGGCAGCAGCAGCAGAGGCTCCCTCTCCAGGACTTGACCCTTTGCCTGCCGCAGAGGACGACGTGCTGTGGCTGACCTCAGCGCCACGGGTGCCCGCTTGCCGGGTGGTTCCGTGAACACGGCACAGAGGCCAGGAAGGCCATCGACGAAGGGGAGATAACTGCCCCGGGAGCTGGTGATTCACTGGTGACTGTATTTAGGCACCACATTTAGCTCTAAACTTTCTGGAAGTGTGAATAAATGGGGAAACAAGGGTTTATGAGGCTGCTGTTCGGATAAAGGGAAGTACATCGGCTCTCCAGGAGGGAGGTGAGAGTTTTCCCAGCACTGGATTCTGGTTTTTATCAGATGCATCTTGAAGCAAGGCCACCCAGACGTGTAAATGAGGTTTTCATGCGGCAGCCACAGGGCTCCCCATGAAGACGGCTCTGAGCATGGCACCCTGCGGCTGCCGTACAAAGTACCACGTTCTGGGTGACTCAGAACAGAAAGGGACTCTCTCACGGTCTGGAGCCGGAAGTCTGGAATCCAGGTGTGGGCAGGGCTGTGCCCCCTGGAAGGCTCCAGGCAGGTGTATGCCCCTTGTCTCTGCAGCTTTCGTGGCCCAGGCATTCCTTGGCCTGTGTCTGCATCACCCCCCTCTCTGCCTCGATGCTCACACGGCCTTCCGCCGTGAACCTCCTCTTGCCCCTGTGTGTCTCCTGAGGACGACCGTCACTGGGTTTAGGGCCCAGCTGGATAATCCAAGCTCCTCTTAACTGGACGTCCTAACTAATCACAGCTGCAAAGACTGCGTCCCAATAAGGTCACATTCACAGTTCTGGGGGTCAGGGGTCAGGGAGTACACATGCCTTCTTCTGGTGGGGAGGGAGGTGCTACCATCCAACCCACTACCCCCCAGGAGGTCACTCTGATATCGTCCCCCTGCTGAGACTGCCAGGCGGAGTACAGGGTGGCGCTCAGGGGGACTGGATTGGCGGTGGGCACCATTTTCAGGGAGTTGCAAGTTTTCGAGGACAGGTGGCTACTCTCACCCTCCTCCCATGGGTCTCTTATCTGAAGGGGGTGGTGGGCCTGCCTGGTCCAGGGGCGGCTGGGGACAGCTGTCAGGGTCCATTAGGTTGGTGCAGGCTGTTGCCCAGGGCCCGCCTGTACTCCCCAGCTCTTCAGTGAATTACTTAACCTCCACGAGCTGGCCCTTCCTGGGCTGCCAAGGAGGAAGGACGTGTCTCAGAGGGTTAAGTTAAATGGGGAGTATGAGGTGTAGGTCAATGGACTCCCACATATGCATGCCAATGACACACTTCTTGGGAGCCACTGGGCCTTGCAGGAGAGGGGGCAGGAGGGCCAGTTCCCCAGGGCCCCTGGTGAGCACTGTTGCGACGGGGAGCTTCTGGGAGCCAGTGGAGAGGGGGTTTCTACTCTGTGGTGGTGGTCACTGTGTCCCCAGACGTCCCCTCGCTCTGCAGTTGGAGTTCCCCTGCACACCTGTCTGATTTGCTTGAATCCGTCCGGCTGCACGTTGGAGAAGATGTTGCACTCAGGCTGGGCAAGGATCTGGAAGGCCACGGCACAGTGGTGGTTCTCCAGGGGCGAGATGTCATTGTAGCGGACGGCCAGCTCCGTGCGGGCGTTGATCTGGTACCTAGAGGTGGGGAGAGGGCAAAGGGGGCCTCAGGCACCCACACTCAGAAGCACCTGGCAGCACCGAGGTGTGGAGGTGGTGACCGCAGAGGCAGGAGGCAAGCCGTGGTGCGCTTGGCCTGCCCCAGGCACTTGCTTCTGGCCCTGCTGGCTCTGTGCTGCCCTCTAAGTAGATCCCCCAAGTCTCTACAGTCCCGGGGGAAGGCACCACCCCTAAGCCTCTTACAAGTCCTAAGGGGGTCAGGTCTTCTGTTATGGCACCTTGCAAAGCCTTTCAGTACGTGCAAAGGCAGACATTTGGGAGAAGAATTAGATGTGATTTCCCACCAGGTGCTCTGTTCAAGGCCCCTCTGCTGGCTTGTGCTTTGCTCCTCTGTGGAGCACAGACTTCCACACCCTGGAATCCACTCTGGTCCTGACAAATGACAGTAAGGCTCTAGGCACATCTGATGTCATCGCACATACAGATTTGACAGAAGGAATGGCTGCGTCGCTATGACACACACCCGTGCCTCACGGCTGACTTGGCGGTTACACGGGGTGGAACTCTGTGCCCTCGGCCCCCAGAGGCGGGAGTGGGCTGATGTTCCAGAAAGCTTGTCCTGTCCTCCTGGCCCCTGTGGCCCCACCTCCTGCCCGTTCCCTGGCCCAGCCCTAGTCGCCCACCATCCTGTCCCATGCAGGCCTCACTCCCTGCTTCAGGGTGAGGGGAGGCTCTGGGACTGCCAGGGCGCTGCTTGTGCAGACATGGAGCCTGGATCCAGGACTGAGAAGGGGTAGGGCAGCCCTTGGGGTTTGGTGACCTTGAGGTCCTGCCCAGGGAGGCCCAGGGCCTGGACAAGGCCCCAGAGTAGGAGCTGTGTCCTGGGGCTGGTGAAGCCTCCGCTCACAGCCCCAACTTGGAGCTGGTCTAAGCGCTGAGCTGAGAAGCCCCCTCTGATAACCAGGATGCCCTTTGGAAGGAAAAGAGAGAGGAAACCTCACGCACGTGTTGTTGTGTCCCGGGTGGTCCAAATCATGGCAGACGGCCGCTGTCATCAGGGTCAAGATGTCCATCTGGGAAAATTTCTCCTGGATTAGAGAGGGTGGGATGGGGTGACCAGGGGCTGGGTTCTGGTGGGAAGGGCTCTGGGGAGGAGGAAGCCCCTTCCAGCGCTGGCCTGGTGGGGGGCACCTGCCCATCTCCCGGCAGGGTGAGGAGGGCCAGCGCGCACCTGCTCACAGAACCTAGGAGCAGCCTTGCCCGGGGGAGGGAGGCTTCTGGGGGGAAGGGCTGCTGGGGAGACCTGAGGCTTCCCCCGCGGTGCGGAGGCACCCCCGCATCCCACCTGGAGCCCGCAGAGCCAGATCATGCTGTACATCATCTGAGTCACACAGAAGCAGTGCCGGAAGTTGTGGAAAGGGTTGTTCCTGTAGTTGTCATGCACACAGAGCTGCAAGAGAGACAGAGGGTCCCACCCTGCCCTGCTGCCGGCGGCAGGGGTCCCGGCCTCATCCCACCACCCAGTGCACCTGTCTGCCTGCACTGCCAGCTGCATTCCTGAGTTTGCTGAAGGGGAGAACCAGGTGGCCCAGGACCTGAGAGGTTCCAGTGGGCACCGCCCCGGCCCCAAGGAAAGGTGTGGGGCCAGGTTCTACGCAGGGCTCGTGGACTGAGGTGTCCCCAGAGAAGGTCTGAGGAGCCTCACGGGGATGGGGAGCTGGGGGAGGGGCTCTGCACCGCACCCCACCCCCCAACACCATCACACCTTTTAATATTTAAGCTTTTAGTATTTGGTTCTGAGCAGTACTTAATTTAAAAAAATCTGCTAAACACACTCACGCACATTCTCATACCCGCCCCCCTCCACATGCTTGCTCACACTCACCCACATGTGCACACACACACTCAGATGCAGCCACACCCCATAAACATGCCCGCCCCCGCACACTCGCAGGTGCACACTGCTGAACACTCACCGGTGTGCACACACACACGCACACATGCACACTGCTGCTTTAGGAGGTACTGCCTCCCCCGGTTCTTGATCATTTTCTCCCTCAGCAGAGCAGGTGCTCGGCAGTAAGGAGTGCTCTGGGGACACAGAGACTGGCTGGATGTCCTCACGGAACTCTCACTTCTTGCCTCCCTTTGTAGGCAGCCCAGTGGCCCATTCCCCTGTGACCGAGGACCCTGTCCACCACCTACCAGCCATCTCTTGAGCGTGACGGGGTTGATGCTGAAATCCCTGACCAGGCCGAGGTCATGGTACATGTGCTCCAAGCAGCTCAGCATCTGTGGGCACACGGCACAGGGTGTCAGCGCAGGCAGCTGCTGGCCCTGGGTTCCACTGCCCTCCACAGTCATGGAGATGCTGCAGGGCCAGCCGGGCAGCTTCTGAAGGCCTGCTCCCAGAAGGGGAGCCCTCCCTCCAGGGAGCCCCCTAGAGTGAAGCTGCTAACTGGGGGCTTCAGGATCCCCCAGAGGGGAAGCGGGGTGTTGAAAAAGCAGCCGGGGTTCAGAGGTCCACAGAATTCTATGCAAGAGGGACAGCGATTGGAGGGAACACTCTCCTCCCAAGGACACACCAGGAACAATTTTATTCCTTCCCACCCAGGAGACACAGCCTCAGGGGTCAGCACGCACTCTGAGGCCCTGGGACACAGCTCCATCCAGGCAGACCAGACAACGGTGCCTCTCTCCCTGCTTGAGCCCGGGTACGAAGAGGCTCTAATGACTTGCCTCCCAGATACGCTTTGCTACGCCCGTCCGGCTCGTGGGCACTAGGCAAGCTTTTGAATGTGTCCCTTTTAGCGTCTGGGAGGTGAGCCTCCAGGGTGTGAGCTTCGCCCCCCAGATCGTATCCCACGGAGCTGTCTTCTGTAGAAACCCTGTCTGAGTTGAAACAGATTTGTTTTCAGTCCCAAAGAGGGTTTATTGTCACGGTTTAAATACAGCTCAGAGCTTTGGAGCTAACTAAGCTAACGAAGAAAGATTAAGTGATTTTTTAAAAGGTGAGAGTTTGACAAAGTGGGCTTTGCTTTCTGGGAAGGCAGGTCTTGGATGGAGAGCCCAGGGAGAAGGGAGAGGAGCAGAACAGGGACAACGTCAACCTCCTGGGGGCGCAGGGCTCCTCCGCCCAGGGCCACACACGGGGCCCTGCCCCTGTCCCTTCACCAGCGCCTCCTGCTGTGGAGGCTTGCAGCCCCTGCTGGCTCCTGGGACAGCTCCCGTCTGCCTGTTGACTGTTTGACCTCTTCCCGAAAGGGTGTGTTACGGACCGCACTGTCTCCCTGAGTCAGTGTGTTGGGGTCCTAACGCCCCTGTGTGACTGTTTGGAAAGAGGGTTTTTAAAGAGGTCACATGTATGGAAGGTCACGGAGGTGGGACCTGGGCCACTAGGACTGGTGTCCTGAGAAGAAGAGGAGACTGGGACACAGACATGTGCAGAGGGGCGACCACGTGAGGACAGAGGGAGCAGAGGGCCCTTTAGCGCCCAGGAGGGGCCATCCCTGCGAGCACTTGGGTCCCGGACTCGCAGGCCCCAGGATGAGGCAGGAAGTCTCCGCTGCTTAAGCGGCGTGTCTGCGGCGCGCTCTGGCGGCCCCAGGGAACTATGCAGGGCGTGCTACCTAACGTCAGTTTTCCCTGTTACGCAGTGTGTGAGAACGGGAAATGCCGTGGCATCTGTGAGGGCTCTGGAAGGACCCTGCGTGGGAGCGGAGACCACTGTGGCATTGCAAGGACTCCGCCTGGAGGACTGGATGCCCACGGGCCACATGCGGGCGCTGGGGTGGCGCAGGTGGAACGGCCTGAAGCTAGCCGCACGCTCGTCCTCCTGGAGGGACGGCACCGGTGTCCGCTGGGCAGGCTCCCCTCGGCCCTGCCCCCCCAGTCCGCACGCTGCTCTGGCGGTCCTGGTGAGCTGAAACGTGTGCTGTGGAAGCGGTCAAGAGCTGGGGGTGATCGGCAGACCAGACCATCTGGTGCCACTCCGTGGCGGCTCTGGAGCAAAAGCAGCCCCTCCTGCACCTGCTCCTGTGCTGGCAGCCCGGGCGCCGCGGCAGGCTGGCCTGGTGTGGGAGGGCGGGCGTGGGGGACTCCTGGGTGCCCGGGCACCGCAGCCCCGGGAGAGCTGACGCGGTGGCACAGGGGCACAGGGGCACCGTGAGGTTGTTTCCTCATCTGGTGCATGATCCAGAGGCTGTCGGGCTGGGCCCAGCGACACCCCCACTCAGGGGGAGAGGGGTGGACGCCACCCCTGGGGCTCTGATCCTGTCCCTGGGGGCGCGGCTCTGGGGGCCGGATGTGGCCTGGAGGGCAGGTGGGCTGCTGAAGTTCTCCGATGTCCTTTTAGTCGTCCTCTCTGCTGTCCACGGCCCAAAACTCATGGCATCCCCAGATTCGCCAGTGGCCAGGGCACCCAGGTGGTGGCACCTTGGATCGTCACTGCAGGCAGTGAGACGCCTCATGGGAACACCGGAGCCCCACGCCAGGTTCCGGTGCAAGTGTGCGGGAAGGGCAGGCAGGCGGCCTTCCCACAGCAGGTGCACAGATCCGACCCCTCAGCCTGGGGGCCGCGGTCCCTCTGGCCGCACGTGGTGCTGTGCTTGGCGGGGTTCTGGGGTGAATGGAGACAGCTGACAGGACGCTGGCAGCAATGCCCTCTTGCCCATCTGTGCTGTGCCGCCAGGGCCCCGAGGGCCGGAGCCTGAGCCGCCTCAGGGCCGTGCCTGCCCACCTGCTGGAGGCTGGATCTGCCCACGGTCGTGCCCACTTGCCTGAGGGCAGGCTTGGGTCCAGCCTGGGCCCCCTGTCCAGTAGGAGCCTGTGAGGCGAGAGGTCCTGAGCCTTCCCTTTGAAGATCTCACTGTGGTCCCGGCCCAGCTGCCTCCCACACTCGGTCACTTCTGCTCGCACACTGAGCGCGCCTCCTGCCCCATCAACACCCACGCTGCCGCGCTCACGCCAGCTGGTGGCACACACCCATCACCCGGCTCAACGCTGCCGTAGGACAGCCCCTCCGAAGGAGGTGGGTGGCTCCCCTCGGGGGGCCCAGGTCAGGTGGGCGGGACCAGGCTCTCTGGCCTGCAGTGCGTGGGGCCCCACACGAATGAAGGCGTGCAGGCGGTTGTCGGAGACGCCCAGGGCACCGAGGCCCCACCCCTGCAGGCGCCGCAGCGGCTGAGGGTGTCACCTTTGCCCCCTGAGCCCTGCCATCCTCTGGTCTGGCCGCGACACGGCTCTCGGCAGAGCTCTCTGACTGAGGTCTGTCTTGAGGGAACACTTCTCCAAAGCGTGGCCACCAGCCCCACATGCTCTGCCGGCTGGGACGGCCCACGGCCCTGGGGGATGCGGCAGCGCTCACGAGGGTGTTCCCGGGGGTCACAGCCTCAGGTCCCTGGGACCCTTGCAGCTCCTGCACATTCCCGCCTGCTCTCTGCTCCAAAGCCCCCTTCCTGAGCTGACCGACAGTCAGTTTGAGCAAAAACCTGGAGAATCAAGTTCAAAACAAGAAAAGGAAGAGAGGACAAAGAACGGAAGGGGATGAGAGAGGCCCCTCACTCACCTCGCTGGGCTCCCAAAGCCAGACGTCAAAGGTGGGCTTGCGCAGGGCCTCCATGGTCTCCGGGGAGAGCAGGTACTGGGAAGGACAGGAGGCACGTCAGCGGGGCACCCACACCCTGTGCTGACACGGGCCCTGACCGCGGGCGGGGGCTGGACGTGCTCTCCGCCTTTGGGTCCCCTTCAAAGACACTGACGTCCTGACTCAAAGGCCACATTCTGCAAGAAGTCCGGCAGGGGCAAAACCCTAGGACAGAGATCCAGCGGCAGGTGCGGGGTGGAGGCTCCAGGAAGGAGCGTCTCGGGCACCAGCAGAGTTTGGCGTGACGGGAGCGCTGCCCATCTTGCCATGTGGAGGCGCCGACCTCCCTGTCTAAGCTCGTCGACCCTCCAGGGCCCTGAACCTACAGGACGTTGCACCCCCATCAAACCTGCTCTGAGGAGAGACAATAAGGTGAAGTCAAGGGAAGAAAACTTACTTGACTTAAATTCAAATTATGGCTAAGAAGCTGTTCCGAGTCTCTTTTGGGGAACCTGTCACTAGTTCAGCTGCAGACTGAGAGAGCGTGCTGGCAGTGGGGTGCCGGCTCCACAGAATACCAGAGTTTAGATTAAACTCAGAGGAAACAGGCTTCTGTGGTTTTAGACATCAGACGGTCCCTGAGAGCTAACCCTGAAACACTCCATATACAGTTGGCCCTTGAACCCAGCCTGGGCCCACTTATACACAGATTTGCTTGATAAATAAATGCAGTGGAAAATTTTTTGGAGGTTTTTGAGAATTTGAAAAAAATTCTTTTCTTTAGCTTACTGTGTTGTAAGAATACAGTATGTACCACGTAGCACACAAAATCTGTGTTAATCGACTGCTTATGTCATCAGTAAGGCTTCTGGTCAACAGCAGGCTATTAGTAGTTAAGTTCTGGGGGAACCGAAAGTTATTTCTGCATTTCTGATCATGCGGGGGTCGGTGCCCCTAACCACTGGTTCTTTAAGGCCAGCTGCAGTCTTCTGTTTTTCTTTTTTAAGGAATTGCAATGGGGGACTGACACCTTTTGTTATGGACTCAGGCTGGGCCTCGTGACTCTGGGCCATGGCATGAGAGATTTTGGTCACATCCTCCTGCAGGAAGAGGCACTAGGTGTCCATTGAAAACCCCCGACAGTACTTCACATTTGGGCCCAAGTAAAGAAGCCCCAGGAGGGGGCAGCTCTGGAAGGCTCCCTGGCAGGCGGGACGGTGGGCAGGGGGAGGTCCTGCCTGGTGCCCAGCCCAGGTGCACTGTCTGCAAGCCCTGGGGCCTGAGCAGTTCAGGCGAGTGAAGCCCAGATCTCGGCACAGGCGTCTGTGGAAACTCAGCTGGGCCAGGGCTTCACTCCGCCACCAGCGGACAGCGTTGCTGAGCTGGGAAAGCAACAGCCTTGGGCTCTTCTGCTGTAGTTGTCTGCTGACCCCCCACTCAGTTCCCAGGGCACCACTGCTTTAACAAGGGCCTGGATTTCTTGAAACTGAGAAATCCCCTGGGACAAAAAATGCAAAACTTCTCATAACTATGTATTGTTCGGGGACAGGACATCCAATGAAGCAGATTTTAAATGATTTAGTTACAACTTAAAGTTCTTTAATATAACATTCGAGTGCAAAAACCATTCACCAAGTCAGCAACGGGGGGCCTGACGGACACCAGTGAGAGCTATTACCTCCCCGCAAGTGAGGTTCCGTCTGGGACCACTTCTGCTAAACAAATGTCAGAGGGAAAAAGCATTCCGCCTTGGAAGAGCAGGAGCTCCACAGCTCAGGGGAAGGATGGGAACTGTTTTTGCAAATGTGCAGAGAGCCAGGGCCAGCCAGGAAGTCCAGGGCGGCTGAGGGGGGAGGACCGTGTGCCTTGGGACTGGGGACCCAGTCCCAAGGTTCCTGCAGAGCCCAGATTTCGCCTTACCTTGGGATACGTGGGGACATCGCGGGGAGGCATCAGCTTCTTGGTGTCATCCAGAAAACCATGCTTACAGGGACAGCCCGTCCTAAGGGGAAAAGGAGGTGAGTCCGGGCATGGCCGGAAGCTGCTGGTGGTGGGGACTCACCAGAGCAAAAACAAACAACTCTCCAAACTAAACCAAACTGACCCAAACCCACAGAACCCTTCAGTCTTATCAGTTATGGGACAGTAAGTCACAAAACCAGGGATGGCACATGGCTACACCTTCAGGGACCCCGCCTGGACTCCCGGGATAATACTGGGCTCTAGGAAAACATGCCATCCGCACTTCAGACAAGCCTTTAAAAATCCTTTTTTTATGATGCCAGCCAAATACTTGCACTCTAAAACATTCAAACAACACAGAAGTAGACAAGTAGGAAAAAAAAAAAAACGTCCCTACTTAACCCATTGTTTTCCTCTAAATCTCACTGGAAATACCTTGCTAAGTTTGGGGTATCCTTCCAGAATTTTCCTAGGTATGCACACACAGTCTTTAAATAAAGATGGAATTGTGCCAAACTTACTCTTTTTGTAACTGTTTTTTTTCACTTAACCCATCACAAACTCATTTCGCGTTGCCTCGCAGACTCAATTTCATTACAAAGCAAGTCCTTCTCTGGGACTGCGGGGCGTGGTCAGTCTGGGTTCCTATCTTGGGCTTTTCAGAGGTTCCCAATTTTCCCCGCTACGTCCATGCTGAGAGATGAATTTGCTATCTGACTTTTTCTTCATTACTTAATATCAAGGTATTCCACATAAGAACAGAACAAAACGAGCCAGGTATGTTTTGGAGGGAAAGCCACCTTCTGCCATCAGGGGACAGTGGCCGACCTGGCTGTCCCGAGGGGCTGGATGTGGGTTGGGGACCACCCAGGAGATGTGGCCGCTCCATGTCCCACTCTCCCACCTGGGGACCCTGACTCTCTTAGACGCGGACACGCTCTCTGTCCTCCCAGGGGAGCATGATGGGGGCCGCCCCCGACCCCCTGAGGGTCCTAGGCTGGTGTGCGGGGGACCGACCATCGGTGTGCAACACCACAAGGCCCTGCGATTTGTAAACAAGGTTCCATCTTCTGGAAGAGCAATCGAACACCTCTGAGTGAGAGCCTGAGGGGCGCAGCACAGCCCCCCCAACATATACTCGTTGGCATGAGGACTATTCTGAGCTGAGGGCGATCAACACCCCATGGGCTCCAGAGAAAGGCCTGCCCCTCCCTAAGTACTTAGGAAAAACTAAATTGAGGCTTTCCCGAAACAGGGCTTATTACCAGAAATAAGTTCTATCTTGGTGACCCATCCATCTGGAGGGCAGACACCTCATTCCCAAACGCCTGCTCCCTGCCCTGCCCCGTGCCTCGCCCCTGCCCCCGCAGCCCCAGGCCACCCATTCCTGAGCTCAGGGTGCTGTGGGAGCCCCACTGTCTCTGTCTTTAAGCCTCTCATGCATGTGGGGTTCCTCTACGTACAAAATTAAATAATTTGATTTCCTCCCGTTAATCTGTCTCAGCTTGATTCTTAGACCAGTAAGAACCTTGAAGAGTAGAGGAAAATGTGTCTTCCCCATCAAGCCATAGGAAAACTCAGATCCTTTAAGCCCGTTCATCCACTCTGGGGAGTTTAAGAAAAGAATTACACATACTGTCCTGTGCACAGAGGTATCCATCACTGCTTTATCTGTTTTTACAAAAATACAAAACCAAGCTATAAATTACCTAGGTGCCCCCAAATGGGAAAAAATTCAGACCATTATGGTACATCGACAAGACGACTATATTGTGACCCTTAAGGTAATAATGAGTGTTGAGTGGAGTGAGAGAACTTTATGTTAAAAGGGGAAAAGAAATGATTGCCTACAGACTGTACTGAAAGGTGATGCAAAACTCTCACCAAGGTATGAGGGAAAAGGACACGTTGGTGGGTGAAAAATGAGAGCTGCCCTGTGTCCTTCTGGAAAAACATATGAGCTGCATGTTGGCTACATTTTATCGGCTTATTGCTCATAGCATTGTAAGGGAAAAAAGATTATGACAGTGTTTCTTGGTTATTTTTCAAAACTAGCTACTATATATTGAAAACATCTGGGAAGCGCAGAGCCCAGCTTTCACTTGGGGGCATCACCGGCTCTGTCATTACTGGTGACTCGTCCCCACCTCCATAGAGTCTGGGGATTTTACAGGGACTGTGCAACTTGTGAACTCACAATAATAAGTCTATTTTTCCATTTTTAAGAGCCCTTGGTATTTTTTCTCAACACACTGCTGTTTCTCCCCTCAACCCGAGGCAAAAGACACCTGGCTTGCTCACAGCAGCTTACGTGTGGAGGGGGATTTAAAGCGACTTTGTAAAAGAGCAACGAATGAGCCAATAAAAGGCGTCAACCAAGCGACAGCCACGGCCACCCTGTGAACAGGAAGTCCCATGGAGACATTTCTGAGCAGTGACAAACTTGGTGTGTGCACGTTAGAAGACAGATCCATCATCTTTGTTTTTCTGCTTCTGACTTCTTCCCAATAAACACCCACGCGTGTGCTGTCTGGGTAGGTTGCGGGCATTTCCCCGCAGGGCTGTGGAAGCTTTCGCCAAACAAGACGGCTTGACTGCTGGAATCCAGGTGCTCCCTTGAGAATCCCAGCGTCGGGGGCACCTGCTGGGTATCTGGCGACTCCTGCCAGGGCCTCCGCCCCTCGGCCAGGCACCCCTGCCTGCTGCTCCCGCATCCCGTTGCCACGGGGACCAGCATCCTCCAGGCGACAAGAGCGTCCGGCATGGTGCCTCCTCTTCTTTCCATTGTCTTTGGGGCTTATTTCTGCTTTCACTTCCTGGGCACCCAGCCTGCCCTCCCCTGGGGCTCAGGCCAGTGGTCATTTGTCCCCTGCAAGCTCCACTCCGGGCGGGTGTGGTGCTCAGCGGGGCCTGGCCCTGTCCTGACTAAGCAGGCAGCTGGGCCTCTTTGCTCTTGGGGGAAAAGCTCTTTTCTCTTGGGGGCTGTCTCGGAGGAGTGCAGAGACCTGCTCTGGGGGTGCTTGTGAGCTTCCGCTCGGCAGACTGCTACCTGCTACTGTCGAGGAGCGAAGGCAGCCCTGGTCCGGGCAGACCCTGGCTCTGCGGCCCCGCCGGTGCCCATGTGAGGGTGGAGGTGGGTGGGCGCTTCAGGCTCATCAGCCAACCCCGCCGGCACAGGGCGGGGCTCAACCCTGCCTGGTGCCTCTGTTCTCCTCTCTACCCGCCAAAGAGGCAGCATCGCCCCCTGGCTGGGCTGACGTCGCCGGAAAGGGCTGCTCAGGGGGGTGATTTCCCCTGCCGGCAACGAGACACAAGGGCCAGTGAGGATGGCTCGTTCTGTCTGAGTTCAGTCCCCTCCAAGACTTCACACAGGGGGCCGTGGGGCCAGGGCGCAGGGTCGGAGGCAGGCAGTGCAGCTGCGGGGCAGACCTGCACTTCTCTTCCTGATTCGTGCCAGCAGTAACTGAGGCTCCGGCGCCCTCTGGCTTTGGGTGCAGACTTGCTCTGCCCGTCTCTCAGGCAGGATGCTGTTGTGACGGTCCGCTGAGCGTGCCGCCCCCGGACACGGCGAGAGCCCAGGAACCTTCTCTTTAGACTGTGGTGCTGTGAGCACGAACAGTGCTCTCCCTGGGGGCGAGGAGGGGTGCCTCATTATTCCCGGGAGCCTGTGCCTGCTGCACCCCGGCCCCTCCCGCTGCTCTCGGCTCCCGGGGCGGCTTCCTCCCGTGTGCTCTGAAATCAGGTGCGTCTCCCCCACATGGTGTGTTGTGGGATGAACTGTGTCCCCCCAAAGTCATATGGTGAAGCCCCAAGGCCAGTACCTATGACTGGGACCTCACTTGACAATGAGGGTTGTTACAGTTCAGACGTGGCCATATAGGAGCAGGGTGGGTTCTCATCCGCTGCTATGATTGGTGACCTTTTAAAAAGGGCACATTTGGACATAGAAACACACACAAGATCGTCATGTGAAGATGGAGGCAGAGACCAGAATGATGCCTCTGCAAGCCGGGGGACCCCGAGATTTGCTAGCAGCCCCAAGAAGCCAGGAGAGAGGCCTGGGCAGCTCATGCCCCTGGGCCGCAGAGGAGCATGGCCTTACTGACACCTTGAGTCCAGACCCACAGCCTTCCGGCTGTGAGAGGACGCACTGCTGCTGTTCAGAGTCTCCTGGGCTGCGATGCTCCTTACAGCAGCCCGGGAAACTCAGACAACCTGGACAAAATTTAGCATTTTCTTTTGCAGCCTGTCCCGCGGGCAGTGCCAGCAGCCACGCCAGGAGTGGTACAGCCTCCCTGTTCCAGCTGCGCGTCCACGGAAGGGGAGGAAGGAAGAGGGGCCGGAGGGTGACGGAGACACGGCAGGGGCGAGACAGCAAGGCTGGGGCTCACGACTCACCGTGGTCGCTCCGGCACGGTGGCAGGGTTAAGTCGGAGGAGGGACGAGAGGCTGTCTTCTAAAACCGCCTCCTGCAGGGGCTCTGTGGACGCAGCACGGTCATGGGTGGGGCGGTGCCCACAGAGGCGGGGCAAACCAGGGCAGCCCCATTCCAGCCTGAGGGCCACACCGTCTGGGCCGAGAGGCCATGTTCAGGGAGCCTTAGCTTTAGGCTGAGGACGAACTCAGGTTTTGTTTCTCTTCCCCTGACGCTGCTGGATAAGGCTGGCAGAGCCGGACCCCTGGTCAGGGGGCAGCTGCACCAGGCGGCTCCTTGGGTACATGGCCTGGCCTGTGGGCACTACAACGGGCCACCACCCTCTCTTCTCAGTGGACGTGGCACTTGGCCACAGGCAGCCAGTCTGAGATCAGTGGAGAGGGGCTTGGGCAAGGGGCCTAGTTAACTGGCTTTTCTCACTTGGACTTTAGGACGACTGGCCACAGATGGAGGCCCAGCACATGGCAGCTGGGGCACAGGGAAGCCAGAGGGCTGAGCCAAGCCGTGTAGATCCTGAGCCCGAGGGTGATGCTGTGAGCAGGGCACAGTCGTCCTGCCATGGCTGGGCCAGGTCCCAGCCACAGGCGCCCAGGTGTGTGGCTGCCCGGCAAGCACAGGGCTCTCACTAGGCCGCACGTGGACTCTGTCTCCTGTCCCCTAAACAGCCTCCCACTACCAGGACGGAGAAGGTGAATTTTCACTCAGTTTTCTGTGGTCACAAAGGCCTTAGCCCTGACTTCCCCCAAACCATACAGGATGAGCCATCCCCAAATCCAAATCAAGGGCCATGTAAGTGTGACATGCCCACGGCATGGTCCCAGTAAGACACACGCTAATGTGAGACTGGCCGCATCCCCTCACCTCCTGTCCTCGAAGACCCTTCACACAGCCACACTCCCCACTATGCAGGTGCCTTCAATTTTTTAAAATCAGGGAACCATCTTCAAAATGTTAGGCGACCATCCCTCAGACAATTCGGTGCGTTTGCTTGGGTGCACGTCCCTGTTAATCCCCCTGAGGTCCAGTGGTGACAAGCCGCCCTGTCATCACCGGGTCCCCTGTGTGGGTTGCTCTGGGCATGGAGGGAAGCAGGGGTGGGCCGGGCCTGTGAGCAGAGAGCCCGACCTCCCCCCCAGCCCCAGTGACCACGGTTTTGGAAGAGGGTCTTGCTGTGCAAACCCCACATCTGAAGGGCACTTTTTCACCAGCTCGGCTCCCCAGCAGGACAGGGGATGTTCGTGTCCGGCACAGCACCTCCCCCCAATGGCCGCTCTTGACTGTGGGGACGCCAGCATGACAGCAGGGCCTCTGGGGCACCAGGATGCTCTCGTCCCCTGTAAGCCAGATGCCTTTTTCCTCCCTTTCTTTACTATTCCTTTTCTTTAAAATCAAAGCCAGCATATGTGCAGCTGGGTAAGTCAACCTTCACCAGGACCTGCAGGAGGACCCCCCTCTCACGGCAAGTCCGTCTCCCAGCCCACCTGCCCCAAGCTGCTCTTCACCGTAAGAAAGCTGTGCAGTTGAGAAGCGAACCCCCAGTGGAGCCGGGCTGCCCCCAGCTGTCTGCGCCCCAGGCAGAGCCGGATGGGACGGCTCCAGTCTGCTTTTGGGAAACAAAGCCCCCTCCCCGTCCACCCGTCAGCCCACAGGCTCATCGCCGGGCCTCACCTGTTGCCTCTGGCCGCCAGCTCCTCCTTCATCTCCTTAATGTCTCTCTTGCATTTCTCAATCTCCACCACTTTCAGGCTTTCCACTGGCGACAGAGACAAACAAGAGGGTTACCATGGATACACCCAGGGGAGCCTGCGAGGCTGGTGGCGGCCCACAGCTCCGGCTCGGGCTCTCTGTCCCTGGGAGGGCGGCTGGCTCGGGGCAGCGGTGCCCACTCCCGCCCCAGCGCTGATATCTGGGTCTTGCCTCACACTCGGCTCACCACGACCGAATGGCATCCCAGGCCTGCTCCGAGGCCCAAGGGCACCACTGCGCTGAAATGTGTGGTTTCTCCGACAGAAGCCCCTCCGCCCCCTCCTCAATCCCCACTCTCCTGGCACCCACTTCTCTCCATACTTTTGAGTACCAGCCGAGGATGGGGGACAAAGAAGTGTCTTTTCTCAAAAAGAAATGAGATGGGGAGATGTGGCCCCGGTGCACTAAAAGGCAGACAGCCTGGGGACTGAACGTGCACCAGGACGGAAGCTTGGCATGTTTAGGTCCTCCCTGGAGCACTGAGCCACGAGGAAGTGCTGACTTAAAACGGACGAGAGGTAAACGGGCCAGGCCAGGGACTAGCAGAACCTGGGCCTGACCCCTCTCCGGAGTCCCGCTGCGGAGGTGCCGTAAAAGGCAGGACGCTGCTGCTTCTTAGAGCGAACTGAAGCTTATGCCTCCGGGCCAGTGTTCAGCTCCCACACACGCGCTCTGGCGGAAATGCTGCCCCAGAGCAAGCAGCTCCGGAAAGGCCTTTAGATTGGAGTCCGTTCATAAGAAACAAAAAAGATTAGCTTTGTTACTTTGTAACCACACCTCGATTTTTATGCAAAAAGATGATACCCACGATGCTACTTTCTTCCCTCTTTCCCCCAGCATGGTTTGAATATGGCTAAAAATAAAATGCAAGTGATTTTTAAAGGAAAATTAGAGCATCACACAGTGATTTCTGCTGGTTTCTAACAGTGCCTCCCACCCCAAAGGGACGCTGAGGCCCCAGAGCACATGTCAGAGAGAAGCGCCTTAAGGGCAGCGCACTGGCAGCCCAGCTGGGACCAGAACCTTCCTGGGCTGACTTTCTAAACATTCCCGGTGTCAGGGTGTCACACTTGGGACATGGTGGGGTAGCTCCAGAACCCTCTCCACCCCTTGTCCACCAGGACACAGCGGGCAGGGAGCAGTGAGGTGGGAAAACGCAGAGTCCTGGGCCTCACTGAACACCTACACCTGCCTTCAGGAGGCTGTTCTTAGCCCTTTTTTGCACCACAGACCCTGTTCGAAAGTAGATGAGAGCCACGGGTCCTCTGCTGAGAGAAGCACAGCAGCTCACACTTCTGAGGTTTGCACGTGGGTCAGGTGCCACACGGCAGGACACTCACCCCGCAGGAGTCAGGACCACGGCGGGGCTCTGCCTGCGGGTCTGCCACGGGGACACGGATGTCAGCAGATGGGGGACTCAACACCAGAGGCAAGAAGGTGCTCAGTCTTGTGGACATGTGAAGGGCAGACCATTCCAGAAAGTAGACCGATCTGGAGAAGAGCCCTGGCACGTGGTATAGACTTGGATCCAGAAAGGGGAGAGACGTGGGGAAGAGATGAAGTATGCAGTGGGGTCCAGACAGGGTAGCTGTGTCCTGCCATTCAGGGTCCATGGTTACATTTTTATGTTTTAAACATCATTTTTCTGAATACAAAGTAATCTATGATCATTGTTGAAAGTGGAGGAGATACAGAGAACCTCAAAGAATAGTTTTTAAATGTATCTATGATCCCATTGGCCCAGAAAACAGCTCATTTAACATTATATATACTAGTGTGTATCCTTTCAGGCTTTTCTCTCCCACCCCCATGTGCTCTAAATATCTTTTCTTCATTTTAAAAAGACAAAATTGGGATCATGCTATTTGTTCTATTTTCTCACTGGCTTTTTCCACTACCAGTAAGTCAAGGGCACTCTCTGCATAGCCGTCACCTCCCAGCTCTTGGTTTTTGGTGGGTGCAGTGTACGCTTCTATTGATAGTGGAGTCCGTGTGGATCAGAGTCCCTGGCCATTTATTGGGGGTGATGTCAAAATTAAGCCTTTTGGGAGACGAAGTACAGTATTACTAATTTGAATCCCAGAGATTCTGAATCTATGGCAATTACATTTGTGAAGAGCCTGGTTGCCAGGGAAATTGACAGTGAGTAGCAAGATGGGAGAAGTTGTGCGTGAATCAATGGATGAGAAAAACGACAAGTCATGGGATCGAAGAGCTGGAAAGTGGAGGAGGAAGCCGAAGGATGGTGACGGCTCATGGCAGACTCGGACACCCACAGGCCACTCCCCAGCCCTTTCTGGGCCCCAGCTGCAGCCCTGCCCTGCCCCCTTCCCAGGGAGAAGGCCGGTCCCAGAACCTGGGCCTCACCCCTGCAAGTCCCTCACAGACACCAGGAGGTCTCAGAGTGGGGCTGGCTGTCAGTTTCTTACATCGCCGCCCTACCCATCCACCCTCAAACCTGAAACACAGGTGGGCACACACTGCCTCTAACTAAAGCAGAGGCTCCCCGAGCCCTGGACATACAATGGGGAGATGACAGCCTCTTCAACAGCTGGTGGTGGCAAAACTGGACAGCTACATGCAAGAGAATGAAACTGGATCACTGTCTATGCCCATACACAAAAGTAAACTCAAAATGGATCAAAGACCTGAATTAAGTCATGAAACCATAAAACTCTTAGAAGACAACATAGGCAAAAATCTCTTGGACATAAACATGAGCAACTTCTTCCTGAACGCATCTCCTCGAGCAAGGGAAACAAAAGCAAAAATGAACTCATGGGACTACATCAAACTAAAAAGTTTCTGTAAGGCAAAGTGTGGGGAGCAGGATATGCAACAGCCATAGTAACTCCATCTTGGGCTCTCGGACTCCATCCTAGAGACTGAGTTTCGAAAGTGCACAAATGGTTTCGGTTTCACATTCCGAGAAATGTGTTTAGGTTTCAGTTTCAATTACTTTCACGCCAACTTCCCGTCAAGTGTTCTCACTTAGGTCCGCTGCTTACGTCAGAGACAACTGCGCATGCACACAACTCGGTGCGTAATTGGAATTTGTAGATCACTTCATTAGCATAAAGGGCAACCAATCAGAAGAGACCTCACCCCGTGAATGCTATATATACTCTGCTGTTTCCGCAAATAAACGAGACTTGATCAGGAATCTGTCTTGTCTCCATTCTTCGTGTCTCTTGTCTCCTTCCAAATTCCCACTCCCCCTCTCCAGGTCCTCGTTGATGTCCCGTGGGCCGGGACAAGTGGCGCCCAACGTGGGGCTCTAGAACGGGGGAATCCGTGAGGAACACAGATCAGAGGAGGGCCCAAAGAGTAAACCGAAAATAGCGACCGCGTCGGGGGAGCCTGCCCAGACGAAGAGGTCCAGTAAGTGATCTGTGATTATGGGACAAGAAATAAGTAGTACAGAAACTTTTGTTGACAGTTTAAAAGATGCTTTAAAGGCGTGAAGAGTAAAGGTTAAAAGAAAACAATTATTTGAATTTATTCAGTCTTTACAAAAGCTCTGTCCTTGGTTCCCACAAGAGGGAACAATAGATGAGAGAAAGTGGAAAAGAGTGGGTGATGCCTTAAACGATTATTACACCGCTTTTGGACCTGAAAAGGTCCCGGTAACTACATTTTCTTACTGGAATTTGATTAATAAAATAATTTCATTTAGGCATGTTAATCAGGAAATACAGCCATAGTGGAAAAGGGACAAACTGTTTTACACACACACAGTCCCTATCAGTACAGAGCCTTCATCAGCTCCTCTTAGTCTGGGACCATCTAAACCTTAACCCAGTTATGTGAACTACTCACCCTTAAAATGTATTCTTGCAAATTGCGATACCTTTAATCAAGTAAGCTAAATAGAAAGAGGGCAATTGAATATTAGTAACTCAAATCTTTGTATTAGTCTATCTATCTGAATATATGTTCTTTTATGAAATGTGTTGCTACCTGTAATCATTATGTCTCAGTCTGTATGTTTGTTTGTCTAAGTGTATAAATGAAAAATGTTTTTCTACCTCTAGATGGTATTAATACAAATCAATTTAAAAACAAGCGCTTGTGAAAATTCTAAAACTTTCAAGAAATTCTAATAAAAGATATTAAGCATTAATGCTAATTTAAGTTTATCTGAAACGGACATGTCCTTATAGTTATCAGTTGCCTGAGTTTACCTAAGTCATTTACGTTGATGTTATCTGTTAAATCTTTCAAGAAGATGCTTAAAGAAAGGTTTGACTTTGTCTAATGTCTAATAAACGTTTTATAAGTAATCCAGCATAATTGCTACAGAGTGTGTGAACAAGTGTAACACATGAATATCTTAATGATAATACTAGTATATTAATGTATAACTATGTATATCTGCAAACAGCCTGAGAATTTTTGTGGTAACCGAAATTCTTGGAGTTTTGCTAAGTTATATGAAGATATTTTGTGCTTAGTGAGAGATTGTGCTGTAAAGCGCATGGTTCCAGAAATTGAAGTGTGTTCATAAATTTGTCAATCTAAAGAATGCTAGTGTAACAGTTTACAATAGCCCACTTCTAAGTGTTCACTGAAAATTAAAGTACCTAATGGTTTTAAGTTCTGATTAAAGCTACGTAATATAAGGAAAACATTTTTGTATGCTAAAGAATGTGTATTTTAATAAAAGAAGATATAAAAAATAGAAAGGGATTGTATTGAGAGTAAAAGAAAGTAACTTTGTTCTTAAGTACAGCTGTTTATCTGAAGAAGGGGAACACTGAATGTAAAAAGAAAATTATAGAAACTATAGAAGGGTTGATATAGTCATGTTATATGAAATTAAAGCAAATGAGTCAATATCAAGTACACAGCAAAACTAGAAGTTTTTGTTAAAAGAACAGAAGTTTATTAGTCTGCCTTTAATATTGTAAGATTGCAAAAGGTCTTCTAATTGTTTTCTGAGTGTTTAAGAAAATGAACTCTTCATATTAAAAGGACTGTAACCTAAGTGTTGTTAACAACTGAGTAACCTGTATTTGCCTTTAAACCTTTTTACTGTCATTCTAGTTAAATAATAAGTATTAATAACCTATAATTCTGTTTAGGCAAGTGCCTTAAAAACTTTCTTTTGACAACTTTCCAAAATCAAATTCAAAAAGGTACTTTTACCTGTAGGTAACTCTGATATTTTCCAGAGGGCCCCTGAAAAATGTCAGAGGAATTTTCTCTTCATTAGAGAAAGTATTTGGCTAATTTGGCTTATTTATCTGATATATAATTGCCTGGAAAGCACTGTCTAGAAGAATGATGCCGAACTTTGTTACTGAATATTTTATATTGCAAAAGTGTCCAAGTTTCCTGATGTCAACTGTCTTGTAGTGAGCGCTCATCAGATCTTTTGCCATTGTCATCTGTAAGTCTTGTTATTTATAGTCAATGTTTTATTGCTTCTGAACTGGTGAAGAACTAGATTTCAGCAGAACAAGTATTACTTACATAAGACTAAGTAAACTACAGATAGTTTCATGGTGTGAGATGCATCCTTCCTGCTCTAATAGATTATCCTGAAAATAATCATGAAAGACTTCTCCGAGCTCTGCCGTCTGATTGTGGCAACAACTGGAGGCTTTGGATCCCGCCTCTGAGGCAGTTAGAGCGGCATTTGTCCTGCTGGATTTACCATTAGAATGCAAAAAGAAATATCTAAGCTGGCCTGTGTGTACAGTGAGACAACAAATTTAGCTGCTTCTGTATTCGAACTCAATCAAGAGCTAAGAGAAGTGAGAGTTGTGGTGCTTCAGAACCGTGCTACGTTTGTTAAAACCTATACATGCCTCATCAACAAACTCCTACAGTTCATTAGGCACCAAGTAAAATCTATTAAGATTCATGAAATCCAAGTGCACTACCAGCGGTTAGAGAATGATGAAAGAGAGACAGACCTATATATGGCTGTGCATAGACCCCACTGATGACAATGCAGACTGGACAGAGACGGGTAAGAATAGCAAGGAAGGTACCAACCTAAGACAGGACACAGACCATTGCTGTCTGTGTATCAATAACAGGTAAGGGCCTTCCTGTGCTATATCAACCTAAGACAGGCACACTCTGCACTGCTCCCCTGATCTATAAATAAAATTAAAAAGGGGGACCTGTGGGGAGCAGGATATGCAACAGTCACAGTAACTCCATCTTGGGCTCTCGGACTCCATCTTAGAGACTGAGTTTCCAAAGTGCACAAATGGTTTCGGTTTCACATTCCGAGAAATGTGTTTAGGTTTCAGTTTCGATTACTTTCACGCTGACTTCCCGTCAAGTGTTCTCACTTAGGTCCGCTACTTACGTCAGAGACAACTGCGCATGCACACAACTCGGTGCGTAATTGGAATTTGTAGATCGTTTCATTAGCATAAAGAGCAACCAATCAGAAGAAACCTCACCCCATGAATGTTATATATACTCTGCTGTTTCCACAAATAAACGAGACTTGATCAGGAATCTGTCTTGTCTCCATTCTTCGTGTCTCTTGTCTCCTTCCAAATTCCCACTCCCCCTCTCCAGGTCCTTGTTGATGTCCCGTGGGCCAGGACAGCAAAGGACACCATCAACAGAACAAAAAGACATCCTACAGTCTGGGAGAATATATTTGTAAATGACATATCCAACAAGGAGTTAACATCCAAAATATATAAAGAACTTACAAGCTTCAATACCCAAAAAGCATATAACCCGATTAAAAAATGGGCAGAGGATATGAAGAGACACTTCTCTAAAGAAGAAATTCAGATGGCCAACAGACACATGAAAAGATGCTCCATATCGCTGGTCATCAGAGAAATGCAGATTAAAACCACAATGAGATATCACCTCACACCAGTGAGGATGGCCAGCATCCAAAACACAAACAACAACAAATGTTGCTGAGTATGTGGAGAAAGGGGAACCCTCCTGCACTGCTGGTGGGAATGTAAGCTAGTTCAACCATTGTGGAAAGCAATATGGAGGTTCCTCAAAAAACTAAAAATACAAATACCACTTGACCCAGGAATCCCACTCCTTGGAATTTACCCAAAGAATACAACTTCTCAGATTCAAAAAGACATATGCACCCCTATGTTTGTTGCAGCACTTTTTACAATAGCCAAGATATGGAAGCAACCTAAGTGTCCATCAGTAGATGAATGGATAAAGAAGAGGTGGTACATATACACAATGGAATACCATTCATCCATAAGAATGAAACACATCCTACCATTTGCAACAACATGGACGGAGCTAGAGGGTATTATGCTCAGTGAAATAAGCCAAGCGGAAAAAGACAAGTATCAAATGATTTCACTCATATGTGAAGTATAAGAACAAAGGAAAAAACTGAAGGAACAAAACAGCAGCAGACTCAGAGACTCCAAGAAGGAACTAGTGGTTACCAAAGGGGAGGGGTGTGGGAGGGTGGGTGGGGAGGGTGGGAGAAGGGGACTGAGGGGTATTATGTTTAGTACACATGGTGTGGGGGGTCATGGGGATAACACTGTAGCACAGAGAAGGCAAACAGTGAATCTGTGGCATCTTACTACACTGATGGACAGTGACTGCATTGGGGTATGGGTGCGGACTTGATAATGTGGGTAAATGTAGTCATCACATTGTTTTTTCACGTGAAACCTTCATAAGAGTGTATATCAATGATACCTTAATAAAAAAAAATGAGAAAATATAAATAAAGCAGAAGCTCCCCGGCCCTACCCAGCACCAGAGCCCTGCGCATCCTGCCCACGAAGGGCAGTTTCTTCCCCCAACCAGGCGCGCCCGCCAGGCTGACAACCATCAGCATTGCCTGGAAACCGGGCTGTCCTTTCTCAGACTTTAGAAGTGGTCCTGTGGGCCTCTGCCAGTCACAGGCCGCCCTGAAGGGGAACCTTTAAGAATGACCTTCTAGGAGGGATGCTGGCTTCGGGGCAGGGGCCTCCGGGGCAGGGGCAAGAGAGCAGGGGATGCACGGCGCTCTATTCCATGCTCTCGCCTCCTCGCTGGCCGCTCCCTCTTTGGCTGCCGTGGGGCTCATGAAGTTGTAGAACGCATGAGTGAACAGAGCCGGTTCCAACACTTCCTCTGAGGGTTTTGGTAAAGAATTCGCATAAAGCACATTTCCCGAGTGACAAAGAGAAAAGGTTGGTTTCAGCTTCGTCCTCTGCATTGTTTGTGTGGCCAGGCATTAACCTTTGCCCACAGGCCAGCTCCCCTGTGTTTAGGTTCTGGTCCAGGCCCGGGGTGGCCCTGTGCCTGAGCATGGGCTCCCTGGCACAGCAGCCAGTGCCTGGCCCTCTGTGATGTCCCACCTACACCCAGCAGCGAGGTGAGGATCTGCATGTCCTGTGGCTGTGAAGTAACCTTTAACCTAAGTGAGACCCTAGACTCCTTGAAGAAGGAAAATATGTCATAAAAAAGGAAGAAAAACTTTTAAAGTGACTGAAGAGAAATGGAGAAATTTACATTGGATTCAGAAGAGTTACATGTTTGAACAAAGTTAAAAAGCAAGAAATTCCATTTAGAACAAGTCAAACCAGTGTAATGTGGCTCACAGAGGGCTGGTTCTAGCTGGATAACTCCTCGAACTTGAGAAGGAAACCCTGGGACCAAGGGAGTACAGAGGGAGGAGGGAGCGCCTGGCGGTGGTCAGGTGGAAACCAGGGGCAGGCGGCTCGCCCCACGCCAGTCCCCACCCCCTCCTGGCTGCCCACCTGCGGCCCATATAGACAGACAAAGTGAGTGTGTGCACACCTGAGCATGGTGTAGGCATGTGTCTGTGTCTTTGTGTGCACGTGTGCACCCTTGTCTGTGTGTCTGCGTGTGAATGGGCATATGGGTGTGATTTGAGCGTGTACACCTGGTCCAGCCCAGCAGGGCAGCCTGGCAGTCGTGGTCCTGGCAGCCTGCCCAGGCCAGTGGTCTAGGCCAGCTCGCTTTTGGCACCTGTGCAGGGTGAGGACTCACCCAAGCTGCTGTGATGACGTCCCCCGAGTGACCTGTGTGAGGGGTCTGGCTGTGGGACCCCTCATCTCAAAAAGGACCCCTCAGCCCCTTCCAAGGCACCTGGTGCGTCCCAGCAGTCCTGTCTTCGGGTTAAGGTGCTGTGGTCTCTGGGTGGCTCTTTGGAACTCAGGCCCCCTGGCTCAGTACGGGTGAGGCCGACCCCGCATCCTCCGTGCCAGGGTGGAGGCTGCTGGAGGCTGGGAAGGTCCTGGCCAGAAGTGCCAGGAGAGGATGTGCCCGAACCAGGAGCAGTTCAAGGAGGACGGGAACCTGTCAGGATCGTGGCCACCTCCTGGGGTGTGTGACCCTGTAGGCCAGGCTCCTGGGGGAAGGAGGGCAGCCGGGAGGAGGTGGGAGAGCTGGGGCTGGCGTGGGGAGAGGCGCCAAGGCAAGGCTGTGGGGAGAGCCTGCTGCCCACGGCTCCCACCTGACCACCGCCAGGCCACTCTCGGCCCGCAGTTCCTAGACTGCTGCTCCCCACTCTGTGCTCCCTCGATCTCAGTCCTGGGTGCCTGTGCCTCAGGTGCTAGAAATCAGAACAGTGCTGTGGGCCTGTGATCGGCGGGCGGGGCCGACGCACCTGCCGGGAATCAGCGTGTCTGCAGGGTCTCTGCGATGCACGTGAGCCCAGTGGGCAGCTGCCTCCCCACTGGAGGAGCTGCCCAGGTCTGGAGAATTCCAGGCAAGGACAGGTGTGCGAGAAGGTCCCGTGGGCTTCATCCTTGACGGTTCTCAACTCACACGCTCCTTGGAGGAAAAATAAAAACTCTTCTTGGCCTGATTGTGTCTCCAGGGCCAGATAAGGACACCTCAAAAGTCAGGGTGAGCACAGCACTCTGGGCTTCCGGGAAACTCGTTCACGGCCCCTTCACCGCGCCTGCTGGCCAGCATGGGGCCTGGAGCTGTCTTCTGAGCTGGGGTGGGCTGAGCGGGAGTGGGCAGCGCAGGGCAGGAGGCACCCCACCCGGGCATATGCACCCCAGGGCCTCTGGGCGGCTTGGCTTCCGTAAATGCCAATGACTTGGCACCAAATGCCTTCCTGTTCCTTGGCTGAACCCCCTCCTGCATCTGGAGGGTTCCCTACTCTGTGGGGTGTGGTGGGAAGCCGGGTTTGCCTCCTGCTGCGAAGAGGGACATACCAAAGGCTCTCTAGAGCAGGTGGACTTGTGTCCCCCCAAAACATGCTCACATCCTGACTTCTGGACTCCTGAATGTGACCTTAGTAAGAAAAAGTTCTTGCCAGATATAATCAGTTAAGGTTCTTGAGATGAGATTATCTTGGGTTGGGGTGGGCCCTAAATCCTAAGATGGTTGTCCTTTAGGAGACGGGCAGTGGAGACTCGAGATGTAGAGATGCAGGGCAGGAGCCGCCTGCTGGCGGGGGCAGCTTGGAGGGATGCGGCCACGAGCCGAGGACAGCCAGCAGCCACCAGATGCTGGAGACGCCTGGAACAGACTCTCCCTTGGAGCCTCGGAGGAACTGACCTTGCCAACCACTTGACCTTGGACCTCTGGCCTCCGGACTGTGAGAGGACACACCACTGTTGTCCTCAGCCCCCAGTCTGCGGTCCTTTGTGACAGCGGCCACAGGAAGTCGGCGCGGTCTCTTTCCCTGGCCTCCCTAGCAGCCAGGGTGTCCAGGGTGTAGGCAGGTGGTCCAGCTCCATCCAGACTTTGGATCTGTGGCCAGGATACGGAGAAGCAGCCAACGTCGGCGGCAGGGGCCGAGGGGACCAGAGGGGACCCCAAGCGGAGCGCTGGTGCTGGGGCGGCACACGCCTCTGAGGCTCAGGTGCAGCCGACAGGCGTCAGCTCTGCCTGGGGTCTGGGGCATCGCTCCTGCTGCTTAGCCACCCAGCCCTCCGGGTGACCCAGGGAGTCCCCCAAAGCCTTCAGGGAAAAGCCCCTTTTCTGCTCAGTGCAGCCTCACTCAAGCTGCCACACCTGCTCGGCACCCTGCCTCCTCTGGGCTCCTCGTGGGAGCAGGTGTGGGGCAGGTGCGGCAGCTGGAGAGCCCAGCCAGGACCCCGGGGTCCCAGTTTTATTCCCTTTACCAATTTGCTGAATGAACTTGAGTGGATCACTTACCCTCTTTGCATTTTCTTCATCAGCAATGGGGAAAATAAAACCGTTTTGAAGACCAATGACCATATGGATTTTAGAAATGTCAACAGACTTTGAAAAGTAGGACTGTGTAAATCATGTTTCCGGTTATTTAGGTGAACTGGTTCTTGCAGGATCCTGCATTTTTTTTCCTTGAAAAAAATCCAAGCAATTCATATAAGATGTGAAAAGTGACTCTCAGCGAATCCTGAGGGTGTGAATGAGCCAGAGTGGCGATGCCCCAGGGGCCTCCTGCAGCGCTTCTGTTTACTCATCCCCGAAGTTCATAAGAACGGTGCCCGTTAATCGGTAACCCTTGCCTTGACACGGACGAAGAGCCTCCTGCAGGGGCCTGGAACCGCGAGGCGCACAGAAGTCAAGCCTTGCTCCGGGATTTGTGGACGAGGACATAAGGATGAGTGCCTTGAAGAGGTTTTCCTCCCGGAATTTTAGCTGCTTGGTCACTGAATCAAGCCCTTCCCTCGACTCTCCTTTGCTTCCTAGCAGTTTTTCTGTTTTCTTTTGTGGGGACTGGGAACCAAGAGGGAATGATCTCACAGACATATTCCAAAAAACCATCAGCCATAGAGTAGTTGGCACGTTCTCACTTATGAAAGTAGAGACACACACAGGATGTTCGGCAGGAGTTCCCATCCCGAGAAGGCGGAGTCTGGGGGGCTGGGGCTTCATTCTGCGCTCCTCTGCTCCACTCTGGGCTTCACTGTGCAATATGGGGCAAGTACCCTGTGCCTGGGACTGTCCCGTGTCACCAGGTTAATTTTACAGCAGAAATAAAATGCTCAGGTTAGTCGCTGTTCCAGCCTTTGTTAACATCAAAGGCCACCGGCGAGCATTTCACAGAGAAGAGAGGCGCTGGCATTCAGCCTCCCTTACCGTTCACCGTGGTTTCTGTGGCCAATTTCAATAGATGTTAAGAGACACAAGCGGAAAGGAAACAAAACGCCACTCACATTCGACGCGTTTCTCTAGCACGGCCAAGTGGTTTGCGACTTCGGCTTTCAGTTCGTTGATCTTGAAGGCTCTAGGAATAGAAAAAGGCAGAGCGTTAACTCAGGAAAGTCTCAAAGTTAAAACAGGTTCAGCACCCATCTGTTGGATCCCTGCCCCGGGTGGGCAAGGTGCTCAGGCTGGTGAGGGGCGGGCACCAAGATGCTGGGAGGACTTAGAGCCCAGCCAGGGTCTGGGGCAGGGGAGGAGGAAGAGGACACGCCCGCCAGTGCCCTCTCCAGCTGGGGACACAGGGAGGCAGGGGCGGGAGCATGCACCCCACGCTCTGGGGAGGGCCAGGGGTCTTCTGCTCACAGATGGGACAGCCCAGCCCCCACAGCCTGCCCTGTGGGCACAGGCCACTGCGGGGGGCCTGGTGTGCCCTCTCCAGACTCCAGCCCATTCCACTCCGCAAGTGGGGACTTTCGGAAAGTGCCACCCACATGCCTTTCCCCACTTTGAAGAGCTCGGAGCAGCAGGAGGCCACAGTGAAATAACTGAGCAATGGAAAGTATTTGTTTCAGAACTGGAAGGATAACTCTGTGAAAAGGAAGCCTTCATCTACACAGGATCTCCGTGAGAAAGCTGATGTTAAAGCTTATTTTAACAATGGTGTCAGTTCTTGCAAGTTGAACTCTGTGCCCCAGGAGAGCCAGTTGAGGAAATTCTCAGCAATATGAGCTCTGGCTTTAGGGCTCCTGCCGACATGGGTCTGTGGTAAAAGGCAGGCGCTTCCTGGACCCCATCCCAGCTGGCCGAGTCACAGAAGCCACAGAAGGATTCCATTTGGAAGGCAGCTTCACCGGCAAGTGATGTCTCTGGGCCTGCCAGCTGACACAGCCTCGGGGCAAAGGGCCCACCATTGCCATTAAAAATAAAAAAAGCATACATGGCCGGAGATCATGTATCTAGAAGATTCTGTACCTTGAGAATTGCTCTGCCACCTGGGTCAGCATGCTCTGGATTAATTCTTCTTTCTCTATAGACCGAGAAAAAGAGAGATGAAAAAGGGACAGGTCTGCGGACCATCCTGGGCCTGATTCTGTGGCGCCAGCGTGGCGGCCCAGAGCTGCCTGGGTGCCTGGAGGGGTGCTCTGGCCCTCCGACTGCACCCCAAGGCCCAAGGGTCTGGAGTTCTCCTTTCCTCCGCCTCATGCTCCTTCCCTCCCGGACTGCCCCAGTCACTGACCCATCTCTCAGTGGCCTCTCGGCAGAGTGGCCAGGGCTGTGCTCCTCCCGTGACTGGCACTGGACATGAAATGCAGGCAGGACTGGGTCTCTATATGTGGGACGTTTCGCTTGGTGCCTCAGTCCATTTTATGGGGGCAATTACTATGACAAAGCAGGTTTAAGGTGTATTTCACAGGAAAGACACAATGTTCTCACGGTAGTTCCTGGAAAGAGGACGCAGGCCAGGGTGAGCAAGTCTGTCCCTTTGCTGCTTGGCACGTAAAACCGGGCTGGGTAGCTGGTTTTACAGGGTTCAGGTCCCAGGCTGACTATAACCTGCTGGTGTCCCTGTTTCCTGACCGGGCACAATGCCAGACACCTCACAGGGAGGGGTAGACGCTCCCAGAACAGCTCTCTCCAGCACATCTATGCTCCTGGGAAGGGACACAACTCCTCCTGGCTCCAGGTGGCCATTTGCTCATGCCCCAAATCACTGAGAACCTACACCAGGCTCACTCCTGACTTCACGTCACCTTCTCTGTCAACGCTGCCTAACCCTCCACTGAACTCCAAACAGATAAAATCCAAATCACACCTGCCTAAACAAACCCAAAAATCTCAATAATCCAGTCTGGCAATGGGGCTCAGAAGCTAAAAATGTTCACATGCTCTGATCTAGGGTCTCCACTTTCAGGAAATAATCATATATGGACACAAAAGATGTTCTTCACCGTGTTACTTAACACAGTGAAAACTCTATAACCACCTCTGTGTCCATCAAATGGACATTAAGTACGTGATGTGTATCTGTACTGTGGAAACACAGTCCACTATTAGAAATAATATTTTGGGAAATGTTCGTGTCTATTGTTAAAGCCAAAGAAAAGATAGACTGTAAAGCAGTGATATGGTGTGAGTCCATTTTTGAACACTTTGGGATGATACATTCTGTAATGATAATAACCGTTATTGTTGGGTTGTAAGATTATGTATAAACCTTTTTTTCTTATTTTTGTTTCTCTGTATCTAATGCATTTTTTAATACCTAATGCATTTCTATAATGAACACAGTCAACTTCATTAAAAATATTTTTTAAATTATCAATCTAAATTAACCTCTTGAGATCTCATCCCTTCCCCTGCCAAGTGAAAGGGTAGAGATGACCCTGGGTTCCCTCTGGCTTTAGCATTCAGTGACTTGATGAGAAGAAAAATGATGTTTTATATGGCGTGAAGTGATACGAGTACAAATGTCAGCCAGGAAACTTTCATAGGGTCGTTGAGCTGCTGGCTGATGCAAGGCTGACCCTTCAGAGAGGCTCACACCTGCCAGGGAAGAAAGCTGGCGACTCCATTGACAAGGACCATAAGTGGGGTTTCATAGGCCTCCTGGGGGAACTCGGGAGGATTTCAGATCATTTATTCTGAAATCTGAGGCATATGTAAAGTATCACATAGGCTTCAAGAGTTAATGACTTCAGCTTTTCATCTAAGATCAGGAATAAGACAGGGGTGCCCACTCTCCCCACTGTTATTCAACACAGTACTGGAGGTCCTAGCCATGGCAATCAGACAAAACAAAGACATACAAGGCATCCAGATTGGTAAAGAAGAAGTCAAACTGTCACTATTTGCAGATGACATGATACTGTACATAAAAAACCCTAAAGACTCCACTCCAAAACTACTAGAACTAACATCTGAATTCAGCAAAGTTGCAGGATACAAAATTAACACACAGAAATCTGTTGCTTTCCTATACACTAACGATGAACTAACAGAAAGAGAAATCAGAAAAACAATTCCATTCACAATTGCATTAAAAAGAATAAAATACCTAGGAATAAACCTAACCAAGGAAGTGAAAGACCTGTACTCTGAAAACTACAAGACACTCCTAGGAGAAATTAAAGAGGACACTAACAAATGGAAATGCATCCCATGCTCTTGGCTAAGAAGAATAAATATTGTCAAAATGGCTATACTACCTAAAGCAATCTACAGATTCAACGCAATCCCTATCAAACTACCAACAACTTTCTTCAATGAACTGGAACAAATAATTTTAAAATTCATGTGGAACCAAAAAAGACCCCGAATAGCCAAAGCAATCCTGAGAAGGAGGAATCAAACAGGGAATTATGCTCCTTGACTTCAAGCTCTACTACAAAGCCACAGTAATCAAGACAATTTGGTACTGGCACAAAAACAGACCTACAGACCAGTGGAACAGAATAGAAAATCCAAACATTAACCCAAACATTTACAGCCAATTAATATTTGATAAAGGACAGCCTCTTCAGCAGCTGGTGTTGGAAAAACTGGACAGCTACATGTAAGAGAATGAAACTGGACTACTGTCTAGCCCCATACACAAAGGTAAACTCAAGGTGGATCAAAGACCTGAATGTAAGTCATGAAACCATAAAACTCTTAGAAAAAAACATAGGCAAAAATCTCTTCGACATAAACATGAGCGACTTCTTTATGAACATATCCCCCCGGGCAAGGGAAACAAAAGCAAAAATGAACAAGTGGGACTATATCAAGTTGAAAAGCTTCTGTACAGCAAAGGACACCATCAGTAGAACAAAAAGACATCCTACAGTATGGGAAAATATATTCATAAATGATGTATCTGATAAGGGGTTGACATCCAAAATATATAAAGAACTCACGCACCTTAACAAACAAAAAGCAAATAATACAATTAAGAAATGGGCAGAGGACATGAATAGACACTTCTCTAAAGAAGAAATTCAGATGGCCAACAGGCACATGAAAAGATGCTCCACATCGCTAATCATCAGAGAAATGCAGTTTAAAACCACAATGAGATATCACCTCACACCAGTGAGGATGGCCAACATCCAAAACACAAACAACAACAAATGTTGGTGAGGATGTGGAGAAAAGGGAACCCTCCTACACTGCTGGTGGGAATGCAAATTAGTTCAAGCATTGTGGAAAGCAGTATGGAAGTTCCTCAAAAAACTCAAAATAGAAATACCATTTGACCCAGGAATCCCACTCCTAGGAATTTACCCTAAGAATGCAGCAGCCCAGTTTCAAAAAGACAGATGCACCCCCTATGTTTATTGCAGCATTATTTACAATAGCCAAGAAATGGAAGCAACCTAAGTGTCCATCAGTAGATGAATGGCTAAAGAAGAGGTGGTACATATACACAATGGAATATTATTCAGCCATAAGAAGAAAACAAATCCTACCATTTGCAACAACATGGACAGAGCTAAAGGGTATTATGCTCAGTGCAATACGCTAAGCTGAAAAAGACAAGTATCAAATGATTTCACTCATATGTGGAGTATAAGAACAAAGAAAAAAACTGAAGGAACAAAACAGCAGCAGACTCACAGAACCCAAGAACAGACTAATAGTTACCAAAGGGAAAGGGACTGGGGAAGATGGGTGGGAAGGGAGGGACAAGAGGGTAAAAGGGGTATTACGATTAGCAGACGTAAGGTAGGGGGGGCACAGGGAGGACTGTACAGCTCAGAGAAGACAAGTAGTGACTCTATAGCATCTCACTACACTGATGGACAGTGACTGTAATGGGGTTGGTGGGGGGGACCTGCTGAAGGGGGTAGTTTAATCACCATAATATTGCACATGTAATTGTAGGTTAATGATACCAAAATAAATTGTAAAGAAAAATAAATAAATAAATAAATAAAATAAAATAACCTTAAAAAAAAAAGAGTTAATGACTTCAAAATGTTGACATAAATTTAGAAGTCTGTGCATCAAGACAGACCATTCCACCTAACAAGAGCAGAACACGCACTCTTGTCAATACCTACAAAGTGTACATCAAGATAGACCCTATTCTGGACCACAGAGGAAACCTCCACAGATTTAGAAGTATGGAAACCAGGTAGAATATGTAGAATCAAACTAGAAATCGGTAACAGAAAGACAGCAGGAACTCCAAACACTTGGAAACTAAGAGATGGACTCTAAATAACTCACGGGTCAAAGAGGAAGTCTTAAGAAAAAATAAAAATAGACATTGAACTGAATGAAAGTGAAAATGCAACATATCAAAATCTGGCTGTGGGACACCATGAAAGCAGTGTGCAGAGGGACATTTATAGCACTAAAAGTTTACATTAGAAGAGAAGAAAAATCTCAACTCAATAGTTGAAGAACCTAGAGAAAGAAGAGCAAAACAAACCACAACAGTAGCAGAAGGAAGGAGGGAAATAATAAAGAGTGGAAGTCAGTGAAATAGAAAAAAAAAGCAATGCAGAAAATCAGTGAAACAAAGAGCTGATTATTTAACAAAGTTAATTGACAAATCTCTAGCAAGAGGGACAGAAAGCACAGAGAGAAGACGTGGATTATCAATATTAATTAGGAAGGAAGGGGGGACATCACTATAGACCCTACAGACATCAAAAGGGTAATAAGGGAACACTACATACGACTCCCCACACATACATTTGCTGTCTTAGATGAAAATGGACCGATTCCTAGAAAAGCATGATCTACCACACTCATCCACTAGGAACTAGGAAATATAAACAGCCTATAACTATTGAGGGAAATGAATTTCTAATTTTAAAACTCCCTTAAGAGAAATTTAGAGGTACAAGTGGTGGTTTCACTGGCGAGTTCTACCAAAAACTAAAAGAATAATTAACACAATTCTAAACAATTTCTTCCAGAAAACAGAAGAGGAGGGAACACTTCCTGATGCATTTTATGAAGCTAATATTAACCTGACACCAAATCCAGACAAAGACAACAAAAAAGGAAAACTACAGACCAATATTTCTCAAAACAGATGCAGAAATCCTTAAAATATTAGCAATTAGAATTCAGCAAAATATAAAAATAATTATATACCAAGATCAGGTGGGTTTTATTCCAGGGAATGCAAGTCTGGTTCAATATTTGAAAATCAATGAGTGTAATCTTCCATATTAACAGCTAAAGAAGAAAAAAATCACATATTGTATCAATGACTTCATAAAAAGCATCTCTAAACATATAATATCTGTTCATGATAAAACTCTCAGAAAAACAGGAATAGATGAGAACTTCTTTGACTTGATAAAAACATCTACAATTAGAAGAAAGGCTGAATGCTTCTTGCCTAAGGACGTCTGTTCTCACTGTTCTCATTAAATGTAGTGTTGGAGTTCTAGCCCATGGAACATGACAAGAGAAATATATAAAGGACATGCAGATCAGAAAGGAAGAAATAAACTGTCCTTGTTTTCTGAGGACATGATTATCTACATGGAAAATCCCAACAAATCTACAAAAATCCCTCCTAGAACTAATAAGTGGGTTCAGCAAGGTCACAGAATACAAGATACATATATAAAATCGACTGTATTTATAGATACTAGCAAAGACCATAGAGACACTGAAACTAAAACCACAATACCATTTACAAACAGCAAACAAACAAAAATAACACAATATATGCAGCAGTTGTATGCTGAAAGCTTCAAAACACCAATGAAAGAAATAAAAGAAGAAATAAATAAACGATGAGACCTACCATCTTTTTAGTTTGGAAGACTCAACATAGTAAAAATGTCAATTCTCCTCAAATTAATATACAGGTTTAACGCAATTCCTACCAAAACCCCAGAAAATTTTTTGTGAAAATAAACAAGATCATTCTAATGCTTATATGGAAAATCAAATTGAATAGCTTGAAAAGGAGAATAAGGTGGAACAAATCTGTCTATCTGATTGTAGAACCTATTATAGAGCTACAGTAATCAAAACTGTGTGGTGTAGGTGGAGGCAGAGACACAGAGATCAAGGGACCAGAGCAGAGAAGCCAGAATTATATCCATGCAAGTATGCTCAACGGATTTCTGAACACAAGCAATTCAGAGGAGGAAGGATAGTCTTTCAAACAAATGGTGCTGAAGTAACTGAACATTCACAGGCAGAAAAATGAGCTTCAACCTAACCCTCATAGTCTATATAAAAATTAATGCAAAATGAACTGCGGATGCAAAATATAAAATAATAAAGCTGTAGAAAAAAATAAACAATCTTTGGGTTCTTGGGCAAGGCGGAGGAGAGTTTTTAGACTTGACACCACAAACAGAATCCATAAAAGGAAAAACTGAAAAACCGAAAAACCGGACTTCATACAAATAAAATGTTTGCTCTGAGAAAGATCCCGTGAGGAAGATGAAAAGACAAGCTACACTCTGGGAGAAAATGTTGGCAAATCACAGATCTGACAAAGACTGGAGCACAGAATATGAAAAAAACTGTCCCAAACAAACAGTAAAAAGCAAAACAAAAAGAAAGACAGAAGACATTTTACTGAAGAGCATGCACAGGTGGGGCACATGAAAACATGCTGCGTGTCATCAGCCATGAGGAAATGCAAATTAAAACCACAGTGAAATATCACTACACACTTACCAAAAAGGCTAAAATAAAAAATTGATGACAAACCCAAATGCTGGTAAAGATGTGGAGAAACTGGATTACTCACACAATTGCTGGTGGGAATGGACAAGGATACAGCTTCTCTCGGAAAATAGTTTGGCAGCTTCTTAAAAAAACTAAATATGCACCTACCATATGACTCAGCAATTGTACTCCGTGGCAGAGAACTGAAAATTTATGTTCACACAAAAACTTGTACAGGAAGTTCAGAGCAGCTTTCTTTGTAATAGCCTCAAACTGGAAACAACCCGAATGCCCTTCAATAGGTGAACAAGTAAACTAACTGTCCATCCCGACGGAACATCACTCAGTAACAAAAAGGACGGAGCCGGTCCTACACTCAACAGTCTGGGTGGGTCCCCTGAGAATTATGCTGAGTGCAGTCAAGCCCTTAGGTCACCTACTGTATGACTGGATTTGTAGAACATTCTTGAAATGACATAATTACAGAAATGGAGAACAGTTTAGTGGATCCCGAGGCTGGGGGGGCAGAGGGGCAGGCAGGATGGGGCAGGATGGGAGGGATTTGGGTATAGCTATAAACGGGCGGCACCAGGGAATCAGACTGCGTCACTGTCACCAGCCCGGGTGGGACAGCTCACCATAGTTTTGGAAGGTGTTACCACTGTGGGAAAATGGGGAATGGCCAACTGGATCCCTCTGTATTTTTTCTTACAACTGTGTGTAACTCTATAATTATTTCAAAATAAAAAGTTTAATAAAAAATTTTATAGGTAGAATGGAATAAAAAGGCCGAGGGAGAATTTTCCTTTGGATTTGTGAGGTGGGATCCTTGGAGCATTAGAGGATGTTAATGCCTACATTTAATAATCCTTTTTGTCACTGTATTTGTTGACTTGCCTCCTCCCTGCTCAGCTTAAGGCATCTGAACCCCGGTCCATGAAGAGCTACACTGCAGCCCGCGTGCCACCCGCGCCACCGCGCCCATTCTCAGGAAGCGCACGGGGGCCAGGCTGGGCTCCCAGGACAGCTCGGGGCACCATGGCTCAGACCTCAGCATGCACGCTGGGGCCACACGTGAACCGGCGCTGTGGCGGGCTGGGCGCCTGTACAGAGAACACACAACCTGCCTTCTTTTGCAAGGGCAAAGGATCACAGATGCCTGTGTGCACAAAGGCCAGCCGCACCCACACATGCACACACAGAGGCCTGACGGGGAAGGGGTGCCTCCCCCTCCCCACTCCAGCCGGCATTCCTGTCCCAGGCTCCCGTGTCCTCCTAGGGGATTTTAGAACTTAGACACTGTGATCTAAAGCGTGTAAAGCACCCAGCCTGGCCCAAGGGAAGTGCTGCCTGGGTCAGCTTCTGTTACTTCATCACTAAGGGCCACGACAGCCGCAGGCTCTCAGCCTTGCTGGCAGGGCCTTCCCCTGGGGCTGCGACGGGCTCTGTCCCCAGCGGGCTCTTCACTCCTGCGCCTCTGCAACCCTCAGAGGGCCCCAAACCCAAGGACTTTGGGGGTGGCGGCAAGCAATTTTCAATCCTAAATGTTAGTCACTGCCAACCTTCCTGGTAAAACCCACATCTTACAGAAAAATCGGATGTTATGCAGGAAACCGTTCTTCTCCCACATGCTGCGTGGAATCTACTGAATTTCAAATAATAAGGCATAGTCACAGAATTTTGCTTTGAGCATTTCTGAATAGCTTTAGGAATAGCCAGCCGTGGCCAGGGTTCTGGCCATTCAGGGTTGGACATGATTGGGTTTTTGGGGTTTCTCTGGACCTTGGAGTTTTTGGAAAATGGATTGAGCGGAAATGGGAAGCGGGTATGAACCACCGCTGATGCCTATGGCTGGATGCCAGGGAAAGCCAGCCCTCCACAGTCACAGGCAACTTGCATGCCTCCAGAAAAAGTTCTGCTCCACGAGGACAGCTGGCGTTTCAGCTACACGTGTTCCCGAGTCTGGGGCATGAGAGTGTACTTCCGGGGCGCTGCTCCCAGCTCCCATCCGCTTATTCCTGGGCCAGAGGGTTTTAATGAAGGCAGATTTGGCCGCCCAAATGATCAGTCACAAGAACAGAGGTTTCAGCAGGCTTGCTGTCAGCCTTTTCAAGGCTGGGCTGCTTTTTACCTGCTTCCGTCTGGCCTGGCTTGGGTCGGATCATCTGGGGGTGCTTGTCCAGCTGGCCTCTCAGGTGACAGACACTGACAGGCAAATGCTGGGCCAGCAGAGGCTCCAGAGCAATCTTGGAGTCTGGCAGAGGCTGGGTCCGATTTCAGGATACTGCCCAATCAGTCTAGCTTTGGGCCACGAGATCTGCACAAGACCAGCTCTAGAACCTGACCCCCTCCCAGAACAGAACCGAGGGAATAGAAGAGCCTTACCCCTGAACGTGACCACAGAGTTGCCTATCGGGGTTCAAGGACAGGAATGAACCCATGGGGGCAGGCTGGACACCCTCCCTTGTAGTGCTTACAGCTGCTCTTGAGCGACCTGGGCAGAGGCACCCTGCAAGTCCCGCTTCGCTGATGCCGAGAGGCTGTCACCCGACTCCGCCTGGAACTGCTGCAGATGGTTCAAGGAACCTGCTTCCACCTCTTCCGGCCCTTCCAGGAATTGTTTACTTGTTTCAGACAAATCCTGAGTCTCCCCAGCACAGAATGACACAAGAACCTGGTTTAGCTGATTGACAGGACAGTCAACCTATAATTCCTACTCTAAAGGTTAGTCTAACATGATGCACTCATTGGATTGGCCAGCCAGCTGATTGGCATCTCGCTTCATCTTGTGCTGCCCAGAACAGCAGCCACGGCCACTCTTTTGTCCTCTGCACACCTGAGCTGGTTTGGACGTGCACCTTTCCTTCCCCTGGGCAATGGAGACAAACACAGCCCTGATCACACATGGCCCCCAAGCTTGGGCATTGAGGGTGGGTGGCATAGGGACATCAGCAGGGCATTTGACCACACGGTGCATGAATAATACCCCATGGGCACGTGTGTGTTGCCCTGGAGTTCACGATCTGTCCTGATCTCTCCCGATAAGGGCTAATGAGTCACAACAGCACGTTGCGTTCCACGCTGTTAACGTGAGCTGTAGTTCACCTTATCAGACTCACCGGGAAGCTACAGGGTGACAGTGAGCATCTTCCAAGAAATACATACTTAACAGATGCTCTCCCAAAGCATCTAAAACAAAGAAGCATGCAGTCCCTTCACAAAGGGCATCTTACTTTGCATTCAGGAAATAACCCACATTACTTGGCCCCAGTGACACCCCTCAGGGCACGTGTGTGTTGACAACCTCAGGCCCTGAAGGTTGGGGTGCATTTATTTCTGCTCATGTCCAGGGCTCTGCCTAGTCAGGGCGGAGGGGCTCCTGTCTGCCTCCCTCCCGGGCTCCTCTTTGGGGTGCCACCGCCCCTTTCCAGGGAAGTAAGAGGGGCGAACTCACCTCTGCACCCCAGCTCAGGATGTTCTAGCTCAGGGCGGAGTGACCGGCAATTCACCATTTATGGATGTCATAAAATAGATGTGGAGAATGAGGATGCTTCCTTTATAACTCAGGAGCACAATAAAGTTATATGATTAACAGGGACCTCACCTTGCTTCTTAAAGGCACAGGAGCCCTTTCCAGAGTCTGTCCTGAGAAATTACTCGCATTTATCTGTGGCCAAAGGAACGTCCCTGATGGCCTGTGTGACCAATTAGATGCTCACCTCCTGTTAGCCTCCAGAGGGAACTAAGAAAATAGAGTGGACTGAGGGGCCCTGGTGACCACACAGGAAGCTTGGGGAGCGTCTTACAGCTGCTGTAAGCTGGGCTGTGCTCCGTGGAGGGCCTCTGAAGACCCGTGGCACCTGAGGCAGGGATGGGATAGGGGGTTCCCTCCTTTGGTTTTGGAGAGGGGGATTTCATGGTCTGCACAGTTTAATCTGATCTCAGATGTCTGGATACAGTTTTTCCTATGCTGTTCTCTGCCCCTTAGGTTTGATTTGAAAGAAAAAAATGCCTGTAAGGGGAGTCGCCTCCGGGAGGCCAGCTGTGTGATGTTCCTTTACTGTTTATAGGTCGCAACCGCCTTAACAATCGCCTCTGAGCTCTCACTAACTTCAGGGGCTGTGTGCAATCTGCATGTTGTCGCTCACTGAATGATTCGGGCTGAGTCACGGCGTGGCCCCTGGCCTGCCCCTGCTCCAGTCATGCTCCCGTGCAGAGCAGCAGGGATGGGGCTGAGAGATCCTGCACACACTCCTCCCCCCAGAACCCCTCCCACGGTGGATGAGAAGTGGTGCACTTTTGAGGGAGAAGGACACTGGTATGATATTCTGATGAGGACACGCTCACAGGAATCTGAATTTAGTAACTAGCAGCTGATTGTACAGGCTGGTGGGACTCTGCTTACTACATGATAAGCTGTGTAGGTCGCTGAGACCAGCCCTGCTTTGAGGAAGTTTATGGTGAAGCCAAAGTCAACTCTGGTTCACTGTATCTAGGCTTTGATGGTGTGTCCAATGACCCCACAAGGCTAGTTTCAGGAAGAATTCTGCCAGTATAAACTCTGATCCAATAAACCGATAGATTATGGTACAAAGGACGGGACTTTTGCAAAAGTCTATTAAAGGCTCAGTCTTTTTTGCGGACCAAAGGTTTCACTTCATTTGTGGACTTTAGCATGTTCCACACAGTCACGGAGGCTCTAGAAGGAGAAACAAAAGGTGGTCAAATGATCTTGAAATAACCAAAGATGGGAGCAATACAAATATCATTGATGGGGGACCTATTGAATAAATTGTGGTGCCTCCACAAAATGAAGCCCCACGCTGCTGTAGAAGAAAGGAAGATTCCTCTATCCTGCCACGGAGTGCTCTCACGGTGTGGGGAGGCCAGAACTGACGCACAATGCTGCAGGCTCACGGGGTGGGGGAGGATCAGAGGCCCAGGGCTTGGTTTGCCATAGGGGATAGCAATGAAAGCAGGGATTCCCAAAGTGGGGAGCTGCTGTGGGGGGGCCGACTGTATAAAGTCCCCTATTTCACGGTGGTCGACCTCACACATGCATGTAGGCCCAGGAGGCTGGGAGTGTAGCAGATATTTCAACTGCTGCCAACTGCATGAGAGACAAAGTTTAAAGTCTGAGTCCTGTCAGGTAAGAGGGCCTTAACAAATGACTCAGGCTTCCTGCTGAAACCCCCGGTCTAGAGGTTTCCCCTAACAAGGCATAAAACCAAGCCTCTGCAAGTTTAAGGTCATCAGCCAGTAATTTAATTGCCAGCTAGACCAAAAATCGATACTCTTCAGAGGAAGATAACAAAATCCAGAGTTTCTCTACAATGTATTATAATGTAAATATACAATAAAAAACAGACATGTGTGGTGAAAGGTCATTTCCTGGTTCACTGATGGCTGTCTTTTCACTGTCTTCATATAGCAAAGGAGGCATGGGAGCTCCTTCTACAAGGGCGCTAATCCCATTCATGGGGGCTCTGCCCTCATGACCTCATGGCCTCCCAAAGGCCCCACCTCCAGTACCATCACATTGCGGCTAGGAGTCAACATATGGATTTTGGAGGGTCAGAAACATTCAGTCTCTAGCACAGATGTGAAATCTATAGCAGCAGTAGCTCAGGTTGTGAGGGAGGAATTATACTGCAGCAAACTCCTTAGTTTTTATGTGAAGTGGTACAGTATTAACTTTAAATACATTAAAAAATTAAGGATGATTTGAAAATGTACAAAAGGTCTGAAACACACTTCAAACAAAGAAGATATACTGATAGCAAATAAATAATCTAAAAAGATGCTTCACGTCCCAGGTCATCAGAGAAAGGCTAAGTGGAACAACAACAAGATAGTACTGCACACCCAACAGGACGGTGAGAACCCCAAACACCCACACCACCAAGTGCTGACAAGGACGCGGAGCAGCAGGAGCTGCCACTCAGTGCTGGTGGAAGCGGTGCAGTGACTTGGAAGATGGTTTGCCAACAGTTGGGCAGTTTCTCACAAAATTAAATACACCCTTGCCATATGATCCAGCAATCTCACTCCTGGTATTTATCCATAGGAGTCGAAAATTTACTTCCACACAAAACGTAACACAAAAGTTTACAGCAGCCTTGTTCATTACCGCCAAAACTCTGAAGCAACCAAGATGTCATCCAGACAATGGAATATTATACAGCACTGAAAAGAAGTTATCTATGAAGCCATGAAAATGCATGGAGGAACCTTAAATGCATATGACTAAGGGAAAGAAGCCAACCTGGAAAGGCTGTACACTGTATGATTCCAGCTAGGGACATTCTGGAAAAGGCAAACCTATGGAGACAAAAAGATCGGTGGTTGCCAGGGATTTGTGGGGAGGGAGCACAGAGGATTTTTAGGGCAGAGAAACTACTCTGTAGGACATGGGCTGGTGGATACATGTCATCATGCATTTGTCCAAACCCACAGAATGGATAGCCACAAAGAGTGACCTGAATGTAAACTGTGGACTTTGGTTGATAATGACGTGTTGTTTCGGCTCACTGACTGACAACACATGTACAGCCCTCAGGCAGGGGGTGGACGGGGGAGGCTGAGCGCGTGTGTGCGGAGGGGGGATATGGGGACTCTCTGGACTCTTCACTCAGTTTTCTGTGAACCTAAAATTGCTCTAAAAAACAAAGCCTATAATTTCAAAAAAGTGAAGTGTGCCTGGTGCAACATCTAGACCAACCAACTAAAAACAATGCTAAAAAGTACAGCAAAAGAGCCAAAAGGAGGAATAAAATGGAACACAAAAACGTACCCAATTAGTGCACAGAAGGCAGAAGAGGAGGAGCAGGAAAAAAAACTGAGACCAATAAAACACAAATAGCAAAACTGTATCAATACATACGTTACAGGTAACGGGCAGAGGAAGAAATAATATCAGAATTACATAAAATCTTGTAGAAAATAGAGGACAAAGGCAAACCTCTCAACATGTTTTCTAAGGCCACCATGACCCCAGTATCAAAACATGAAAAAGACATTACAAGAAAAAAGTTATAAACCAGTGTCCCACTTGAGCATAGGCACAAAAATCTTTAACACATTATTAGGAAATTGAGTCTAGTAACATATAAAAAGAGACTACATCTCACCTCAGGGCCAAGGTCCTACATACCCTTTGTTAATTTATTCCTAAGCATTTCCCCAGGAATACTTCCCAGGAATATAAGTGGGATTATCCCAGGGAAGCAAAGTTGTTTTTAACATTTGAAGATCAGTCATAATATTCATTATCATAACAGAATAAAGGAGAAACCTCCTAAGGTCATCTCAGCAGATGCAGAAAGAATGTGGCAAAAGCCCACACCTGTTTATGATAAAACCCATTAGAAAACTAGGAATATAAGGAAGCTCTCTCAACCCATGTCAACATGTGCAGAAAGAACATCTGACACAATTCAACAGAGAATTTTGCAAACCAGGAGAAGACTTCCTCAACCTGATGGAGGGTATGTACAACCCAATCTGTGGCTGCTGCCCCCCTCAGTGTACGTTTCCCCCGAGGCTGGGATGAGGTAGGGAGGTCTGGACTGACTTGTACTGAATTGCCCTGGGGGTTCAAGCAGGGAATATGATTAGTGAAAGAAATAAAACCAAGAAAGATTGGAATTCGAGAAGTAAAACTGTCTTTATTATCAGAAGATATGAATGTCTCTATGGAAATCCTAGCAACCTATAAAATAAAGACCAGAACTAACAAATGAATTAAGCAATGTCAGAAGATACTATGTCAGTATGCAAAAGTCTGTTGTATTTTTATAAACTAGCAGCAAACAAATGGAAAATTAAGTTGAGATTACATTATAGTAACACCGGAAAACAGAAAATGCTGAGGAATAAATTTAACCAAAGGTGTGGGTCCTTGATCCCGAAAGCTACAAACTTTGCTGGGAGAAGTTAAAGAAAACTAGTAAGAGGAGGGGTGTATCATGTTCGGGGACCAGAACACTTAATGTTGCTACGATATTATTGTTCCCAAGTTAATCTACATATTGAATGCAATCCCAAAGTCATAGAAGACGTTTAAGAAAGAAGTTGACACACTGATTCCAAAATTAGTAGGGAAAAGAAAAGGACCAGTAAAAAACAACTGAAAAACAACTGAAAAAGATGTGTAAATGTGGAGGACGACCTGACTTCATGCTCTGACAATTAAGCCAGTGTGGTATTGGTGTCAGGACAGACCAACAAATCCATGAAGCAGAAGATTCTGGAAAGAGACCCGCACACTCGGAGACAAAAAATTTTCAAACAAAAACAGCACCCAACTGATTTAATGGGAAAGGGAAACTCTTTTTAACAAGTGGTGTTATATAACAACTGGCCGTATGATAGAAAAAAAAAAAAAGACTACCGACCGCTACCTCACACCACTCACAAAATTAATTTGAAATCAATCATAGATAAAACATAACATCAGCGAGTCTAATATCCTAAAAATTTACTTCTGCGACCTTGCAGTAGAAAAAGGGTTCTTAAAGAAGACAGAAAATACAACACACACAAACACACACATGCATGCTTAGATTTCATCAAATTAAAAACTTCTGCTAATCACATGACCTCAAGAAAATGAAAAAAGTCACAGACTTGAAAAAAATATTTGTCATACATATATCTGACAAATACTTTATATCCAGAATATATAGAATGTCCTAAAAAGCAGTGAGAGAAAGTCACTCCTACATTGTTGGTGGGAATGCAAAATGGTACAGCCACTTGGGAAAAAGCTGAGCAGTTCTTATAACGTTCAGCACACATTTATATGTGACCCAGTGCCATCCCTTATAGGTATTATATATACATACACATACATAATACACACACACAGCTAACTGACAAAAATGGCCACAACAGGACCTGTACAAATGTCCATCGACTGTAAGCAGTAAGCCAACTGAGGACCCAGGCAATGGAGAAGCGAATAAACTACATGCATGAACCTGGAAATCATGACGCTGAGAGACATTGTCTAGATGCGAAAGAGCACGTACTGCATGATTCCATTCTCGTGAAAATCCAGAACAGGAAAAAGCAACCTGTGGCCAGAACAGTGGTTTCACAGTGTGTGGGGACTGATTTGCAAAGAGCCCAGCAGAGCTGCTCTGGGGTCACGGGAATGCTCTTTATCTTGTCTTTTATCAGAACTCATCAAACCGCGCACTTCCTGTGTGCCCCCCCTCCACAACTGGCCAGGACCCGGATGTGTGTGTAGGTTCTGCCTGGTTCTCACCAATGCCTGGAGGAAGAGAGAACTCTTTGAATGCCTGCTTCCCCAAGGTGCTGCAGTCATGATCAGGTGTCACCATTGTACTAAGTTCTGTAGTCATGACACCTGGCTACCAAGGGCCTCGGTAGCAGTGTTTTCCGCCCACACCCGTCAGGGATGTGCATGATGCTGCTGTGTTTGCTGGCTAGACCACCTGAAGGGAGCATGAACAATTCCAGAAAGCTAGAGAAAACGTCAATGCAGTCAGCCCCTCGGAAGCGTGGCAGGAGAATGGTTCGTTTTCACTTGATACTCTGCACTCTTTGTTTTAAAAATAATGCAAAGCAGGATGACTAAGGCTATGGTTATACAGCTCTTTGGAATGGAACTGCACTAAAAATAGAAAATGTTATTAAGAAGCTTTATTATTTCTCATAAGCAACGTTTGCACTCAAGTTTCAAGCATTAACTCGACTTGCCAGTGAAGAGAGAGCTGGCAGTGCATGTACAGTTTCAGACCTTGGGAAGTGTTCTGGTTCAGGTGAAATCCAGCAGTTCCAGAGAGATGTAACTTTAGCCATTCAAAAAGGCGCTCTAGGCCATTTAAAATGGTAGCTACTATTTACTGTGCACTTACCAAGTTGCAGGCACTGTGTTAGGCACTTTGCATGGATTACTTCATGTACCCTTGTAAGAACCAGGTGAGGTGTGCACTCTAATTCCTACCTTTCAGGGGGAATTGAAGCGCAGCGGCTGGGAGCTCTCGCGAGGCCAGGCCACCCCACAGACAAAGCTGGATGGCCCTTTACCCTTATCTTCTCATTTCCCAGGTCTGTGGCTCTTGGGTCGGGCTGCTCAAAGGCAGACCCAGAGGCAAGGAGCTGGCGGCCAGGAGTGTATGTGGAGGGCGTCCTGGGAAACCTGGCAGGGCATGGGGAGAGAGGGAAGCCCTTGGAGGGTGGGTCAGAGCAGGTGAGCCCTGGGGCAGCTGTGCCTCATGGCTCTGGGGTCCCTTTGAGCCCCTGTGCAGGTGCCCTCAGGGACCTGGCCCCCCCAGGGGCAAGGCACCAACTGCTTGTCCGCCAGCTCCTCCTCCTGCTGGGAGGCCTGCTCCTGGGGCAGCTGTGGGCTCCTGTCTCTGTCCTTGGGGGCCTTGTGGCTGCAGTGTCCCGTGGCCTCCGTGGGTCTTGAGGTGGAAAGACCACTGCTAACCCAGAAAGACACCTGTGAGGAGCAGCTGGCGCCGTCCTGGAGGGGAAAAAGGGCAGGTGTGCCCCCCAGACAGGACTGCGTGTCCCTGCTGGAATCCTGGCTCTGTCCGGCGCACAGCCTGACCCCTGTCACTCCTGTCGCCACCCGTCACCTTTGAGCCGCAGGAGCACAAGTTGTGCGTGCACCTGACGGGTCTCCAGGGTTCACATTCATTGTCCATATTTGGGAACAAGGACAATGAAGCTGATGGAGGCAGGAAGGCTTTGAGTTACCCATGACCTCTGCCCAGGTGACAGAGAGGGAGCTGGGGGGCTTGGGCTTCAGGGCTGGGACACCACAGGGTCCCCTTCTGACCAGTGAACAGGGCACCCCGTCCTGGCCCTAGAGGCAGGGGAATGAGGGGGACCTACGTCCCCACGGCAAGGCCTGTTTTCAGTCCTAAAGTTGAAGATGCTTCATGAGACCAAGTGACTCGGTGGCTTAGCCGTTGCGGCCCAGACAAAACAGAGAGAGCCCGGGCTCACCCTGGACCTCTACGCTGCTGCAGGTTCTCCAGGGAGTGAGGGTGGGTGAGGACGTGGCAGCCTCTGGTCAAAGCGAGACATGACGCCCCTGGCAGAGCACTGCATGCAGACTGCGCCTCTCACTCCCTGCCTGCTCAGGGAGACCCTCACCGGGGGGCCCGGCTTCCTCCCCTGGGACCCTGGGACACGCCTTTCCCGGGAGCTGGGTCCCGTGCCTAATAGAAGGTGTGGCCCTTGCCCTCACGGGGACCTCCCCCAGCTCCTGGCGGGCAGGCACACAGTACCTGGCTGGAGACCCAAATAATGTATTTGATAATTTGGAAAACTCCACTGGTCTGAGCCGCTCGAATCAAACAAAAGTGATAGACAGTTCAAGGGCATTCAAGGCTATCAGCACTATTGCCATAAAAAGATGCATGAAATCTGTCCCCTGGTTCTGTAGTTACTATTAACTTTATGTCATTCACAAAGGGGAAAACCAGTTTACCCACATGACTGTTTCCCAGGGTCAGGCAAAGAGAATTTTTTTCTAAAAAGGTGTCTGTTAACACAGAACTTCCTTGTTTACGCGTCATTCTGTTTCCTCTGTTGTGGATATGGAGGCCATTCCCTGCCCTTCCCTCCTGGGGGCTGTTCTTTGCTCTTAAGAAAGTGTCTGTAGCGAACCCAGGAATGGACTAACAGTTACCAAAGGGAAAGGGACTGGGGAGATGGGTGGGAAGGGAGGGATAAGAGGGTAAAAGGGGCATTACGATTGGCAGACATAGGGTGGGGGGGCACGGGGGGGGACTGTACAGCTCAGAGAAGACAAGTAGTGATTCTCATCTCACTACACTGATGGACAGTGACTGTAAGAGGGTTGGTGGGGGGGACCTGATGAAGGGGGTAGTTTAATCATCACAATATTGCTCATGTAATTGTAGGTTTATGATACTAAAATAAAATAAATTGTAAAAAAAAAAAAGAAAGTGTCTGTAGCTTTCAGGGCTGTGTGGGTCTGGGACAGGACGGGCCCACCCTTTCTTCCTTCGAAAATTCATGTTTCTCAGAATATTCTTCCCTAATATTTAAATAGCAAAATAGCCAGACTCAGGGCCTTTCTGCATGGTGTGGCTCCACCACGACCCGTCCGGAGCATTTATTGCAACGTGTGACGTCGCGGATCAGCGAGGAGGAAGGGAAGCCCAGGGAAGGCCAGTGGAGGGCATTGCAGCTGGTGAAGTCTGGACATGCCTCCCGTTTCCTGACCTGAGGCTCTTTTCCTGCCATTGTGAGTGTGGCCTGTTGATTCAAGGGCACCGGGGCTACTTAAGGCCCTAACTCAGGGCTGCACGGCAGCTCTGGTTACTGAACATGGACAAAGGCTCGAGGCTCTGGGAAGCAGGCGGGGGCGGTCACAGCCGGCAGACAGAAGGTATTTCCCCGAGAGAGCAAAGAGTCAAGAATTCCTGAGAGCGAGTTCCAGCGGCAAGAGTCAGTGCTCCATTTCTTACAGCCTGCAAGAAAGCTCAGGCTGTGGGGGGGTCTACCTGATACCTACTTTGTCCCACAGGAAAAGCCTGGAACCTGGTGTATCTGAAGAGAAGGGGTCCTCCTAGACCACAGCCAGGAAGGTGGCGTCAGCCTGACCAATAACGCACACAGAGTGAGCCAGGCCTGGCCGCTCAGGTGTTGACGTGCTGGGGAAAGGCAGGGCCTCTGCAGGAAGCCCACTCCTGTCCCCGCAGAGAACACAGCACCCCCAGGCTGCCAAGGGCAGACCCAGGCCCGGCGGGGCCCCCACTTGGCTGCTCTTGTCCCTGAGAAGCCAGGCCGCCCAGTCCAGGAAAATGCACCAGCGCTCCTGCCCCTTCCAGATGCACAAGGTGCTGCCCGACAAATACAGTAAGTGCCTACTATGCGCAGGCCCTGTTGGGGTGAGGGCTGTGGGCGCCGGGCCTGCTGAGGTCCTCAGGGAGGTCACGCTCCTGGGGCTGCTTTCCTGGGAGGGATTTTGGGAGGAACTGCAGAGCTCCCCCGACTCCTCCGCCCCCAAGAGGCACGGGCTACCCAGCTCCCCACCCGCCCCACCCCGAGCCAGGTGCGCTCACTCAGCCCGTAAGGGGCCCCACTCCTCTCCCACGGGTCCTGCTGGGCCCGGTCACACACGGCCCCTCAGTCCTCCTCCAGCGTGGTGGCCACACTCCCCGCCCCTCCCTGTGCTTGGCCTGATGTGTCCCTGTCCCTCGTGGACTCATTCCTGTGCCCCTTTCCTGGATGGTGTCAAGTCATCAATGTCCTTCCTCCAAATTCCTGTCCCCAAGCACGGCCCCTGGGCCCTGTCCAGGCACTGACGGCTAGCTCCCTTCCTGCTGGTGAGCAGCCCTGCCCCGTGAGGGGCGTGGGATCCCGAGGCTTCTCTGATACCTTCCTTCACATCTCGCTGCCACTCGGTCAGGACATACGCTTGGCTTTTCCTTCAGAACATGCCAGAATCTGAACGCCCCTCGCTGCCCCCACTGCCCCCTCCCCTCCCGCGACGGGAATTACTTCAGAGGCCTTCTCACGGACCCTCAAACTCCTGCATGATCTGCCTCTGGTCCCCTGAGCTCCCAGTAGTCAGAGTGCAGATGGTGGTGGTCCCCCAGGAGTTTAGGGCAGACCCCAGAGCAGTCACTCCTTATCAGCAGGGCTGAACATCCCTGGATTATAGGGGACTCTACAGCTGTCCTAACAAGGCTTAAAAACAGATCTCAGGCATCACAGTGATTTGCAAGTCACTTAACTGCCCGTCAGGACAGATCCCACACTCTTTACGGGAGAAAACAAAATCCAGGTGATCGACAATGTAACAAGCACTGCAAATATGGGTCTATATAGAGAAATGAAAAAAAAGACATCGCTGAAAGCAAAAAATGATAACAGTGTCCTATGGGGCTTAAAGCATATGTGGAAAATGTGTGATACACGCATAAAGAAGGAGCTGGGAGAAATGCAACACACTGTTCTGAGAGCCTGACGTTCCTGAGAGGTGGTGTGATGTAGTTTAAAGGGAGATCACGACAAGCTGGTGACACACTGTAAAGGCAAGAGCGGCCACAGCGAAATTAAACAAAGCAATATAGCTCGTAAACCAAGAGTAGAGAAAAAAATGGAATTAAAAAAATGCTCAGTAGGCAAAAGACAGGAAAAGGAAGAAAAATAAAAAAGAATGAGATAAATAGAAAATGAGTAGCAAGGTAGATTTAAACCCAACCATCTCTATAATTACATTTAAATGCAAATGGTTTAACAACTCCAGTGAAAGGCTGAAATCACCAGAACTGACGAATAGGCCAACAAGAAATCCACTTCAAATGTAAAGACACAGATGTTAAAAGTGGGAGGACGGCTCAGAGAAGACAAGTAGTGACTCTATAGCCTCTCACTATGCTGATGGACAGTGACTGTAATGGGGTTGGTGGGGGGGACCTGATGAAGGGGGGAGTTTAATAACCGTAATATTGCACATGTAATTGTAGACTAATGATACCAAAATAAATTATATAAAAAAAAAAGTGGGAGGATGGACGGGATACAGTGAATGAGCAGGAAGCCGGGAAGTCTGCGGCGGCTGCGCTGGCATGAGGCCAAGAAGAAGCCAGAACAAGAAGTAGTGCCAAGATAAAGGGTGAGTTTCTATTAGGATAAAGGGTTGATTCGTCAAGAAGACATGACAATCCTAGACATATTCGCGCCCAACAATAGGAACTGGAACATGAAGCAAACCTGATGCATCTACCACAGACTAGACATTGCAGGGTTCATCTTCTGGTAATAGAAAAAGGAGACAAAAATAAGCAAAGATATAAAAAACTTGAGCTACAGTATCAACTACCTTGACCTAATTGATATTTATGGAATATTCCACCCCAAAACTGAAGAATATGTACTCTGCTCAAGTATACATGGAATAGTCACCAAGGTACACCATGTATCTCAACAAATTAAAAAGGACTGAAGTCACACAGCATCTACTTTTGATCACAGTGGAATTAACTTAGATATCAAAAATAGAAAGGTAACTGGAAATATCCACAAATTTGAAAATGAAATAATAATAATGCACTTCTAAACAATAAATAGTTCAGAGCAGGAACCGCAGGTAAGTTAGAAAGTATTTCAAGGTGAATAAAAATGAAAACACAACACATCAGAATCTATGAGATACAGCGAAATAACACGTAGAAGGAAATCTTTAGCTTTAAATTATTCTATAAAAAAAGGAAAGGTCTAAAATTAGTTATCTAAGCTTATATCTTTAGAAGCTAGAAAGATAAGAGCAAATATGACCTGGTGTGAGTAGAAGGAAGGAAATAAAAAAGATAACAGGAGAAATCAATGAAATAGAAGCAGACAGACAACAGAGAAAACTAATGAAATCTAAAGCTTGCCCTCCAAAAAAAGCAATAAAAAAAAATGGATAAATCACTCAGGCTGATTTACTTTACAGGGAGAAGATATAAGTTGCTCATACCTTGAATGAAAGGGGAGATTTCATGACAGTCCTTTGGATATAATAAAGGATAATAAGGACATACTTCAAACTACATCATGCCAATAAATTCTTAGACGAAACTTTGTGAAATGGACACTACTTCCTAAAATTAATCCTCAAATAAATAGAAAACTTGAGTATATTTATGTGTTAAAGAAATTGAATTCATAATTTAAACTCTTCCCACAAAGAAACTCCAAGCACAGAGGCATTCACTGGTGAATTCTCTTGGATATTTAAGGCAGAAATAATGCCAACCTTATACAAACTCTTCCAGAAGACAGAGGCAGGTAACACTCCCCAACAAATTTTATGAGGCCAGAATTGCCTTAATACCAAAAGCAGATGAACATATTATAAGAAAGTATAACTATGAACTAATATCCTTTGTTAATATAGATGCAAAGGCCCGTCACAAAATATTTGCAAATTGAATCCAAAACAAAAAGATAGTATGCCACAGCCAAATGGAGCTCCTACTAGGAATGCAAGATTAGCTTAGAATTTTAAAATAAATCAGTAGAATTCACTAGTAACAGAATGGAGGAAAAAAACATGATCATCTCAACAGAAGTAGAAAAAACATTTAACAGAATTCAACATCAGTTTATGATTAAAACTCAACAAATTAGGAATGAGGGGAAAAAAACCCTCAATCTGATAATGGGTATGTACAAAAATAACTATAGCTAACATCAAAATTGATGGCAAAAAACTTCATACATTCCAAGATTGAGAACAAAGATGAATCTCTCCTCTTACACCTTCTCTTCTTCTGCTGTGCTAGGTATCCTAACCAGTGCAATAAGGCAAGAAAAAGAAATAAAAGCATGTAGATGTAAAAGGAAGACACAATTCTCTATTTGCAGATGTAGAAAATCACAGGAAATCTACAAAAAGTCCTAGACTTAGAGAGTTTAGCCAGGGCAATACACAAAGACAATTTTATTTCTATAAACTACACACTTTTGGAAATTGAAAAAACTTTTAAATTCATTAGCAGTAGCACTAAAAATATGAAATAGTGATAAACTTATCAACATATACTTAAGAGCTTTTTACACCGACAGCTATAATACATTAATGAGACATTAAAGGAGACCCAAATTTGTCAAAAGATATACCAGATTCATGCATCAGAGCATTCAACTTAATATTCTTAATTAGACAGTAATTCTTCCCAAATTGTTCATATATTTAATATAAGTTCAATCAAAATCCCAGCAGACTTTTTTCTGACAGCAATTTACAGACTGATTCTAAAGTTTCTTTGAAAACAAGAGGAACCTGGAATAAGCAAAACTTTTCTGAAAAAGAAAAAAGAAACGGAAGGACTTGACCTGCTGATTTCATGACTTACTATAAATCTATAGTAGCCAAGACCGTGTGGCATTGGTCTGAACCCAGACATGTCTGTTAATGGTTCAAGATTGCAAGTCCAAAGAAAGTCATGCATACACGGCCAACTGGTTTTTATCAAAGGTGGCTTATGAGTCAATGGGGGAAAGGACTGTCTTTTCAAAAAGTGTTCTGGTGCAAAAGGGTGTCTGTGGAGAGAAAATGAATCTCCGTTGTTTTCCCCCCCTCTCAGAGGCGGGCCCCAAAGAAGAGGAAGGACTGTGACTTTACAGGGAGAAGCCAGTGATGCATGTGGATATTTTTGAGCCCCAGGCATTCTTTCCAAACCCATGGCCCCAGGCTGCTCACGAGAACAACACCAGACAAACCCAGACTGGGGGACATTCTACAGACCCTTCAAGACCGCCACGGGGATGACAGACAAGGGGAGCCTGAGAAACTGCCAGGCCAGAGGAGGCTGGGAAGACATAAGGACTAAATGAAAAGTGGATCGATACCAGAACAGAAAAAGGACATCAGGAGAAAACCTGGTGACATCTGAATAAAGTATAGGGTGTAGTTAATAACACTGTAAAAAACATACATTCATTATCAGGTCAAAGGCTAGATAAGCTTTTTATGTTAAACAGGTATTTTCATCCTAGAGAAAGTTAGAACTCATACTTTAGTCTAACACTTACTATCAAGAGAACTGAGCTGAGAGTTTTCATGAAGAGCTACCCAAGCCCTTAAACAATTTAAAGCAGCCAGTGCTCGTGTGTGAACATCGTTGCTTTAAAGGAGAGACAGTGACGCGCAGAAACACGGGCCCCCACTCACACGCCCTCTAGTGTGGCTAGGGTGGCTTCAGGATTCTGTTCTGTCGCCACCAATATTACACAACTTAGAATTAGATTAACATTATATTGTGAAAAGGAAAATAAACCTCAACTTTTGCCTCAACCTTCAGGCCATACACAAAAATCAACTTGAAATGAGTCATAGACCTAAATATGAAGGGAAAAGCAGAAACTGTTAGGAGTAAACTTCACAGCTCGGGGACAACCTCAGCTGCTTAGATGGTACACAAAAAGCCCAAACCATAAAAGAACAAAATTGATAACTGGGCCGAATCAAAATCTAAAACTCGTCGACAATGAAAAGGCGAGTTGCAGACTGGAGATCTGTGTCTGACGAAGGGTGTGCCTGCACATAGATCACAAACAGTCACAATTTGATAAGAAGAAGGAAAACAACTCAAGAACAACAAAGAAACCAAGAAAGATTCGAGCAGACACATCATAATAAAAGACTGACGAATGGCCAGGAAACACTTCCACCATCATTCAGCACCAGGGAAACAAAAATCACAACCAAATGCAATGTCACTACATACCCATTACGATGATTAACCCAAAGAAGGACAATTCCAAGAGCTGGTGAGCATGTGGAGCGACCAGAATGCTCACACACTGTGGGTGACAATGCAAAAGGGTGCAGCCACTTTGGAAAATCTGACTGGCACTGTTTTTTTTAATAAAGTGGAACATATACTTGGCCATAGGATGCACAATCCCTTTCAATCTCATTGAAATGAAAATATATGTTCCAACAAATGCTTGTACTTGAAGGCTCATAGCAGCCTTACTCATAAAAGCCCCCAAACTGGGAAAAACCTAGATGTCCCTCAGGAGGTGACTAGGCAATCCAACGGTGGCCCAGCCACACTCTGGAACAGAACTCAGCCAAAAAAGGGCGGACACTGATACACACAGCACACAGACAAGTCTCAGAAGCATTAGGTTGAGTCAAAAAAGAGTCCATGTACCATATAATTTCTTTTATAAAATTCTTAAAAAGGCCAATCTAATCTGCAGTGTCAGAAAGCAGGTGGGTTGCTGATAGACACCAGGAGTCAGGGGAAGAGGTTAGCACGATGGGGCACCAGAAAACGTTTCCAGGTGATGTAAACGTTTTGTGCCTTGTTTTGGTGATGGTTACAAGGGGGTATAAATTTGTTAAAGCTCATCAGAATATACACTTAAATGAGAGCATTTTATTATGCATAAATCATACATAAATAAGAGTGACCAAACGTCCAAAACAACACTACTGACCGCACGAGGCGTCCCGTGGGCTGGGGGCTGCCCACGGCCCACCTTCAGGGCTCACAGTCTGAACGCGCAGGACAGATGCTGGGCCGGAAAGACAAGGGTGCAATGTCACCCAGTGTCTGGGGACAGGGTGGGAGGGGGTCACTGAGGAACTGAAAGGGCAACGTATAAGAACTGTCTCTGAATTGGTATCTGGCTTTGGAATCTGTAATAATTATAGGGCTTTGGAGTCAATGGTTAACTATATATCTTCAACCACAGGGGAAGCCTGGAGCTGCCTTCTTTTTCTTTTAATTTGGGAAATGACAGTAGGATCTTACCGGAGAGGTGCTTGATGGCGACGGGTCTCACTTTGTAGGGAGTGCTGGAAAAGAGAGAAGACGGCTCAGAGACAGGCCTGGGGACTTGTCGGAGAGAGAAGTGCTCAGGAGGAATTAAAATCCAGTGGATTCACTTGTTCTGAAATTCGTTTCTTTGGCCATTCTGTGCTTCCTCAGTCAGAAGCATTCTAAATATGCATATCATTTAAATGAGGAACTTCCTCTATTAACATTCATATTTGGGCGATCAGAGAAATTCTGTGATCAGTACCACTCCTGCTCAGAATCCTTCTGGGAGTGGCAAAGACTCCGCCAGAACTGCCAAGTCTGTCCTAACCCGGCGGATGCACAGAGGCTGTCTGCCTTGCTTGTCTGAGCTCATGGCACCCACGTCTCCCAGGATGACGTCAAAAATGCACCGGCATCTGGTGATGCTGCCGCCGGTAATCACAGATCTGGGGAGGTGGCCAGAGAATACTGGTGATGGGCAGGACAGATGAACAGTTAGCCCTGCTGTACAAGGACCTCCAAAGAGGGAGGGAAAGACGATTGAGCCAACGGAAAACAGGCCAAAAAGAAAAGGAACAGGCAATAGCCAAAACAGTTAAAAAAAAAAGTCACCTCAAGAGAATTGCTCTATTTTTACCCAGGAGTTCAGCAAAATTTCAAAACCTGATAACAGTAGATGGGGAGAGACGGAGTGGCATGTCCCAGGAATGTCCCTATGCCAGAAGTGCTGAAGACAGATGCCCCGCGGACCAGACTCAGGGTCGGGCTTATGAAGAGAACCCTCCATGGCCACAGCAACCTCGGGAAATCTTGTCAACCCGAGTGGGGCCTGACTCTCCCCACAAAGCCCATTTCAGCCTGCAAAGCACACGAGGTAACGCCTCACAGGGCCTGGTGAGCTGAGGGACTGACGCAGCCGTGAGCGTGGGGCTGGGCACGGAGACGGGGCTGCGAGCACCCGCGGGAGCTTCAGGCTGTGGGCCAAAGAACCCTGGGCTGAGTCTCCTGGCCCCTCAAGCTGAGTCTTGGCTTCTGGGTCCTTCATCTTCCTGACGCTGAGGACCCCGAGGCCATGTTCTCAGAACGAGCATGTTGCTTCCACGATCCATGAGCTCCCGGCTCACTCTGAGTTTATCTCTTTCACTTCTTCCTCCACAACCAAATTGATACAAACCACTGTCTCTTTAAAATGAATACACTTGCCTTTTATTGTATTTGTCTTTTCCCCAAATGTAACAACTGCCTGGGTTCCGAGACCTCTTTTCAAACGCATGTAGCAGGAGATGGCGGCTTGGAGCCACGCTGGGGTCTGGCAGGCCTTTCTCTCCTGGGCCGTGGGGAGGGCGCAGACGCCATCCTTGCAAGCACACCGCCGCTCCAGCAGGTGGACAGCTACTCATGTCACAACCTGGCTAAAACCAGCAAGGCAAGGTGCATCTGTGTCTGTCACACCTATGCTGTGTCATGCTGGCCCTCCCCTCCCCACGTGCCCTGCCACCCGCCCCACTCCTTCTCAGGCTGCTGAAGCATCTGTACTCTCCTTTGATGAGTATCCTGAAGCAGCAGTGGCAGAAATGGAAGGGACAGAGGCGTCCAGAAGCAACACCTTTGTCAGCTGGACACCATGGGATTCAGAACATTCTCCTATCCAGGAAGGAGCACCTGGACCGGGTGGCTCCCAGCAGTATCCGAACAAGGTCGGGCTGTGTCTATTCTATTTGCTCATCATTTGGACTCAGGGTTGATTAGACCAGCCACAGAAGAGCGGAAGCTGTTCAGCCCAGTGTTAGATTAGAGGCCCTCTGACTTCTGTAAACATGTTCCAGGTTATTTAAAAGGTTGGCCTGAATGTTCCCTGATTGGCCAGAGGAGACTCAGGAGGCCTAGAATGGTCAACAAACTCCCAGTGGACTCCTGCCACGGGGTTGGCAGAAGGGTCAGGAATGCAGAGGGTGCACAGAGGTGGGACATGCTTGGCCGGGCAGAGGAGCCTGGACAATGGCCTACGGCTAACAGAGGCGCCATGCTGGGGAGCGATGGGATGAAAGCTGTGTTTGAGGCTGATTTTTCTGGAAGGTGGACAAGGCTTGACTGAAGGGCACTCGGAGCACAAACCAGGCGTCCGGGCATCGGGAGGCCCAGACATGAGACGCAGTGGTCTCCCCCAGCAGCTGGCTGAGGCTCTGCAAAGAAGGCAAAGACCAGTAGTCTTCTGAGGGAGTCGGAGGTCCTGATACCTGGCTTGACACGAGCCCTTGGGGTTTGGCAAAGGGCTCACGGAAAGCCTGTCCTGTGAGTGGGACCTGGGAAGAATCCAAGCGTGGTGGACGATCCCGGCGCCTACAGCACGGTGGTTCCTGAGTGTGAGGCGAGGGAGACAGCAGTGACCAGACCCAGGCAGGTGGCTGCCAGCGTTTTCAGAAGAGGCAGAAACAACAGAGACACAACCTGACCGGCTGCACGGCTCACCTGGCTGATGTTTGCTAGGAAGGGACAAAATGAATCCAGTACTTCCCAAGGAGAGGAAACCCTGTGTCTGGTAGACGTGAAACCTGGAGTGGAGAGGAGTTTCCTGGGTTTTTCACACTTAATATCAGTAATGCTCACTCACCCCAGGCTGAATATTAGAACCAGCTGGTGAGCTTTAAAAAAAAGTCTCATTTAAAATCCATTTAATTGGTCCAGGAGGGGTCTGGGGGCTGGGGCCTGTTAGAAGGTGCTGGTGGTTTTACTGCAGCAGTGTCAAAGCCCTGGCTCAGATGGACTAGTTTCCGCTGGTGTGTTTAGCATGGATGGGACCCCCAGCGGCGGTGGCCGGGGATGTGGAACTGGAGCGAGATGGGGTGGATGAGGTAGCCCCCGTGGGGGCTGCTGCCCAGCTGCTGGGCTAGGGGGTTGGTGACGTTCAAGAGGACAACCAAGCTCTGCAGAAAGAAGATGTCGGAGCCACGTAGCCAGGGGTTCTCAGCCTCGGCACCATGACGTTTGGGGTGGTGAGTCTGCGAGAGGCCGTGCCGTGGGATGCCAAGCAGCACCCTGCTCTCTGCCCACTGGACGCCAGCAGCATGCTGCCCCTCTGGGACAGCCAACATGGCTCCAGATGGCTGCACCTCCTCCGGGGAGCAGGGCTGCTCCTCGAGAGCCGCTGGCACAGAACAAGGGACCAGGCTGGGCGTGACGAAGTGGCAGAGTGAATCGGCTGTCTCTCAGACGCTGTTTGAACTGGATTCAGGAAAAAGACAGCTGCGTTTGTCAGAGGCCAGCCTGCACTGTCAGGCACCAGCTTGCGTGAGCTCCCCGCCTAGGTCACTGTAGTCTTGTGACGTCAGGGGCGACAGGTCATTTGGACTCCTTGTGAAGTGAGATCTGGGTCAGGCCAGAGACTAAGGCACAGTATACAAGAATCTCACTGCAGGCTTGGGGGAGCCAGTTAGCACTGATCTCCTGGAGTCCTCAGCTGATAATCTGAGTGGGAGGGTTTGGGCGCAGGAGCTCCTGATGGTGAGATCAGAGGGTCTCGTGGGCCCAGCAGAGCCGAAGTCCACCGAGCATGAGTGACATTCGTGGCTAAGATGCCCCAGGACTCTGTGCCTCCCAGAGGGTTTGCTATTTGACCAGCTCCCTCTCCCAAGCCTCTGCTGACCCAAAGAGGGCTTGTGCCCTCGTCTATGGTCAGGGAACCCCGCCCGCAACTTGGGTGGGCGACTGATAGGCTGCTTCTGGCGACAAGAGGAAGAAGAGCAGGTGCTCCATCCCTGGGCACTCAGGTCTGTGCGCACCTTGGGTGGACTGAACCCAGAGTGGAGGTCTCAGGCGCCCCATCTCTGGCAGCCCAAATGTTTCCAAGCTGTCATTAAGGAGCGGCGACGCTCCAGTCTCTGGGACATGAGAGGGCCCGCCTGGTGCCTGACTTCTCCTGGGGGCTCCAGACTGCTGGTGGCTCATTCAGAGAAACCCGATGACCCCACTAACACACGTCCCTCGGAGCGGGTACTCAGTGAGGGAGAGGAGCAGCAGACATGAGTCTGCAGGAACACCCCACACCAGGCCCCTGCTCCCTGGCCAAGCAGGAACGCAGCGCAAATTCTGCCTCGCCCAGAATTTACTCACGAGAGTAAAGTGGAGACCCAGGAACTGTACAGGCCACTGGGCATGGGGGCCCCTACTCAGAGGCCCCTCCCTTGAGCCACACAGTGCGGGGCTTTGACGATTTTACACATTCTCCGATGGGTTCACGGCCGACCCGTTTGCTTTCCAGGCCCCTCCGGTTCCCTCCTATGGCCTCCCTGTCCTGTGCAGTCATCTGGGGACAGCACTCTACCAACGCCAGGACTTGCCCAGAGGGCAGACCTCAAGCATCCCACAGGGGCTCGGGCCAGGGGGTCTCACACAACCTTCCCTGAGAAGGACAGAGGGCCAGTTAACGCGGGGTCCCAGGCCCAACCCTGCGACTTGCCGCTCGGCCCTCAGGTTCCCCATAGAGCCTCCTGGGGGCGCTGTCGTTCCTCAGGTTCCCCATAGAGCCTCCTGGAGGCGGTGCCCTCGGAAGGTTTCTGGGCTGGCTTATCAACGGTCCCACCCTGGGAAGTGGCTCGTGCTGCGAAGGAACAAGTGAAGCCTTCACGGCCCTGTCCCTCCTGCCTCCCATCTTTGGTTTGAACTCAGATTTTCCTACAGCAGAAAATTTTAAAAAACAACCACAGAGACCCTCACGTGTGTGCGGAGACATGTCAGAGACACAGCAAGAGCGAGCGATGCAGCCGGCGGCCGCTTACCGTTCTGAATTTGCAGGCATGGTGGGGTCGATGGAGACCATGGCATCGTCTGTGGTCAGGAGGGAGATGGTCGTGTTCCTGGAAGAGCCAAGCCAGCATTTTCACCCACGAAGTCCTGCCCTGGGCGCCCCCTCTGGGCCCCCGTGAGAGAGGAGCTGGAACGGGCAGGAGCACGGGCCGCAGCGCCGAGGAGTAGCCTCAACACACGGCGCCCATTGCTAAGTAAGGCCAAGAGGCCGGGTGTAATTCTAAGTGTTTTGTAGATTTGTAAGTAGTTTAAAATGGGAATTGGAGAAAGTCTAATTTACTGAGTTTGGAGATTAAATAAAGCCGTGGTAAAACAGAAATGAACGTTCCCGTCCACCGGTGATGAGTTCAGCTGGCCCCGCTATCCCTTCCTTTGAGAGTCCCCCAAGTGGGCTGAACGCTCTCCCCCAAGACAGACGTAAGTGGGGAAGCTCCGTCCTCCCCCAGCCTCTGCGCTCTGGGGGCCGCTCATGAGTGGTGTTGCCGTGACCACGGTACCTAAGCTCTGGTCTTGTGTTTTTAAAAATCAGTGCAATGGGGGTGACACCTGAACCTTGGTGTCTAAGGACATGGTCTGTAAATATGTAAGTTTTTATATATCATTAACATACGATAAACATACATTTAAATATATATAAATCATACACATTATGTATGTTATAAATATGCATAAGTTTATATACACACATATATAAAATAAAGAAAAAAACCACATTTCTCATCTCAGAGTAAAAGACGCCCTAAGCTGTGGGCAACTGCCACTTGCTGTCACTTGGGGCAGGTAATGCCGGGTCCTGACTCCTCCTCTCCTGCCTGTGAGACTCCTGTTTGTTGTCCTTCCTTGTCACCTGCCTTGACTGGGCCATAACTTTAAAGCTGACTCCCACGCCACAGCTACATCTGACCACTCTTTGTAACTGGAAAGTCAGGGTGGAAAATCCACTTACTCACATAAAGTGTGGATTTGGGAAAAAAACCTCTTCTGGGACGCTATAAGGTAGATTCCTGGCCTCTCCAGCTAATTTCTGCAGTGGGTCTTTCCCAGCATGTGGATCTGTGACCAGCCCCTCAATAGAAAAGGCACCTGGGGGGTGGTGTGGGGCTGGGGGCTCCGAAAAGGAACAGATGAAAGAAAATAAAAATTACTAAGACTGCCTGGGTTTCTGCCTAAATCTGCCCAGTGATTTCCTCCATGTAGCCATGCAGTGCTGTGGGCAGGTGGCAGGCGGGTGGCGGGCAGGGGGTGGGCAAACCTCCAGGGTCTCAGTCACCATCCAAAAGAGCTTGCCTGTGCAAGGTGAACCCCTGGGCCCCTCCGCTCCTCTCACCCCTCGGGCCCGGGACTTGCCCTTCACAGGCACCTTCCTGTCACGGTGCGCTGAGAAGGCGTGCAGGTGCCAAGGACCTCCAGCTGGGCGGCCTGGCCCACTCACCGAGGCAGGCCGGTGGCGATACAGAACAGGTCCATGATGTCGCTGGAGTTGCAATACTTGCTGAAGACCACCTGCAAAATAGAAGCAAGGAGGCTGTGAGGGGCCAGCAGGAGAGGGGCCGGTTTCTATGGCGATGTCACATTCCATAAGCTTTGTGGTCCTGACTTTCAGGTTTATTTTAAAAAGAGAAAAGATAACTGGGCCGTGGAATGGCGCACGTGTATCTTCATTTGGCTGATGTATACAGGCTGTGGAAAATGTCATTCTTTTGTTCACTGCAAAGGGTTGTGAAAAATAAAGCTAATGCCGTGTAAACACGCCTGCAGGTCACACAGCTGCCACATACCTGGCATCTGTGACACTAACTTACTGGCTGGCTTAGTGACACTGCACTGCAGGGAGTCTCTAGTGACCTCATTGGGGCCATTAGGTAAAGAATATGTATATATATATATGTCAAAGGTCATTAGCTTGAAAACAAAGGTTGTATGACTAAATCAAAGGGAATCACAGCATGAACGGGTCTGATGTGAACTGTGGGCCTCAGAGGGAAACAAGTGCAAAGGGCCTGGCATCCAGCCTGCCAGGCAGGGGGAAACACAGGGGCCTCAGCATCTCTGGTCCAGAGGTCTCGACTGGGCGCCTCCGCTTCCGAATCCCTGCCTGGGAGGGGTCTTCAAGGGCAGTGCGGGGACTTGTCCTTCAAGGCTGTATGGTGCATGGGCAGCCCCCGCCACAGCCCCGTTTCTTTCCCCAGGTGCCTCCCCCACTGTCCCTGGGATGGCGGCCAGGGTCCTGCTGCTCATGGGGGTGTGAGCAGGCCAGGAGGCGGTTCCTGCTCAGGGCCCTCCCGCGCACCTCCGTTTCCGCTGGGGTCAGTTTGCATCTTCCTTCGTTGGCAATGGTGGAACAGAGCAAGCGGATATTCCCCATGACCTCAGCCTTCTGGGACCGACAGGCTTCCTGTGGGCTGCTGGCCTGGCATGGCTGAGACAAAGCCAGTGTACCTGGCCGGGGGCTGCTGCCTGCCTTCTGACCAGTGAGGGGGCCACTGGCTGCACTGTGACCTGGTGGTCGTGGCTGGGCACTGGGGAGCCCCGGGCCGGCAGCAGCCTCTGCATGTCCCCAACCTGGTCTCACCCCAGTCTCAGCCTCCTTGCTTTCTAGAACCCAGACTTGCTCGTGCCACTTTTCTGTGCAGAAACCTTTGCTGGGCCTTACGTGCCCACAAAAGAAGGCCCATCGCCTGGGCTGGGCTCCCAGGGTTCCAGGGTTTGTCCTTTGGGTCCGAGTCCTCACCAAGTCCCCTCCTCTGGCCCCCTCCCGCCCCATCCTCTGCGGTGCCCCTTTCTCCCTTGTTCTGGCCGTCAGTATGCAGTGGTTCCCTGAGAAGCCAGACCCCACGGCCAGAGGGAGCCTTGCCTTTATCTGACTGTGTCTTTTCTCAACAGCATGTCACGGTGGCTCCAGCACTGGCCTGGGTCCTGCAGGTCATGCCAAGGCGCTTCTGGCTGTGCTGAGAGGATGTGGCCGGGACCTGGGTCCGGGGTGGCACTCACCCCGACACGTCTCCTTCTGACTTTTCCATCTCTAGCCTCTGTGAGTTTCCTTCCCAGCTGGCGCGGTCGGCTTTGTGGTTATTCCAGGCCCAGGAAAGGTCGGGGTGGGCTCTGTCTGTGAGCACTCCTGACCTGCCTGAGACTCCAGAGAAGGCCGAGGGGCTTGGCCAGGGAAGTGGAGCTGTCCTCCTGGGGCCTGCTCAGAGATGCTCGCCAGCATATGTGTCCAGTTGGGAGAATGCTGACGTCCGGGCCCCAGCTCAGGGATGCTGAGGTGGTGGGTCTGGGCTGGGCCCTGGGGGTCTGCATTTCGTTGGATTAGGAGCCGCCGCTCCAAGCTGAGCCCTGTGGGGTCTTTCCCAGCAGAGACATGGCCACTGAGGGTGCCACGCTCCCCCTCGCTTGGGTCCCTGCTGCTGCGCCCTGCATATGCGGCCTGGTGAGGGGGTGGGGGCACCACCAGCCCAGGAGCAGAGGCACCTTCTGCCAGGCTCCAAGCAGACCCGGCACCTTTACGGAGTCCCTGCCCTGGCTTGGGGGTCCCGTGGGCACACCGGCATTCCTTGGCCAGTAGCGGCCCCATCCAGCCCCTCAGTTCACAGGGCAGGAGCCATCTCAGAGGTCACATCTGGCAAGACCCCCTCCAACCAAAGGCTTCCGGGGCTGGACCGGAGACACAAGGGGGGCATCTGAGAAGGGCAGGTGTATGGCCGTGGGCGGCGGCCTCTCCAGAACGCGGCTCCTGGCCTTTCTTGGGGCCCCAGCTCGCGGGGGCCTGCTGCAGTCGTTGGGGAGGTGGGAGTTGCTCCCCTCAGTCCTGACAAGCCAAGGCTTCTTCGCACTTCAGTTTTAGCCTCTGTGAGATGGGTGAAGGACGCTGGCTGTCACCTGCAGGCGGCCTTGCTTTGCGGTGACACCTCCCGAGGGCTCTGAGCTTGTGCCGGCCCTGAGGGAAGACCACCTCAGAGCCCGGAGGAAAGGACGATGCTCAGCCTGTTACAGTGGGCCAACGGGGATTTCCAGAGCTCTTTTTCGTTGAAAAGCAGCTTCCTGAGGTTGCTAACCCAGAACCCACTGGAAGAACAAAGTACAAAGGACTGAATGAGCAATGCGGACACTTCACTGAGCTCTGCAGTGACGTCACCCAAATCCGTAAGCAGCGCAGGGACGTCCGATGGGAGTGTGGGCTTGCCTGCCTGGCCTCGGGACAGCAAATGACAGAAGCTTAAAAAGTGCAACTGCGCGGTCTTCCTGCGGGGCGGACTCAAGAGACGGCACACGGGTGCTCGGCCGACCCCAGGCACACCATCCAGCCGACCCCAGTGGGGCCAGCCTTACTCGGTGGTCCAGAAGGACCTCTCTCCACGGTCGTTTCTGACAATGGGCTGGGAGGCAAAGAGGCAGTCTGGAGTAAGCAGGGAGGGTTACGCGGGCCGTCTCCGGCGGAAAATCACGCGGCATTCATCTGTGAATCTGTCTCAGCGCGCCTGCCGTGCGTGTCAGCGTAGTTCTTTGCCTTTGACACTGGCTGTGACATCTTACCAGGTCCTGCGTTCACCTACTGAGTTAGGTGAGAATCCGTGATGTGCGGGCCCTGGGGGCCCTGGCATCCGTGTGAGCGTCATGCTCTTACCTTCCTTATCCAGTTAACAGGCATTTAGCAGGGTCAGTGCAGGGGAGAGGCTGGGAGGGGCCGCACCTCAAACCCAAGCGTGGCTGGGACAGAAGCATTCTTCGCCAGGTGTCTGGACCAGCTCCCAGCCGAGATCGGCAGTTCCTGGCTGTGCGCAACCAGCCCAGCCCAGCAGAAATGCTCGGTTGGCCTGGGAAGACCCCCCCAGGCAGCCAGGAGGACACAAGGCTTTTTGTTCATTGTTGAAGCATTTTGCAAATCCTTTATTATGTATCAGGAAACAAAGAACTTTTGTTCAGAAAAAATGGAAAACCAAAGACTTTATTGCGACCCAACTTGCAGCAGATTAGGGCTGGAGTTTCTGCGTACAGATGGACACCCCAAACTTCTTGGTGCTTTGACCGGCAGCGCTGTGACATGACCGACACAGGAGAGCAGACGGGAGCTCGGGGGCCTCTCGCCCTTGCGCTCTGGCCTCCTGCTCACTCGGCCGGGGCCTGTGAACGTCGGTGGGAACCGCAGAGTCTGGGGCCTTCCTGCGGCCTGCAAGGCTGAATGACTGAGGCTCCCCGAGAGGACCACAAGAAACCCCATCCTAAGGGATCCCCACAGGGAAACTGAGGCACACAGAGCTAAAAGGGTTAGTCGGCATCGTGTCCCAGGCCACGCTGTCCAACGCACACCCCTGACAACATCTACGACTCCAGGCTGTTCACACGTCTTTAGTGTCTACATTCAAACCAGCTTCCTGCTGGCGATGTTGTGGGAAGAGCTATGAGTCGGGGAACTGGAAGTCCAGTGCTCGCCCCGGCCAGTTACCCCTTCTGTCCACTGGCCTCTCTTCCGCACACCCCTCACGGGCAAGACCGTGGAGCCGCATGCAGCCCGCGGGCCATTCTGTAACATCAGCCCCACCTGCCTCTCGGGGCTGCGATGAGCAGCACGTGACGGAGCACGTTGGGAAGGAATCCCTCAGACCACCAGCACTTTAACACAAAATTCAGTGTCCCATCGCAGCTGCCCAGGAACCCCACAGTCCCTGCAGGCTCCAAGATCCATGGCTCCGGTGCAAGCCTCCAAGGCCCTCTGAGCTGCCAAATGCACCCAGGATGACATTTTGCCACCTTGTCGGGAGCCTAATGTTACTGTAGCACGACTTCAAATTACAATCAAGAATTTCCAGAGCTTGAAGAAAGAACATCTAACCCAGCTCCCCTGCTTCCACTGTTTCTTGGGTAGGGAACTGTCCTTTGACTCCAGAAAGGCAGGAATGGAGGTGTGCGGGCAGGTGTGTTGGGGTGGGAGGAGGTGTGCAAGCAGGTGTGTTCAGGGGGTGATTCTGCTGCTTTGTTGGGACTGATTAACAGTAAACAAGACGAGGAAGAGAGATGGTGTCGCTGGAGCCCACACAGGTGGACTGCACTTGTGGCTTGGCTCATGGCTGGGACCGGCCTTGACCCATCCCTACTGGGGGCCCAGGAAGTGGGAACAGCGCCCTGGTCAGGGCTGCACCTTCCAGCCAGGTTGGCCAAGTGGGGCACCTGTCTGATGGACGTCCTCTAGTTCACAGCAGAACCCAGGGATGGCAGCGGGCAGCCCCCACCGACCATAGTGCGGGGTGCCCCCGTCAACTGCCCGCCCTGGACAGGCAGCCCTGGCTCCTGGTGACCCGCCCTGTCCCTAGCACCTGACCTGACTGGACAGGACCCATCACCTTTCCTCACGGGAACTTTACCAAGCACTTCAGAGCTGGTGGCAATTGAGCTCAGGGCCGCAGGGAGTCTGCCCTGGGCTGACCACACTGGCTCACTCCAGAGGAGGCCTGGGAGGGAGGGGAGCAGAGCAGGAGGCGCTGGGTCCTGGGGACGGCAGCAGCCTAACCGCAGCCTCTCGGCGAGACCCCCTCACACCCACCGACCCCCACGCACACCCAGAGCTTCCTGGATTGGCATAGGGCCGTTTCTGTTTTCAGGTATCAAAAGCACTGTGACCGATCTGCTTAGGAGGACAGGCTGGGAGTTGTGGGGCAGGTGGCAGGAGGGCTGCAAACCCGAGTCCAGGTGGCTCTGGGCTAAAGAGGCAGGACGGGCAGTTTCCAAAGGACTGGGAGGGACCTCTCTTTGATTTTGAGTGCAGAGGCCTCTCCCCGGGATGTGTTCCTATGGATGAAGTGCCCAATGGCTCTGGGTTCTCCTTTGTGTCCCTGGACACCCCATTTAGAGGCTCACTGGGGGCAGGAGGCAGGCAGGGGCCCTTCAAGCTCCTGTCCGCAGCCACACACTGTGCTGTTTTGGTCCCAAAAGGCAGGAGGACCCAGGGGGTCTCCAGATAATGGAGTTTCCTGTTGTGAGGTCAGGCGGGTGAGGGCTGATCGTTGCTGGATGGGAGCTCCCAGAGGGCACTCTGGGGTCTTCTTTTAAGTCCTGGCTAAAGGGATTCTCAGGTCCCTGGAAGAGCGTTCAGCTAGGACTTGCCTGTGGGAATGCAGCTGTGCACGGTGGTCTGAGCGCACAGCGCGGGGCAGGAAGGGCTTCGGGAGGGACTCCCTGGTGAGCAGCGAGGGCCGGTGCTCTGAGGCGGGAGCAGGGGCACACTGCCTGGAAAGCAGGACACAGGCCCACACCAGCAAGGCCATGGGGTGGGAGCTCCAGGCTCCAGCCAATCCAGCAGGCACAGCCTGGGGAGGTACTCACGCACAGCCTGGGGAAGCCCCACCTGTGCCGGACCTTTCTGGAAGGTTCTTCCACCCACTTGCAGGGCTCCTTTGTGTCTGCTTCCCAATTCAGACTGTGGCCCTCTGCCCCAGCTCTCCTGGCTCACTGCGTTGTGTCTTTCTGAGTCTGAAAGGTGCGATATTAAGCTGGATGGGCCCCCATTCCCCAGCAGGAGGCCTCTGGAGACCAATCCCTCAATTCCGCAGCAGACTCCATCTCGAGGAAAGCTCCCAGAACTGGGACACCCCTGGGTTTTATGCAGTTATGGCACGGGAGAGGGAGGGGCTGGTGCGCATGTCACCCCTGGAGCCTCGACCCCACTCCCAGCCCTGGGCGCCCTTGGCCCTGGTGCGTGGCTGGCCCAGCAACTGCTTGTACGGGCACGGATGGCCGTGGCTGCCATGACTGTCTGTGTTCAGGCCCAGAGGCTGAGGCTTGCTGAGCGGCACCTGCAGCCCGATGGGCCCGGCATGGGGTGGATGCTCAACCCCATCTGCTCTCTTTTTATTTCTTGCCTTTCCCTTTCTTAAGGCAATGACTGACCCAGCAGGCATGTGGGTGAACTGCCTGGAGCTGGGCCTCCGTGTTCCCAGGCAGGCAGAAAGAGCCCGGCTGCCTGGGGAGAGGGCAGCCCCAGGGAGGCGGGGTGCCCAGGCTCTGGAGGGGCCTGGCAGGAATGCATGAGAAGACAGTTACAGTATTCATGTGGACTCCACATGTCACAGTGACGTCATTGTCCCTGCCATTTCGGTAACTATTTAATACAAATGCATTTGGCAATAGCTACTGAGGAAATCATGACCTCTTCTGAGAAATTAGGAACCCGGGCAGGAGGTGTAACAACAGAGCAGAGCTCCACAGAAAGCAGGGGTACAGCCAGTCCCCCATGCCTCTGAGCACCTCCCAGGCAGGGTGCGGAGTGTCCTTCACATCCTCCACGCTAGACGGGAGAGCAGGCCCCCAGCTCAGTTTCCTATTTCTATTTGAGGCACTTCCTTGCAGCTGCTGAGAACACTTCTTGCTGGGTTTGTAAATTCTAGTTCGGTTTGGCATGAAGTTGATGACCACTAGAAATTGTGGGTTTTTCACGCGGCTATTTGTGGTGCCACATTATGCAAAGCTCCAAACCCTGCCTAAAGGAGACCACAAACGGGAGGTTTAGGGTGGGGCTGGGGATGGCTGGAGGCGCCCTCCTGGGAGAGCAGGTGTCTGCGGGAATTTACTCTATGAGGCAGAGAATCAATGTTCTCCACCAAGGAGCTGACCTCACGAAGCCGGGGAATCGGGGTGGTGTTAATTCCCTTTCTAAATCACTAAGGAATTGTCGGTTCAGGTAAGTCATGCTTCCAGGGTGGCTGCTGTAAAACATGTGATGGCCTCGCTGTCCTGTTGTCCTGCTGACATTGACTGGGAGATTTTTATGCAACTGACTTAGCAATGATTTTCACAGAGCTTCTCTGAACTTAGAGTAACGAATCCCCAGCAAAAATTTCCCCAATTATAATTCTTCTACAATCTTTGCCCCCAAGTGGTTTTAAATGATGAGCCCCTGGCCCTGCAGGCATGCCAATGTCCTAAGGGGCGAAAGAAAGGAAGGCACTTTCTCTCCATCGAGGTGCCCCTCCCAAGGGAAGGAGTGAGCCCTGCTCCTCTGTGCCACACGCTGCAACCAGCCCCGCTTTCCCTCCTCTGGTTCATTAGAACCGGACGCCTTTTCCAGCCACGTTCCTGTCTGGCCGTCTCACCATATTCATGCTGGCTATCGCCCTCAGCCCCCAGGCAGCTTAAATCTCAGCATTAACACTTTGTCAAACTCTTATTTAGTCTTGTAACTTGATGATGTTGTTTATTTAATTAAAAATGTCAAATGACAGAACTCTCTACCCAACCAAAATCAGGGCACTGACTTCTAAAAATGGCCGCACTGGCCCCCAAGGAAACGAAGGCAGATACTCAAACCAGCAATAACGGACAAGTGATGGACTGCTTGAATCCGGAAGCCACCCAGATGCCCTTCAGCCGGCAAATGCCAAACACATGGTGGTCCTGCCCACACGGGAGCCAGTCCTAGAAGGTTGCATATTGTGTGATTCCATTTACATGACATTCCTGACATGACAAAATTATGGTGAGGGAGAACAGATCAGCGCTAGCCAGGAGACAGGGATGGGGTGGGGGAAGGAAGCGGGGGTGGCTGAAAGGGGCCCTGCTCTGCTCCATGCCTGGTGAAGGACACGTGTGACACAACTGTACAGAACTCAACATGCGCTCAGCTAGGCACAGTCAAACGGGGGAGTCCCGATGAAGTGGGCCATGGGCTCCCCATCAATATTCCTGGTCAAGATACGGTCCAAGCAGTTTTGCAGGATGTCACCATTGGGAGAATCTGAGCAAAGGGTGCAGAGATGTCTCTGCATTAGTTCTTACAGCTGCCTGGGAACCTATAATTATCCCCAGGAGCTTATTTCAAGTAAGACGATGACACCACCTCTGGCTGCCAGGAATGCGTGTCCACACAGCCTTGGTGGGAAGCAATTTGGCAATACGTGTGCCCTTTGACCCAGAATCCCATTTCCAGGAATGGCACTTTAGGAAATAGTAACAGCAAACATAATAATACGAGCATTTATTAAGTTTCAGACACCGTGCTGTTTTCCATGAGTCAGCTTATCCTCGCAGGGAGCCAGCCACCTTCCAGGGTTTACGCCCAAACCGCCACCCCGTGCTGCTGCTCTGCACAGATGCGCACCTAGGGGTGTTCCTCTTGCTTGTTATTGCAGAGAAATGAGAATGGGATTCATGATTACTTTAGGAAGTGTCCATGATGTAACGTTATATAATGCTCTTGAAGACTAGTAAATGTCTCCTATACAATGACTACATTTTAGTAAGTCTGGTGTAATGTTACATAAGTATTAGAATCATGCGTCTGAAGGCTATTTAATGCTACATTGAAAAATACTGTTGATGTAATGCTGAGTTAAAGTGATCAGGATAAAAATTATGTTAAAAAAGCTACACACACATATGCACACATGCTCACAGGTGCAAACACCAGCAGGACAGGTCCTGAAATGTTGGCAGCAGTTCCACTGTCTGGTGGGATAATGGGTTATTTTATCTTCTTTTACAGCTCTGCATTTTTCAAATACTCTACCATGAATATGCAGGGGTTTTATAACCACGAAGGTTATCCAGATCTTGACGCTGAGGTTTGTAATTGCTAACAGGACTAGCTCATGAACATTTAGCAGGCTGTACTGCATTTACATAAAATTCTTAGGGGAGAAAAAGGTCTTTACCATTTTTATTTGGAATGAATACTCTTCGGCCTTGAGTCAAGCAGATGAGAAAATTAAATGACCGTTAGCCAGAGGGCAAAAATCAGAATGTAAATAGCATTTAGCCAGGAGTGGGAGGAACTGCTTCGGAGGGGGAGGTCGCACCAGGGAATCACAGCGCGGGGGAGTGGCAGAGACTGAGCGGCAGAAGGGCAGGAGGTGGGAGCACAGTGAGGCCCGGGGATGCCTGGGACAGAACGGAGAAGGCTCCGAGGTTCTGTCCTGGCCGTGGGTACACAGGCCAGGCGACTGCACGGAGACCAGAAAGAAGGTTGAAGGGTCCCATTGGACCCCGTGACCCCAGGCCCCCAGGCCTTGCAGAGGGGAAGCTGCTCCCACCCCTACCGCCAGGCTAGGCTCCCTTCGGGCCAGGACTTCTTATTAAAGAATTCCTAAAACTCCAGGCCCCATCTGAATGCTCCTCAGATTCACATCTTCCATCCCCGCTGAAGTGCGGTCTTCAGTGAGCAGGAAGGGCGTGGAATCCCCCCCTCCTCCCCAGGCGGCTGGCCAGTCTGAGCCCTGGACTGGGTATGATGGGGAGCCTCACCCAGCGCTGCCCGGGGGCATGGGGGTGGGCCGGGGGGTCCTGGCAGCCCGGAATTCAGAGGGCCTTTCTTTAGGGAGGTCTGCTTCAGACCCTGTCCCAAAGCAAGAACTCAGCTGTGGTAACTCAACACCAGCGTATCTGAGGAGCGACATGTTATCTTTGGGGTCAGGTTCTGCATGAGGCTGCCCACGACCGCAGGGTTTTGGGAGCCTATGAAACTGACTGAAGCCAACCGATGCCGAGACAACGCGAGCCTGCGGCTGCCGTCCCACACCCCCAATTCCAAACGCGGTGCTCACACCTGCACCCGCTGTGTTCCCACTGACTCTCTGCGGCGGGCTGTAGATTTGAATTTACGAGATAAATGGGTACTGATCTATGTCCCCTGTTGATACACACCTCATATATTAGGACTGCATTTAAATTTTGTGAGGAAAAAACACTTCAGTTGCTAAAATTGTGCAAATCACTGCTCCAACTCTTTGGCCATTGGGGCAGGGAGGACGGCCAGCAGAGTGCCCCTGGAGAGTGACTTGGCAGGCCCTGTCTGACCGCGCGGGCCCGGGGCTGCCCGGAGCTGTGCTGCCCCAGCTGCCTCACATCCCAGGGTCACCCCTGGCCGGCCCGAGCGTTGCCCACTGCTTCATGCACATGCAGGGTAGAGGGGTGGGCGGGGGCCAGAGGCAAGTTCGCTTCTAGCCTCTTACCCACTCGACCCAGGGCAGGTGTCTTAACCTTTCTGAGGCTCTGATTCTTCACCTGGAAAGTGAGGATGAGCATACCTTGCTTAAGGCACGTCAGGCGGACTCATCAGGGCAGAGAGAGGGCCTGGCACACAGTCAGTGCTAAGTTAAATGGCAGCTGGGATTACAGGAAGGGCCCCTTGGAACGCTTCCTCCGGACATGGGGAGGTTCCTCCTCGACCCCTCAAAGGCCATTTTCCCAAGCAAGAGACGTTGAGGACACAGTGCCTAAAGTCAGCCAGTCGGCATTGCTGGGCGTTTGGGGAGAGTATGGCACCAAAGGAGGCCCTGACTGGGGCGCGCCGTCACGGAGTGGGCTGACTGCTCCCGCCGACCGCCCTGTGCCGAGCGCCCACCACACCCAGCTACACCCGAAGTGCGATGAAAGCCAGGGTTCCATCAACACAAATGTCTGTCATATTAGGGTCACCAGGTAGGATTAAAAAAAACTTCAATAGGTTAAATATCGATTTAAGCTTGCTCTGGTTAGTGTCAGTGTTCCCTCTGTCAGACAAAACAAAGGAAGTCTTTGGAAGATAAGGTCCTCGAGGGTAGGACCTGGGTCAGTTCCTTTAGATCCCAACAGTGGGCACAGGATCTGCCCATCAGATGAGGGAGCGTGAGTGCCCGAGCACCCCCTTGTGTGAATGAGCTGGGACCAAGGTTTGCATCTGCTGGTTCTATGTTGTGCCACTACCAATGCCAGTGCCACCACCCACACCCCACCATGGCCACCACCACCACCACCACCCTGATCATCTCCACCCTCACCGTCGCCACCACCACCATTGTCACCACTACCACAAATGACACCACTACCAGCACCGCTACCACCACCACCACCACCTAACAGACTGAGCCCATGCTCGGGCCACTAGCTGAGCCAAGTGCCTTAGGAGACCTGTGACCCTGGGTCCTCATCAGCTTGGTGTCACCAGCATCCTGTTCACAGAGGAGGACTCTGAGCCACAGAGAGAGAAGGAGCCGGCCTAGCCCGGCCAGTGTGGTCCCAGATGCACACTTGGACCCACCTGGCTCCAGGCCCAGAGACAGATGCATGCTGGGCCTGGAATCGGACTTGGAACCATGGTCCGAACGGGAAGCCGACTGGACTTCCTCACCACGCTCATGCCTTCCTGTGCATTCCGTTCACCCTGTCCTCAAACTGCGGGCATTTCTGACTGTATACCTAGAGTGAATCCTGGTTTAGGCACCCCTCCCAGTGGAAAATAAACCAATTCAAATCCTTTTCTTTTGCTTACCAGACCATGATTCTTTTTTTATAGCTTTTATAAACTATTAAGCTTTTATATAAGCTTCTATAAGCTTTTATGAGGTTTTTCCTGTCCTCAAAGCAACTTAGAATATTTCAGTCTGGTTCCTGGATCTCACGCTCCAGCTCTAGGAGTTAGACCCCAATCAGCCGGCCCATAGGACAGCCAAACTCTAACCCAACGGTGAAGTCACAACTTTACTATTTTGGGGGTAGTTAAAAGGTGAATTTCCATTGCCTTTTCAGTGCCTGAGAATTACAAGTGTTTAATGCACCAAATGAACAAGTTAAAAAGTGACCAACACCAAAATCCTACATTTTATTGTTTATTACTCAAGAAATAAATACATGCTCACCAAAGAAAAGGTGGTAGGCTACCTACCTATCTATCTATCTCTATCTCTATCTATCTATCATCTACCTATACATATACCTACGTATACCTGCAATTCACCTGCAACTCACCCCTAGTTATACATTTTACATACATATACATTTGAGCACATGGTTTATTCTGTTTTTCTCCTTGTTCTTAGGATACGTAACACTAACGTCACATTCAGAATGGATCACCCACCAGGCAGGACATCATAGCTGTTTTGTTTGCTAAAATAAAATCTGTAATAGGCCTCATTTCCTTTTCTAATTTAGGAGGTATTTTTCTGGTCACTATATTTGAAAAGAATATAAAATAATAACAGAAACTACCACTTATTACTATGAGCCAGGTACATTACATACGTACTCTTGAAGAAAAAGTTTTGTATAATGGAAATGCTTGAGCGTGCAAAGCAGAAGGCGCGTGTAATGAGGTCTCGCTCTCCACCGCCCAGCCCCCAAAATTATCTCATGAGACCGATCCTGCCCATTTGCACCCCAACTTATCCCCTGACTGGGATTGTTTTAAACTCATTGTAGACATCATAATTGCTTCCTCTGTTATGTATTTCAGCGTGGATCTCGAAAATATGAGATCGCTGTCTTAGGGGTTAAGATAGCCCCGCTGTGATTGTCACATGGCAAGATAATTAACAACAGCCCTCTCATTATTTCCCAGGTTGTCGCGTTGCTGCGTCTCCAGCCCTAAGGCAAGTTTTAAGGGTCAGAAGTAACATGCGTTTTTCAACGAAGAAATGGCAGGAACATGAAGGGGATGAAGCATGGATGCAAAGAGATTTAAGGAGGCAGCAAGCAAATGCAGTGTGCGGACATGTGTGGATCCTGACTTGAAGTGTGTGTGTGTGTGTGTGTGTGTGTGTGTGTGTGTGTGTGTGTGACAGTCGCCTTGCCTTGCCTTTTATTGCTTGAACACACATTATCTTTGATCCTCAAAGCATGCCTCGAAGGTGGTATTGTTATTCCTGTTTTGCAGATATTCAGCCTCAGAGAGTTAAGTGAGTGGAAGTGAAAAGGGAGGGCAAACGCCAAGCGTCCAGTGACAAGCAAAGGCAGCACAAGGAGATGCAAAGAGGTGGCGGCTCGGTGCAGGACTCCACTGCCGGGTGATGAAGGCCACGTGTGGGTGAATGCAAAGTTCAGAGGTGGCACACGTACAAAGCTTCCTGCAGTCATGGGAGAGTTGGTTTGGGGCAACCATGAAGAGAGGCTCCTGAAGACCAACCTCACTGCCCTGGGAGAGCCTGTAAGGCCACAAAGAGATGGAAAAGCAACCCAGCGAGCCCCTGACTGGAGGGTGGAAAGGCTGTGAGCTGAGGTTTTGAGACCTGACTCAGGTTCTTTCTCCAGCAAACCATGTAGCCCTGGGCAAGTCTCTCAGTGTCTCTGAACCAGTCTTCTCATCCTCAAAGGGGGAATAATGCCAGCTCTGCTCTACCTGCTTCAAGGTGCTGCGCGGCTCCCGTGGGGAAGTTCTGCCCCCAGGCCCAGATGCTCGAAGAACCAGCTCAGCCCATGGGTGGACTTCTCCCTGGAAGCCTGTGCTGCGTGGCATGAAGCCCGAAGCCAGCCTTCCAAGTTCAACTCCCGTCTCTGTCTCCCATGAACTATGCAATTGTGGGCAAATTCCTTACCCCCTTCATTGCATACTTTCCTCGTGTGCAACATGGGGAAGATAATAGTAGGCTCTATAATAAAATACTCGCAAAGATATCTGGTATGCTGCAAGCACTGTATAAATGTCTGCTAGGCAGGTACTATCCCCTTTCTGCAGATGTGGAAACTGAGGCCCAGGATCGTACAACCAGCACGTAGCAGGGTTGGATGCAAACCCCAGTCTGCAGATTCCAGGGCCACTGGGTAAGTAAGCAAGGTGGTGGTGGCTGCCGGGAGAGGGGGTTGGAGACGGCTGTTCTGAAGCCACCACGGCCTCCCAGGACCCATTCCATTATGCACCTCCTTTCGGGTCCAGCACACAGGAGGCTCTCGATAAATGTGTTAGCAAAAGGATTTGAGGGGCACCTTTGCCTAGAATGGCATGACTTCATTCAATGAAAATGTGCAGAATTCGGTAGAGGAGTACAGGGCTTGCGGAGGCCCCACTGTACTGTGCAGTCAGCCGGCAGGGGAGGCAGTGGTGACAACAAGGCATACGAAAATAAAGCAGGTGTGATGCACCTGTGAGAGAGGGCTGGCCCAAGGGGTGTGGAGGCCACAAGAGCAGGGCCCTCAGGCTGGAGGTGAGCAAGGAGCAGCTGCCTTGCTTGGCCCTCCCCCACCAACCATGCTCTGGACCTGCGACCCAGCTGGGGTGAGGGAACAGGGATTATGTGGTGCGACCTGGGCTGGAAACATGCTCCCCGTGAAGGGTCTAAGGGCCCCGCAGTCCCCAAATAATGGCCCGCCCTCAGACACCCACGCCCTAACCGGGGGGCTGGCCATCCCACCTTAGGTGACAGGCTCTGTGCATGGGACTAGATGCAGGCTTCTGGGAAGAGATTTCCCCCCAGCTCATGCGGGTGGGCCCGGAATGCAATCACAGCATCACAGGCAGGGGGAGGGAGAGCTGGCGCACACAGAGCCCTGCAGTTGCCGGCCCTAAAGGCTGCAGGGACAGGGCCACGGCCTGGCCCCGGGCTGCCGGCGGCCACCGGAAGCTGCAAGAGGCACGAACGGGTTCTCCTGGGAGCCTCTGGAGGGAGCAGAGCTCTGCTCACACCTCAGTTCCAACCCAGTGATGCTGAGTTCTGGGTTGTGCTTCTGGCTTCTAGAATTGTGAGAGAACTAATTTCCGTTGTTTTACGTCAGGCTGTTTGTGGCAGTCTGTGACAGCCTCCCTGGGGAACTCACACCCCTTCGGTCCCCATTCTAAGGAGCCTGGGCCTTTGTCGCAGGTGGGTGGCAGGAGGCCCCGAGTGCACACTGGAGCGGGGTCACACTTGGGGGTGGGGGCAGGAGCGTGGAGCAGAGAGAGGCGGCGGCGAAGGCTCGGGTGCTGGGCCAAGGCTGCCAGTGACTCCGCCCCCTAGGGCTTGTGTGGGCCTGGGAGGGTGCAGGGAGGTGGGGAGGCCGAAGGGGAACAGGGTGGCCCTCGTGGGGTGTTCCTGCCCTTGTTGACAGTGTCCAGGAGCAGGAGGCGGCTAACAGCCCAGACTGCCCACACAGCCCCTCCAGGTGGGCTCTGGCTGCCCCGCAGCTCAGCAGGATCCAGGGCCCATTTCCCTGTCACGCGTCTGCAGGGGTCTTGGCCTCCCGGCACTGGACCTGCTTGTCAGGGCTGACCGGCTCCGCTCCTGTCATTCTGCGTTGTTTGTTTGTTTGCACTCCTGGAGTCCGAGGCCAAATTCCACTCTTAAAAATAATGGATCACAGGGGACTGAATGGGCAGAAAGCAGGGAGCTGAACAGTAAGAAACGGGCTGAGAGGGAGCTGTCTCCCCAGGACTGTTTTCTGTGAGGACATTTATGAAGTTGTCTCTCTGATTTAAGTGGGCTGTACTCCTTGAGATCTGATTCAAGGAAGAGGCAATCCGGAGGCGGCCCTGTTATTCGCCCACGTGGGCCTCGCCGGCTCTTCTGCGTAACCCCTGCCCCTTTCTCCCTGGGCCTGTGTGCCGGCTATGCTGTATCGGGGCTCTGAATGTGACCCCATCCCTGGGTCAGGGCTCCTTGGTGCCCCAGGGGAATGGGAGAGGGCGGAGAGGAGGTGCTGGGGACCACCCTGCTGTCGGACCTCCTACCAACATGCAGCCCCTCGAGTCCTTTCAGGTGCATGAGAACGGCCAGGTCCAGGCAGGGCGAGGACCTCAGACTGGGAGGCAGGCAGCCCCTCCCCAGCCTGGGTGCAGAGAGCTCTGACACCGAGGTCAGCAAGCGGCCCCTGGGCCACCACCATCTCCCAGCAGGGGTGCCGGCTGTGGGGTACCTACCAGCTATTCATCTGGAGAACCCTGAGGTGGAAACATGTGTCCTTCAGGTCCCCTTGGGAGGGGCTCCGGGTGGCCGCAGGACGCCTTAGCTGAATGGCAGGTGGTCAGTCCTGCGGCTGGGGATCAGGAGGAGGGAGCAAACCCCGAGGTTTCTAGGGAAGTCGTGCAGCTGAGCCCTTTCAAGGGAACCCGTGGAGGCTTTCAGAGGATGGCTGGTGTGTCTTCCTGCTGGAGCCGCTTTTCCGGGATTACACAGGGACCCGATTTACCTCGGGGGAGCCCCTGCCCCGGTGCTGTCTCCTTATCCAAGCGTTTTCAAGTAACGCTGGAAATAGTTCACCGTCCCTGCCCTTTGTGTCCCACCTGCTGGGGCCACACCTGCATCAAGTGCAGAGCCTGCGACTCCTGCCAGGAGAGGCGGTCAAGCGGAGCCGGGGCAGGCGGTCAGGAGTAATTGGGGCAGGGGGTCAGGAGGAACTGGGGCAGGGGGTTAGGCCGAGCTGGGGCAGGGGGTCGGGAGTAATTGGGGCAGGGGGTCAGGAGTAATTGGGGCAGGGGGTCAGGAGGAACTGGGGTGGGGGGTCAGGTCTTACGCCTCCTTCCTTCAGTCCACCTGCTCCCGGGGCCTCTCCCCTCTGCTAGGCTGGGAAGGTCTCCCCACCCCCCGTTACTGACGGCTCACAGGGATCCCTCTGAAGCCTCACCACAAATTCACAGCATCACTTCTGGTAGTTACTCGTTTCAAGTGCGCAGGGCAGGCGAATGGAAGGAGGGCATGGTTCTATTCAAAATTCTTTTTCATGCCACTCTTCAAATAAGTATGAAGTTAAGGGGAGTCTAAGAATTCTGTCCAAATCAATGCCCTGCTTACTGACTGTATTTGCTAGAAGTAATTATTTATCTTCTTGAAAATCAGCACAGTATCTCACCATTTTCTAGTGATTTCCTATCCACATGGATACCTTCATGGGCTGCTGGGAATCGGGGGGAACCCCCAGTACAACGTCCTCATTGTGCAAAACACAGCAGCCAGGTGGTCCTGGCCTGTAGGCACGCCGGGGCTCTCTGCAGCCTCCCCACGCCTCGCCCTGCACCTCTGCTGGGAGATGAAGCAGGGCCGCCTGTGCAGGAGGACAGAGCAGCCACGTGGACCAGGAGCTCTCGGGGTGGGGGGGGTACCTCTGAAGGCTCCAGGGGAGGATCCTTCCTCGCCTTACTGCCAGCCTGGCGTACTCTGGTTTCCCGATGCATCCTGTCAGTCTCTGCCCCCATTTTCATGGCCTCCTTCACTGTGTTGGTGTCTTCTTTTCTCTGTATGACCAAGCTTCCCTCTTCTTAAAGGGCAGTCACATGGACTTAGTATGTTATATGGCCCTCATCCCATACGGCCTCCTCAAGTCACCTTGATTCTATCTGCAAAGACCCTATTTCCAAATACAGTACCATTCACAGGTACCAGGGGGAGGGCAGGACCCTGTGGGGGTCATAGCTCAACCCACAACAGCAATGAGCCGGGGACCCACAGGAGCCATGGCAAGACAAGGTGACAACACGGGCAGGTGGGAGTCAAGATGCAGGGCACCCTGGCCAACAGTGGCCAGGTGTGTGGAAACCGGAGGTGTCAGAGTCTCGGCTGGCTGCAGGCAGGGAGGGGCCGGGGAAGTCCTTCCTCCCTCCGTCCTGCCTTTGCTTTCTCTCTCTTCTTTTTCATTAGAAAAATTGAGCATAGTTTTCCTGCCAGAAAAGAAATGCCCCTGAGCATCGGCAACAGGGGCCCGAGCTGGTCCAAGTCGGCTCTCCGCCTGCCGCCGCGGGGCGGGCTTCCCACCGCGCTGCTCTCATCACGCACAGGCTGCACCAAAGACCGGGCTTCTGCTCAGGGCTGTTGGCCTTTGGGGTGGTGTGTCTCCGTGACGTGACGTCTGCTGCACAGTGTCTCTCAGGCCACACGGTCACCCTGCCTGGCGTGCAGCACGTGAGTCTCACAGTATGTCACGCACCCGTGTGGCCTGCACGGAACCAGAGAATTTCCCTTAGGCTCACAGCACTGGCTGAAAGCATCAGCTCCTGGTTCCTTTTTCCGGAAGCCAAGCCCCTTAAGAGGGCAGGTCGGGGCTAGAGGCGCTGCGAGGGGCCCCTGGGGTGTCCGGACCCAACCTGGCTCCAGGGAACCTTCTCTGCTGCCCGATCCATCCTCCTGAGGACACGTGGAGGGCTCACGAATCAGAAATCCTCGACCCCAGCAGGGGCCTGGAGTGTTCCGGGAGGCCTGGCAACCAGCCGGTGGCCTCGGCCCCTCCAGCACCGATGCCTAGGGGACACAGAGTCACCCATCCCTGGAGAGGCCCTACGCTCTGGGGAGAAGCCAAGAGGGCAGACCATGGGCAGCAGGCTAGCTGGGAAAGACGAGGTGTGGGGCTGGTCTTGCTCTGGATGGCAGGTGGGGCCCAGGGGTGGTGGGCAGGGGGGAGGCGACCCTTGCCTGTGGTCCAGAACATCGGCCTGTGTCAGCCCCACCCTCCCAGCTGTGTGGGGCAGCCTGTGCGAACAGGCAAAGAAGACAGGGGCCTTAACACTGCAGAGCCCCGGGAAGGCAGGCCTCGCCTCACTGCCTGTCACTTCTCAACTCCTCCAGCCTTCAGGGGCTCCCTGCCCCTCTGACATCCACGTGTGACGTGCACATGGGTCACTTAACATGTGTCCACCCGCACACCTGGCACTGCTTCAAGAAATACTTTCAGAAGGAATTCACGGCGCCTACCCTTGCCCCATTCACTCCTCTGCCACCGGAAGCTTGTCGCCGGCCCCTGGTCCTTGGAATACTCCAGGCCCCCTGCCGCCTTGGCCTTCACAGGCCCACCCGCAAATGGGGCTCAAGTACCTGCTGGAACCACACCGAGCGTCCAGGGGGAAGTCTTCTGTCTTACGGATCCCAATGGCACACAGTTATTGGCATCTTTGGAGTGATGTTCCCTGGATGTGTTCTAAGCTCTGATTTTCTGTTATTAATAGTGCTGGCAAGACATTTCGGGCCTAGATAAGAGGCTTCATTAAAAGATTTTAGAGTATGTACGACCATTCATTCTAAACACCGCTCACATCTTAACTTTTCCCCATGTGAAACTTACATAACACAACCCTGAGCAAACACATTTGGGGGGCTGTTCCCCAAAGCACCTTGGAAACGGCTTCTGCTGGTCACCAGCCTTCCCACCGTCTCGCTCTGGCTTAGCTCCTCTTGCAAATGTGAATTCTGGGCGGAGACATTATTGTAGATCTCCAGACAGCAATGTCAAATACACTGCCTCTTTTTCTGTTATTTGTAAGACTATCAAAGTTTTTAGAAAAATTCCCCAAAGGCAGAAGCTGTGAGGATGAAGAGAGCCTGAATCACGCCCAGGGCTCTGTCAACTGTCCTGCTTACAAATAAATCAGCTGGCCCTGAGGCTGGCCGAACCCATCTGGACACCTCCGTGGCTGCCCCGGCCACTGGCGGGGAGCTTTTCCTCAAGGCGGTGCTCTGGGCTACACTGAGGCGAGTGCCACTAACCCCCGCCATTCCCCAGGTGGGCTCTGACTTTGTTTCCCCGAAGTGCCCCTCTGGGGGTTGAGTGGCTCTCCCAGGCTGCACGTAGGGGTCTGAGAGCCTGTGGGGAAGGTGTGGCCAGCGGCCAAAAGACAAAAATAGCAGAGTGCTCCGCGGACAGCGACAGCGTGTTTCCACGGGAGGCTCAAGTCATCTGTGAAACTGCCGTGTTTGTGGGTGTCACTCCCGTGCCCTCCAGCAAACTAAATGGGCCTGAAACCCAGAGACCCTCATGCACCTGCACGCGCTGGCACACAAGCTGCCCTGCGGTCAAGGCTGGTGTCCTAGCTCCCCGCCTGCCCGGGCTCAGCGCTCCTCCGGCCCTCCCTGCTCACTGCAGTCCCCCCGGAGCTCCACCTCTGAAACAGGCGGAGGAGCAGTGAAAGGCGTTCGTGGTCCTTTGCTGGGAAGGATGCGGGAGGAAGGTGGTGGGGGCCGAGCCGGAAGCTCAGCTGCACAGCGTCATTGAGCTGGAAGCCCCCTAGGGGCAGGCTGTCCCCCCACGCCACGGAGCATGCTGGACACGCGGCCCCATACAGGGGACAACGGTGGGCTGCCCAGGGCCACTGGCCAATCCAGGAGCACAAGGCTAGGGTTCTCGGTAAGGCTCCCCTAACCAGTCACAGAGATTCAGCGGCCTCAAACCCATAAATAAATAATAAACAAGTGAAAATAACGATGACTTTATGTAGTACTCGCCACGTGTGGCACCGTTTCAGCACTTGGCACATATTCACGCTTTTGATCACAGCCACCCCGGGAGGCGGGTGCCGCCTTCACCCCCATCATAGGCATCACAGGCGGAGACGCCGAGGCAGGGAAGCAACCTGTCCGTGCAGGTCCGAGTGCAGACAAACTTGCCCCAGACCACGGCACCATGTTGCTGGTAAACGGACTCCGTGTAACTGAATCTGAAAAGCATCTGTCTTTCCTCAACACTTTCCTCCTCTCTCGGCCTGTAATGCATCACGCTTCATAGACCACACCACACACATTTCCCTAAATTAACACAACTGCGACCAAGAAATGGGGGAAGGCTTTAGGCAACAGAAAGTTTTTCAGAACACATATAATATACCCATTGCAACAGGCCCATGATCGCAAACTGAGGAAATACAAACGGGAATGACTGAGGTTTAAGAATACCAGGCAGATTCATTGACAGATGAAGGGATAAACAGAATGTGGTATTTACACACAATGGAATGTATTCAGCCTTAAAAAGGGAGGACGTTCTGACAGATGAAACACTTACAGTGGATGGCACACCACGACATGAGCGTACCTAACGCCACCAACCAGTACGCTCAGAAATGGTTAAGATGGTAAAAGTTTGTTAGATGTATTTTTACTACAATTCTTAAAATTAAAAAATGTTAGGCAGAGAACCTAAAACCAACAGAATAAAACATTCTGGATCTTCAATTGTGCCTAGACCAAGCTTCCTGGGGTGTTGTGAGTTTCTGCTCAGGGCAAGTGACTGACCAGCTCTGGGATTCCAGTTCATGCAGCACCGTGGTCGGGGTCGGGGAGACAGGCAGACGGGGCGGGCCAAGGCTCATAAGCCGCGCTCTCGACCTCAGAGATGTGTTTTGAGGTTGAAAATGTTTGGGGCTGTCTCCTGGGCCGCTGTCTGCATTTGTACGGTGACCCACACACGATTATTGACCAAACATGCACGGCGAGGGGTGCACCCACTTTATGCTCCTGCATAAAGGATCTTTAGGGGTGCACTAGCTTAGAATACTTTTTTTCCTTGAAAAGATTCAGAACCCTGGAAATGCCGACACTCAACAACAAAAGCAGGAGGAAACACCTTGGTAAGCTGAGCAAGAGGCTGCGGCCCCATTGCACCCTCTCAGGCCGGGCCACTAGCCTGCAAACTGCACTGGCCGGAGCCGCCCGCAGAGCTGGGCTCCTGCCTCTGTGGATGGGAGTCCTGGGGACCCAGCTGTGGGCAGCCTGTGCTCATCTCACTGCCTTTCTGGCCAAGGGGGCAAGTTGAGAAGCATGGGAAGCCCTTTGCCAGGGTAAGACCAGAGGGCTGCTGTCTGGTCCAAGAGTGTGGCCCCCTGGGTCCCCTGCAGCCGGGGACGGGACACTGGATGGAGACAGCTCAGCTTGTGTCCCTGTGGTGGGAGGGGCCATGCGGGCACTGCTGTCACCACCTGGGCAGCAAAGCCAGGGCAGGGTCTGAGGACCGGCCTCCAGTGATCCAAGGCCTCCTGGGCACCCAGTCCCTGTTGCCCACTGCTGGGCCGGGCCTGGGCTCCCTGTTGCCGGCGCCGGGACCAGCTGCACCCTGTCATCTCTTATTCGCATGGCAGACAATTCACACACGCTGCCTGACGGGACGCCATGCCCTTCACCTGCTCTTGATGTTCTTCTCTGTGTTCTGCCCGTCTCGGAGGCACGCAGCCCCTCAGCCCACAGCGGCTCTGGGGAGGCCACCGGCCCTCTCGGCTCAGGGCAGGGATGAAGGGCCCTGGGGTCTTGGGCCCTTGGCACTGCCCCCCTCTAGCTAGGTGCTCTGGTTCAGATTCACAGCAGGCTCACAGAGACACAAAACAAATGATAAGGAGGTGATGCCAGGCGTCTTCCAGAGTCTCTGAGTTGACAAGTCCAGGGGCCAGGGGCCATGCTGGGCCACCCAGAGGACAGGACGTTCACGGAGACTCCCTGGTGACCAGCTCTGCCCTGGGCACTTTCCGTATTACTTGGCATCATCTGTGGTCACCCCATGGGGGCGCCACCACTGGCCCCACCTCGCCCCTGTGGCTCCTCCCCTCCCTGGGGCCGCCCCCAAGAGAAGGTGAGGTGTCATTATCTGAGCCCTGATGGCATTGGTGGGGTGCAAGCTCCCAGCCAGCCCTCTCCTGGGGCCTCTGGATGTTGGAAAGGTCTGGTTTAAGAGGCCTTCGGACCACAGCACAAGGGAAGGAGGAGGGCGGCCTGGGCTGGGATTTGGACAGCCTGCCTCAAGTCCTCCTCCCTGGATAATGTCTTAGGCAGCCAGGCTACC
>JAQQAC010008350.1:101032497-101061968 GCA_029783875.1 Phataginus tricuspis | reverse complement strand
CCTCCCCATATGACTAGCTTCCCATAGCGACCCCCTCTGGCTGCAGGCTGGTCACCTCCCCGGGAGGACAGTTGCCTATAGCGACCCCTATGTACCCAGGTGGCTAATGAATTATGAGTGAGCACCTGGCTGTCATGGGGGCCCTGAGCTATTTGTGGTCAGTCCCCAACCCCAGGCACCACTTAGCACTGGGAAAATCCCCCTGGTTTCCACCTCTCCGTGTGTGATTGTCATCTTCATTTAATTTGAATAGGAAGTGGGAAAAGTTCCTTCTCATTCATGCACATCCTTCCCCTAAGTTTTCTGCACCTTCTCAGGAGTGACAGCCTCTTCCAGCTGCACCAGAGCTGAAATGGCAATTTTATTTCTGTCGTTAATGTGGCGGGGTGAGGATTACCCAGCGGCGAGCTGTTTGCCGGTTTCAGCACTGCCCTGGTGCCCACCCCCACCCCCTAATTGCTTCAGGGAGTGTGGGAAAAGGAGGAGAGAAAAAAGGAGGGCTTTCAGGCAGTTCATGACGTGCAGATCACAGTGGGGGCCGGCTCCGCGGCTCCCCAGTTCTCTCAGGGCTCTTCCAGCAGAACAAACTGGGGGAGGGCTGGTAGATGCTGGATGGCTCGCAGCTCCTGGTGCTGAAACCAGCTGGAGAATGCACTTATTATTTCGTTCTAAGTGAGTTCCAAGCCACTGCTTTCCATCTGTTGAATGTCTGGGCTTTGCTCACTGAGAGAGTGCCTGTGCACACAGGCTCCTCCTGGCCTCCAGGCCTGCCTGAGCTAGGCTGACCGCTACCATGGCCGACAGTCACTGCCTTTCCTTCCTCTGGCCATCCGGCCTCCACCTGGTGCAGCTGCTGGCTTTCCAGACCCCTTCAGGCCACCTAGAGTCCTGGGGAAGGTCGGGCTCATCACCTGTAGGTGAAGTGGGCTTCCTCACCTTTGGACAGTCCAGCACATGTCACATCATGTCCCCTGCCTGTTCTTGATGCCAGGGGTGGGTGAGTGGGTGGGTGAGGGTTGGCTCTCAAAGAATGATGATGGCTTTCCTCTCACCTCCAGGACAATGAAGGGACCACGTCAGAGACTGGGCACCATGAGATTTACTTTACAAGTGGCTGGCAGTGACAACGGGGCCTTTGAGGCTGGGGGAGCCCAGCTGGGTGGTTACCATGGCCACCTGACTCATAGTGGTGATAATGTATCCCCGGATCATTGGAGCAAGCACTCTTGTTATAGTTCAGTTTTGCTGTCGAATGTTCTAATGCTCTTTGGGCTGGCCTGTGACTGATCTATTGGGGCTGGCATACTGCCTGGCATGGAAGTCTCACCGCCTGGCAGATGGCTTATCAGCTTGGTACTTCATTTATTCCTCATGTCTTATTGTCATCTGACCTAGTCCTTTCAAGTCATCTCCTTCTAAAGCCCAGGAAAGACAAATGCCCAAACATGGTCTCAGCTCTGCAGAGTCATTCTCTGTGGTTGGGAGGGTGTGGTTCTGCAACTGTGTGTCCAGCCCCGTGGGGGATGGGCCTCCTTATTCTGCCTGGCTGATTCTGTATCCAGAACGACCTCTCCCGTAAGTAACTGGTAGAGTAGACTGCTGTGTGGATATGCAATCGATGAGGCGGCAGTGTTGTCCCTGAGAGGAGCCCTTGCCTTACCGGGTCCCCTCTGGGGCGGGGGTCTCACATTCGCCAGCCCTTTCCTACCGGACGTGGGTGCTATTCTAAGTGCTGGGCATTCAGTGGAGAATAAACCCAAATCCCTGTCTTGGTGGAGCTGGCGTTTTAGTGGGAGACAAATGAGATTAGATAAATATAACATGTGTTGGATGAGAATTAGTGCAAAGTGATAAGTCATGGGGGAAGGAGATATATAATGCGGAGGATGAGAGCTGACATTTTTAGGGGAGGCGGCCAGGCATAGGCACACGACATAAAGACCTGGAAGAGTCGAGTGAGGGAGCAGGGAGCATGCAAACGGAAGGAAAGAGCCTTCTAGCCAAGGGAGCGGCCTCATGCCAAGGCCCCTCACAAAAGAGGCCGGCAAGGCAGGAGTCGGGGGAGGGAGTGTGCACGAGGGGACCACGGTGGGTGGGAGGTCAGAGGTGAAGGGGCAGCGGCCCGGAGGCCATACAGGTGACCTGGTTCCGTGCTTTGGGATGTGAGCCACGCAGAGGCTGAGCGGAGGAAGGATGGGAACAACTGTCCTTTTAACAGGATGACGCTGTAGCAGGACCAGCCAGGAGGCTGACCGGCCACTTTGCAGAGGAGGCCACGTTGGGGGTGAGAAGCAGCTGGTGCTGCGTCCCACCTGGAGACCGTCAGATCTTCCACTTCTGCTGCCTAAGTGATGTCATCTCTGCTGTTTGCTCCTGCCGGAATCCCTGCACCTTCATCCCGGACTGCCCCTGGGCTAAGGTTCCAGGAGCCAGCCCCTGCTCTGCACACCACACCGGCCCAGGGGCTTGCTGGCTTCCTTGACCCCCATCCCTGATCCTGGCTTAGCCACTAGGAATGCAGCCTGTGTAAGTTGCCAGAATCAAGATAAAAATGAAAGAAACTGTCTTTCCCTGCTATGGCCATCCGGCCTCCACCTGGTGCAGCTGCTGGCTTTCCAGACCCCTCCAGGCCACCTAGAGTCCTGGGGAAGGTTGGACTCATCACCTTTAGGTGAAGGGGGCTTCCTTGCCTTTGGACAGTCCAGCACATGTCACGTCATGTCCCCTGCCTGTTCTTGATGCCAGGGGTGGGACATGCAGATCACACAGGCTCCTCCTGCCCTCCAGGCCTGCCCAAGCTAGGCTGACCGCTACCATGGGCGACAGTCTCTGCCAGGTGGGCGGGGACCAGGATGAGGGGCCTGCCTAGAGCAGAAGGCTTGTAGGTCTTGTGGGAACTTGGGGACTGAGTGCACACCGTCCCTGCAGGAGTCACAGCGAGGGAAGCTCCCAAGTGTCTGGGACATCAGAGTGTGGGATCATGCCCCAGTCCCACTGGAAAGGAGGTGGAAGTATGGGAGGCTCTGGAGGTGCAAAGCCATGGGCTCCTGAGAGCCAGGCTGGGTCCAGCCTCCGCTCTGGCCCCTGGACCACAGTCCCTGGACTACGGACTGCGGTTTCTTCTGGCCCTGTACAGCCTGCACGTGGCTCATCCTGTGCGCAGAGCTCACTCTTTCATTGCCACAGAGGCTGCACCAAAGGAGAAATTCAAAGTAAGACATCAGAGCCAAATTGAAGATCATGCGGTTGCTGAGCCGCGCCAGCTCTTGGCCTCCAGAAAGAAGGGGTGAAGCCACAGTGACGAGGATGAGGCGGCTCTACCCTGTCCCCAGAGTGGGCGGCTCTACCCTGTCCCCAGAGTGGGCGGCTCTACCCTGTCCCCAGAGTGGGCGGCTCTACCCTGTCCCCAGGGATGCAGAGTTGCCCAGGAAGTTCAAAACATTCAGGAAGAGTCTAGAGGACATTCCCACAGTGCACAGGGATGTTCATCCAGAGGGCTGGGGCCAGGCCAGCAGGGCACCTTCTCCGGTAGCCAGCGGCTCCCGGCATCGGCTCCAGCAGAGCCCCAGACGGGGTGTGCCAGGGGGATGGTAGGCAGGCTGCTGCCAGTCCAGTACCGAGGGCATCCTCTGCCTGCCTGCTCTCTGCTGGGTCTACCTGGTGTTTTTAATAACTACTCTGAAAAGGTCCAGTTGCTGCCTATACCGACTCTTCAGAACCAGGGTTGGGTAGGGAAACAAACTGAATTTGTCTAATAAGCAAAATATGTAAGTGCCTACTACATACGAGACACCGAGCAGGCCTTATAAGGGGGGCTGGAGCATGCTAGGCCCAGAAACACTATGAGAGAGGATTAAAAGTAATGACCGGGTTAAAGATGAGATGCTTTGCATTCTGAAAGTTTCACCATTGGCCTCTGGGAGGAATCAGCCTGTTTCACACGTATGTAATGAACCAAACACCCCATAAGCTGCTCTAACCCTCTGGGAAAGCCACTTGGCAGATGTAGGGAGAGCTCGAGAAAGGGTATGTATGCCCTTTGAGCGGCTTGCCCCAAGCTTTAGTGCACAAGGAGAAAACTGCCCAAGGCTGCCCACGGCTATGTCAGTTTCAGCGGTATTTGATTTATACTCACATCACCTGTTTCTTGTTATGGTTTGGTAATTAAAAAGTCGTTACTAGTTGTAACTGTTTCAAACAATGCAGTAGGAAAAGCAAAGTCCCAGCCAGATCAGAAAGTGGAGATCCACCCCCTTGGTAATTGGTGGATCTCAGAGATTCTCTTACCTCTCACCTATTCAGCCCTTTCCATGTGATGGGTATTGAGATTTTCCTGATATTTTGTGGTTGTAAACAATGTAAAAGAAACAACAACCCAAAGCCTTATATGTCCTTCCGTAGCTGTGCTGCTATCCTGTGGAACTGGTTTCTGGAAGTATGCTTTCTGGGTAAAATTGTGTGCCCATCTGAAGTTTTCATTTGGCCGACATGGCCTCCATGATGGGTTTACCAACTTAGGCACCCACCACCAGAAAACGAGAGCATGCTAACGCAACACTTTCGACCACATAAGATGGACAAACCTTTATATTTTCCAATCTAATAAGAGAAAAACAATCTTGTCTTCACTTGCGTTTCTGTGTTTACAAGTGAGGTGAGACATATCTCCTGTTGTTTGGCCGTTTGTGTTCCTCTGCTGAATTAATATTCTTTGACCCTTATTGTATTTAAAAAATCCTTTTATTATTGATTTTTCCTAGCTCCTTCTAAGCAAAAGATAACAACCCTTTGACCATCATTTATTTTACAAATATTTTCTGTAAGTCAGCGGCTTACCTTTTAACTTTATTCATGACATCTTCCTAATGTGGCTTTACACATTTAAGTGATCAACACTCTGCCACCTGTCCTGTAGGCATCCAGGATTTCTTGTCAGCTTAGAAAAGAGGTATCATTTCTGATTAAAAAATGGAAAAAGAAAAAAAAGAGTAAAGGAGTGACCTAAATTTCCAGGGATTGGGACTGGCTCATTAAACTGTGGCACATTTGCTGAAGGAGAATCGAGCTTGACAATTACAACGAGCATCAGAGGCCGAGGGAAAGACAGATCCCTCATGGCCGTTCATTCCCGCATTAGGCCCGTTTGTGTAGCTTGTGCCCGGTGTTGGGCACTGGAGACGTGGCCACGGACAGGGTGGCCCTGCTCTGCAGGGTTTGCATGCCAGTGTTAGGTTCTGTGAAAATGGGCAGAGAGTTGAACCAATTTGGGAAGAGAAAATGGAATGGGATGATGACGACTGGCCCAAAGCACCCCGAAGACTAAGAGCGTGAGATAATTGGGAAAACCCAGTGGCCCAGGGCCGGCGCTAAGGAGGAGTGGGTGGGACTGTCGTTGTCCTTGCTGGGAATGGCGTGTTGCGCTGACACTTTCTGCCGCAGTGAGTCATGACCTTGTGGGGGAAAAGCCTAAGTCATGGGGGTCTTCCCCTCAGGGGCAAGCCCTCCACCTGCGTGGAGAGGACCTTCAAACAGTGCTCCACCGATGAGTGCCTTGATGCCATTTAGTGCTCGACCTGCCTTCTGGGCAAAGCCCACGGTCAGTGCTGAATCCTTGACCTTGGCTTAGGGAGCACTGGAAACAGTACACGAGCCAGCCATGCCCTTGATCCTGACCTCCTTCAGCGGAAATGGTTTCTCTGAGTTCTTGGTGGGGGAAGGGCAGCCTGTTGCCTACCCGACCCGCAGGCCCCTTGGCCGCCCAGGTCGTGATGGGTGGTTCCTGTCTGCCCGTGGGCGCTGGAGCCCTAGGAAGGGCGCACTCCAGGCCTGAGGGCTGCTGGGTGGCAGGCTCTGCTGCAGCCAACATCCTTCCTCCAAGCCTTGAGGCACCCGTCACGCGTCGCCCCTCAGCTGTTGCATAGCTGGACCTGCTGCGCCTGCTGTCAGACTTCTGGACCACTAACTGGTTTTCAGCTTGCAGATGTTCTCAGGGACCTCAGCTGGTCCCTTGGGCCAGTTCCCCTGTTAGGAGCTCAACGCTCATATCTGAGTGTGACTGACAGATGCCTGGGGGATGAGATGACCCCAGCTCTGCCAGACCTCCGTTCCCTACCATCATATGGCGGGCGGAGTACAGCCACTCATTCTGGGTCCTAGAGCTGCAGTAATCATGAGAGAGCAGCAGAGACCAATGTCATTGAGAGGGGAAGGAGACTCCCAGTGAGTCAAAGTGGGGTGATACAGGCTGGTTGCTGTGGCCCCAGTAACCCGAAGAGGTCCCAGCCCACCAGCCAGCCCCCAGTTCTCTATAATTGTCTCATTCCCTCCCATCACCCACAGGTCTGCAAGGGGAGAGGTGGCTGCCCATCAGACGTCAACCCAGATGGCTGTTTTCCATTTGTGTGGCCTCTGGGTGGGTGCTGGCAGAGCGTGGTGGGTGCCTGGGCCTGTTCCCAGCATCTGGGCAACAGGAGCTCCCAAGGTGACTCCTTGGGGCAGCTGCAGGATTCCGGAACTGTGTAGAGGCCCTTCCAAGAGCACAGGGACCTCCTGGCTCAGGCTGACTCAGTAGTGAGCCTGCGGTTCTAAGAGGAATCCACGGCAACCGATGATCTCATGTCCAGAAACAGGATGCAGCCTCATTCCTATGCAGACCTGTACTCGATTATTTGCTAGCAGCTTTTATCTGTAGAGCCTAGCATTCCAACTTAATTGCTAGCTTCTTAAGGAGGAGGGGTGCGTGTATTTGTTTTGGGGGGCTTCCACAGTGACTTGGAATGCCTCAAAAATATTCCAAATGCTAGTTTTAGAGGCCAGAGTCCGTGTCTAGTTTAGTGAAAGGAACTCTTCTGAAAACTCAGTTTGGCTGTGGCCCTGCTATAACTCCAGCTGGAGCCTGGTTCCGAACCCCAGTTCAGCTGCTCGGCTCTCAAAAGGCTGAGACATGAGCGATGAGTGTTGGCGAAGAGGACAGGTTGTTTATTCAGAAAGCCGGCAGGGGGTGAGCTGGCGTCCAAAGACCATCTTCAAAGGTCTGTTGAGAGTGAGGAGTTTTTAAAGGGAGAACAGGAATCATGTCCTGGCTGTTGGAAATAAGAAAGGACTGTGTGAAGAACCAGCAGCTAATCATTGTGTTTTATTTCCAATTTCAAGGGGACTCTGGTGAAGTTATAGGTCTGGTGACAAGGCACCTGGTGCATTTGTCATTGATTTCATAAGCTCCTGCCTGTCCAAAGAGCAGTTCCTCCCCCTGCATGTGTCCTAAACCCTGGGGCTTATGGAGGAAGCTGGGAGGGCCTCTGAGAACCTCCACGGGGAGAGGACAGGGCTGCTGTCAGCCGTGCCTTCTGTTGCTCTTCCAACACCTGTGAAAGATGATATATTGTAGGATAATTTACAAAATATCTTTACAGGAGGAAAATACTGTTCCTCTCTTTTTTCTTAGCCATTGAGATGTTACTGATATTTGCTCATTTAAAGGATTGGGGTCAGAGAATCATGTGGCATGTGTGGATAATGCTTCAGGGTGCCTGAGAACAGGCACCCCCGACGGTGTAGCTTTAGGGGGCAGGGTCCCCAGAGGCCCTGCTGTCAGCTCCCTGCCCCACAGAAAGCCCCTCTAGCCTGTGACCCTGAGACTGCAGCTAGGTCTCGGCTTCCAGAGGCCTTTCTCATGGTGTGGCTTCTGGGAGCCTTCTCCTCCCCCTGCTTTGTTCTCACATTCTCTTTTGATTGCTTTAAACTCCAGTTAACCGCTGGGGTCCCTGTTGTGTCCCTCCCCTTCCCCAGGCCCAGGGGAGAAGGCTCTAGAATTCGGTCTGAACACACCCAGCCACAACCCCCACCACCATATCTTGACCAGTTTAGACCAGAAAAGGCTGGAGTTTTTCAAAGAAACTTCTACTAGGGGATTAGGTGAGGTGGGGGATAGAGGAAATAAAAATGATATAGCAGCATTCAGAAACATGAGCTCGTCCTGGCCGGTGAATGACCAGGACTTCATAAAGGCCACTGCGAAGACTTCCAACTTCTGGGCCCGGCCCAGACGTGGACAAGAGCAGGTAAGTGCTCACTGAGTATGGATCAGGGGGAAGCCCCAGGCCAGGAGTGGGGAGCTGGGAGTCAGAAGTGGGATTAGGGCAAAGATACGTGTGGCCACCCTTCAGTCTGGTGAGCTCATAGGCAGACAGAGGAGGAAGACATGTAAACAGGCACATATACCCCGTCTCCCCTCACCCTGACCGTGCACATACATGCTGTGTACGTGCTATTTCTAGCAGAGGCTTGCAAAAAAGCCCTATCAGTGAATAAGAGAGGCAGAGTTCTACCAACCTGAGACTTACACTTCCTCCCCCCCAGGATTTATATTTTGGTGAAGAGATAGACAATAGATAAAATAGATGTACAGTAGATCATACAAATAGATGAACATGCTAAGGCAAAGATAAGACCTGTAAAGTCAAAAATGAAGCCAAGAAAGAGAATTCCTCTGGCTGCTATTTCAGATACTGTGGTCGGGGGAGGCATCATGGAGGGGGTGACACTTGAGGAGAAGGTGGACCTAGTGACGGAGAAGACTTGTCCGAAAGGGGAGCTGTCTGGACAGGGGGAGCAGCAGGGAAGAGGCAGAGGCGGCCCGGACCTGAGCGCGCGGGGCTGCTGATTCGGGCAAAAGCCACCCGGGGAGCAAAAGCTGTGCACTGACCTGGGCTGACTTGGGTGCCGGCGACGTATGCCAGGAGGCCGGGCCGTGGGTCCTGCGGCCCCGTCAGCTGGGGTCTGAATCTAGCTCTTACTTGCTGGGCAACACCACATTGCTTCGCTTTCTTTGGCCTCAGTTTTCTGCTCTGTAAAATGGACTAATAGGGCCTTTGCAAGGATGAAATAGTACAAGGTGTGTAAAGCTCTTAGCAACACTTAGCACGGCTTTGTCCATGCCTGTCCTCTTCCTCCTCTTACTTGCCTCTCTTTTCTAATATATGAATAGAATTTAAGGCCACCCTGTGCTGGCCCTGTGAGGTTTGCTTTCTCTACAACAAGCACTCGATCCCTGTTGCCATGGCAGTTTTGGTTTCTGCCCTTGGGAGCAGAGGTTCAAGCGTTGGTGAGAGGCCCCTTGAGAAAGGTTGAACGCTGTGAAGAACATTTCTGCTCCCCCATCAGGGCACCGGCTTTCCCTCTGAGGCCATCTGAGTCCGGGAGTGCCCCTGGCAGTGAGCTGCCTGAGCCAGCCGCAGCCTTTAATGACGATTGCCCGGGCACGTGCCCGTCTCTGTCGGCCCGGCCGCCTTCCAGGAAAGGAGTGGGTCCTGCTGACACATCCAAACGCCTGTGCTGGGATGCGTGTGTCCCCAGAGTCCTCCCTCCCACAGGCCGTCTGCCTGGCCGCCAGCCACCTGCATTTACACAACATTTGTACAGGAGGAACTCTGTATCTGTGGTTATGCAACGCACCTGGGGTGTTTAAACAAACCTACTGCCCCGTCCTTTGGAGCACGGTGATAAAGCAGATCTAAGCGCCTATCAGCAAAACTTTAAATTGCCATCTTAGAGCAAACGGGCCCTCAGCCACATAATAAGCAAAGCGAAGAACAAGGGTGTTTGGCCGTGGGTAAAAGAAGAGTTTAGTGCTTTGGAAGAAAATAGATTTGAGCTTTTCATCTATGAAGCCCCCCTTAAAATTACAATTTTTGATGATGCCAGACATGGTTCCCCAGATTTCTTTCCTTTCTAAAGCACGGGACCAGCAAAAACATGGCTGACTTCCAGGGCACAGAATGCTTTCAAGTGTAAGGGATGGGATCTCAACTCAAATACACGTCAGCAAAGGCGACCCTTTGACTCATAACGAAAGGCCACATGATCCGCTGTGAGCTGCGAGTACATCCAGGGCACAGCCCAGACCCGCCTCCCTCCCTCTCTCCCACGGGCTCGCCCATGAGGCCGGGGTCATGCCTGGCTGGGTGCCCAGGACCCACATGCGGCAGCCCCGTAGCCCAAGGAGACAGTGACTGCCTGAGAACTTGGCGAGAGATGTCCTGGCGAGAGCCCAGCACGGCTCAGCTCGGCCGGGAGCCGGGCGCTCTGAGGAGGGCCTGGGTCACGTCCTGACCAGTGATGTCTGTGAGTCACAGCTTACAATGTTCATCATAGCTTTTAAAATAAGATTTTTATTTAGAACCATTTGAGGTTTACAGGAAAACTGTAGAGATAGTGCACAGAGTTCTCATCTATCCGGCCCCTGCTTCCCTGTTATTATCACCCCAGTTAACGAAGCCAATACTGATCCATTCTTCTTAACAGAAGTCCGTACTACAGTAGGATTTTCTCCTCTTCTTTTCTTTGTTTTTCCCTGATGTCCTCTTTCTGCCTGAGGATCTCGACCCGGAAACCACATTCAATTCCATCATTGTTTCCCCTTAGGCTCCATTTCTTGGGCTTTCCTGGTTTCTGATGACCTTGACAATTCTAAGAAGTAGGAAGTTCCTCTAGTGGGGAGTGGGTTTGGGGAGGAGACCACAGAGGCGCAGAGCCCCTCTCACCGGCCCTGTCCAGGGGAGCTGCTTCAGCAGGACTCCTCACCGGGGGCCGACCTTGCTCACGCGGCAGAGGGGTGCCTGCGGGGTTCTTCCTGTACAGTGACCCTCTTTCCCCCCTTTCCACATGCTCCCCTTTGGGAGGAGTTTGCTGTGCGCAGCCTGCAACTGAGGAGAGGGGGGTGCGCCACACATCCATCTATATAAATTATTCTGAATTCTGCATGGGAAATCTATCTCTTCTCCCTTATGTATTTGTTCATTCAACCATTTATTTGTGTCTGTATAGACTCATGGATATTTATTTTATTCTTTGAATTATAATCCAATAATACTGTTTATTTTCTTGCCCATTGTTTCGGCTCCGGCGCCTGGGGCTTTCAGTTAGCTCCGGTGTCCCTTTGACATTCCTCCGTCAGGAGCTTTTTCTTTTTGTTTTCCGCCCTTTCTTACTTTCTGGCAACACAAGACGCTCCGGGCTCACCTTGTATATTTTCTGCCCCAGCCTGACCCTCGGCCGTTTCTCCAAGGAGCCCTGGTCCCCTTTTTTGGAGAATGGTTTTAGAGACCAGCACCTGGGGCTGGCGGCGCTCATTGCTACATGGTATTACTGCTCCTGGGTCCTCTCAGCTGGCAGAGCAGGAAAACACTTGTGTGTATGTTCACCCACTGTAGACACAGATCTGTAACGAATTCCACATATGACCTCTGGCTCTCTATTAAGTTAAATATGACCGTGTTGGTATCTTCAACTCTAAACCATACCACATGGATCATTCTAGCCTCTCCTCTAGCTTGTCTGGTACCCCCAGCCCCACCATGAGAAGGTTGGCTCCGCCCCAGGTCATTGTTTAATTCTAGTACCTGGTGTACTGATGTGGGGGGAGACCACCGTGAAGGGTGGGGTCCCAGAGCCTGGCCACCGGGATGCCGAGGTGAGGGAGGTTTCCAGCTCGGGGGTCTGGCCGGGTCACCCGCATATAGGGTGAGCTGCCTTGCCCCAGCTCCAGAACTGCGGCCAAGAAGCAAACCAGCCATATTTAGGAGTGAACTTGCTTTGAAATTCACAGACCAGGAGCTACTTCTCTGCAGAACAGACAGACACGCGTCCCCTCCTCCCCGCCCCGGGCAGAACCGGTGGCTGCAGAAAGCCAGAGATTATAGGGTGTTCTCATGAGCATGTCATGTGTGGGAGGCGAGTAGCACGCACAGCTCAGCAAGCCCTCAAGGGCTTGGGAGAGCAAGCAGACCCTGAAGGGCCCCGTCAGCCCCTCTAGAGAAGATCTGCAGTGGTGCGGAAGGAAAAATGCCTCCACTTATGCTGACAGAGTAACTTGAATTCAGCTGCGACCCTCTTGGTGAGAGGCTCAGGGCTGAAATGGCGACTTCAAAGTAAAATGTTGAACAGTAGCCCTTGTTTTGCCTCTTTGAAAAGTCCGCGAGCCAGAGCCCAGACCCAGGCAACTTGGGCCCTTGGCAGCCACCTGGTGACATGGATGCCTTGATAAAAGTATTTAGGGTGTGGTCTGCGCCCTCGGGCAGACACAGATGTCCTTCCTGTCTCCTTGCCCTCCCTGCACTGCGGGCATGTGATGGGGCAGGCGACTATGTCGGCGGTGGGCGTCCTGCCCTGAGCTGCGGCCAGGGCCACGAGCCCCTCGGTCGGGCTTTGGGTGTCAGAACTGGCCTGACTAGAAAGGAGCCAACGCTAACCCCCAGGGGTGCAGGGTCTTTGCGCAGCCTGCTCCCGAGCATGGGCTTGCTGCGGACACGCGAGCTGTCTGTGCATTGATTGCCAGGAGAGCCGAGGAAACCAGGTCTTCCCGTTAGCACCCCGTCTCTGTGTGCAGCAGGGCCGTGGCAGCACCTCACATCATATGTTCCTTCCCTCCCAGGACCCATCACTTCTCATCAGAATTTGCAAGTGAGATCACAGAGCTCAGAGCTTGATAGTTCTGGGAAGGAGGTGTGGGCCATCCAAGGCCACTTCCCTCCTGCCTGTGTACACGTGTGCCAGTGTGCGTGTGGGTATATGCATGCTGCACGCTCCTACCGGTGAGCCCATTTAGCGCCGATGGAGATGTGACGTGAATCTCTCTTCTGGTGAGGGCCGATGAACTTTACCCCAACTGCAAACCACGTACGCCCTCCAAGGCCCCCATGAAAGTCTCACGATGGTGGCTTAAGAAAATCTACAGTCCTTCAATAGTCTAGAAACATGCATTCTTATCATTTTGCTTTTTTTAAGAGATGCTGATATCAGGCACATGGGCTTGATGTAATTATGTGCATGGTTAAAATAATATCAGCCCGTGCTCCCAGCAGATGCCAACATTGCCCCATTGGACACGTCGGCTTTAAACTTCCACTTGCTTTCCAGCTTTAAAAAAGAAAAGAAAATGTGCAAAATTGGAAAAGGCAAACCTCTTTGGAAAATTATGCAAGGCTTCATTAGAAATGCTCCTTAACTAGGCTACTCTGTTTGTAAATGTTACTAATATGTTATACACAGCATATTGTTACCATATTAGTATTATAGAACAAGAAAACAGTCACTCCAGTGGAAAAATTAGTCACCCTGTGGATAAATATCATTATCTGATTGAATGTACGCATTTCCACTGACTGATGTGGTGTTCTGTAGACAGAACTTTAATGAATCACAGTCAAATCTACTTAGCTCCAGCACAGAGGAAGAGAAAAAGAACCGTCTTTAAGCAACATAGAAACCAGAGAACATTCTCTAGCATTATCCATGTTCTAGTCTTTGCTATAACGGGGTGGCAAATAAAAAGGGCTACAACCGATTCCAGCTCCCTGGCCTGCCCGCCTCGTGGTGGAGGGGAAGGTGTGCCTCTCCAGGGAAAGAGCTGCCTTGTATGCGTGAGGAGGTGGGCAAAGCCTCCTTGGGCCACTGTGCTCGCATCTCAGTGTCACTCGCCACCTCTGAGAAAAGAGGCCAGGGAGGAGTTAAAGATGAGGTTGATGTCATAACCACAGGCACCTGGTGGAGTTACGCTGGTGCTGAAAGGGGTAGGAGGGCACATATTAAATGGGCATGTGGGTGGGTGGGTGCTTGGATATATGGGTGGACGGATGCCTGGACTGGGCAGTCACAGGTGCTTGCACGGCTGCAGGGGGGCATAGATGTCTGGATGGGTGCATCACTAAGATGCTTGGTTTGGGTTCAGGCAAAGGCCACCACCCCAGTCACAGAAGTCCGGTAGGCAGATGGATGCACATTGAGTAGTTATTTTATGACAGGCAGCGTGCCAGGTGTTAGGAACACAGGCTCCTGCCAGCATGAGGTTTACCTTCCAGGGAGTGGGGGCCACTGCAGGAGACGGTCTGATGAGACAGCCTCTGGCCTGAGCTGAACGGAGAAGGAGCCGGCCTTGTCCCGCAGAGGGACAGCTATGGTGGGAATAGCTTGGTGACCATGTGGGCTTCACAGAGGCCTGCTGGCTGAACATCGTCCTGTGGGGCTGGTCCCTCCAGCGCCCCTGGACATCTCCTCTCCACCTGTAGGGGGCTGACCCATATGGACACAGCCACAGGCCCCCTTCCCTCCTGGTAGGGTGCAGCCGAGGGGAGCCTGGCAGGAACTTGGAGAGTGGGAGAGAGGCCACCAGGACGTTGCCTCGGGTTGACGTTGCCTCCGGCTGTTGTCTCTGGCTGAAGGTCACTACTACTTGAGGCAGCCTCCTGGCCATGGCCATTTTCTTTCAGGTTCCTGATAACTGCTCTCTGCCTGACCCCTGCAGCCCGGGTGCTGCCAGCTCCACACGGCCAGTTCCAGGCACCACACCAGCCCTTGGGTGTCCCCTCTACTCTGCCCACACCTTTCTAAATGGTGCTTTCCCAAGTAACCCCTTAGATTACCCTAACTTTAGAGTTGTTTAGCACTGGACCCTGGCTGATAAGGTAACTAATACAAGGAGGGGCCCAGAAAGCATACCTTCAAAGCAAAGTCCGGGTACGGGTGGCCACATACTCAAGGAGCCCAAGAATAACCTTGTCGGGGACAAGAGGTGGGGAGACACGGATGTGGTGGTTCCGGGGACGGGACATGGGAGGACACGGATGTGGCGGCCCTGGGTGGTTCCGGGGACGGGACATGGGAGGACACGGATGTGGCGGCCCTGGGTGGTTCTGCTGATCGCTGGTGTTGGTGTGGCCCAGGGGCCTGGGAAGGAGCCGGGTGCTGCGGCAATAGTGGTGATTGAAAAGGGGTTAGTCTGCGGGCTTCCTCTTACCTATGTAGGGAAAAGGAACATTTTAAATTATTGAATACACAATTTAGACCCAGAAGGGCAGCTCTGAAGGCACCCCATGTCCCATGTCGTCTCAGGAAGATGTTGCTAAGACAAGGACTGCTGGGGTCTGACTGTGGGGCCGCCCGGCGGTGCTTCAGCTGAACCATGTTACCCCCAGGGGACAGGGAGGGTATTTCAGGTGGTCACGGCTGGAGGAGGTGCTCCTGGCATCTAGTGGGCAGAGGCCGAGGATGCTGTTCAGTGTCCCACAATGCACAGGTCAGCCCATGCTGCAGAGAATCACCTGGCCCCAAATGTCACTGATGCTGAGACGGAAACGAAGTAAGGGCCCTGCTGGAAGGAGCAGGGCTGTGGGACCCCAGATGAAGACTCAGGAGTTCAAGGCTTGAATTCCCAAGTTCCCTGAGCCCCTTTCCTCTGGGGACAGCCCCCTCCCTCCTCTGAGGGCACCAGCCCTCTGCACAGAAGCCCTTCAGTGACTGAGCTGATGCCGAGTCCCCACACCTCCCGCCGCCACCCCTCAACGCCTCCAACCCCTTCAGGACCTGATGAGAGTGAGAGCAGAGCTCTTCTCAGACACACAGGCTCCCGGGGCTGCAGCTCAGGAGGTCGGGGGGGCCTAGGAGCCTGCGTCCTAACGAGAGCCGGGTTGTCCCCGGCTCTGGGCCAGGTGCTGGGCACCACAGAGACAGCAGCGTGGGGCCCGATGGGGAGGTGGGGGCAGCGTCCTGCCCAAGTTCTCGGCTGGAACCAGGGGTCATCAGACGGTGTGAGGCTTGAGGGGCTTAAGGCTCCAGGGGGCCCAGTCCCCTGCTTGGGTGCAGCCACCAGGACCCGGATCGGATGGGCACTGATGCTGGAGCCTGCGGGGAGGCCCAGGTCCACACTATGGGCCTTTCTGCAGGCCTTCCCTACTGGTGTCCGTGTACCGAGGACATGGGCAACAGCCAGCCCTCTGGCATTATTGGATGTTGGTCTGGAACATGCACTGGTCCCCAAGGGACACTGTGATCCGCTAATAAGAACAGAAGCTCTGAGCAATCAGGTGGTAACGGAGTCTTGGCCCGTGCTCATCTCGCACAGGCCCCAGTGACCTGCAGACCCATCCTGGGTTATCTTCCCAGACCTACAATACACGTGGGAATAACGCACATCGGGTCTCAGGATGCCTGGGCTGCCCTAACAAAATCCTATAGACGGGGTGGCTTAAGCAATAGACGTCATTTCCCACACTGCTGGAGGGCGGACGCCTGAGGCCCGGGGCCCACAGAGTCCACGTCTGGTGAGAGCCCTCCTCCTGGCTGGCAGACGGCCACTCCTCGCTGGGTCCCTATGAGGCAGAGAGCCAGCCCCGCCGTCTCTTGGACTTGTAATCCCGTGCATTACGCCCTCTCTCCCTTTGTCCTCACCTCACTGGTCCCTCGGCGGTCCATCCCCTTCCCTTTTCTTGTAAGGACACCTGTTTTCAAAATCGACTTGTCTGCCATCTTATTTTTAACTAAGAGAATTTCCATGTTTGACTATTTCTCTCCACTAAGCAGTGATCTTATGTTGAAGTAAAATTATAATAAATTCTGTTTGACATAAATAAACCAAGAGTGTTGTAAGTTTTCAGATACCTGTTTTTCAGCTCGTTATCTTTCAACTACTATGATGCCCTGGGAAACGTGACCATGTACCCTGCGGATCCCTGCAGACAGGGATACATAGTCCTCGCTGGGCCTCTGGCCCCGCTGTGGGTCAGCACAGCGCTGCTCAAGTATCAGAACCCAGGTGGGGACTCCGGAAGTCAGGCTGGGGGGCCTGAGGGGTGAAGGCAGAGGGGGCCGGGCCATCGTCTGCTTGGACCGTCGGGGTTTTGGCTTGGATCCGAGCCCAGCCGTGGCGTCCAGACTCCCCGGTGTCCGCTCGGGCACAGGCACGTCCCACAGAGACTTCCCAGCTCGGTACCGTGAAATGAAATCCAGATCTCGCCACGGTGGAGGGCGCCAGTGGCCGTGGCGATATGCCCCGTCGCCCCTCTGATTCCAGCCCAGCCGAGGCCCTGGTGGTGTCCCCAGACAGACAAGAGCCAGGCCCTGGAGCGCAGACTCTCCCCCAAAGCCTCTGTCCGGCCGGCCCCGTGGGCCCAGCTTCCTGGGACACCAATGATGTCTTGTTCTCAGAATGTCACATAAATACGGGGCCTGTGATAAGTTGTGTGTCACTTCATAGTCCTCTGTGGGGAAGGAACGCGGGCAGTTTTCCATAAAAACAGGCTGAGGAAATATAATTTAACTGGCTTTCAGCTTTGAGCAGCGTCTCTGCTGGATTTGTAAAGGCCTCCTTTCTGATGTTACAAATTGGGCCCCAGGTGTCAGCGTGACAAGGCCCTGGAAAGGGAATGTTGTAGGTGGGGCTGGAGGCCTCCCCTGTGGGGCTCTGCTCTGAGACCCCCTGAGTCTGGTGAAAGCCTAAAGTCCCCAGAAGGCTCCCTGCTTCCCTGGGTGAGGAGAGACTCCAAGGACAGGTTTGGGGTCATCCTGGGGCACAGGGAGTGGCAGCCCCTTGCAGACACATGTCCCCTGTGCCTCGGTGAGCACAGCCTTGTTTGCAGAAAGGGTCTTTGTGGATGCAATTAAGGATTTTGGCATGGAATTATCCTGGGTTTAGGGTGGGCCCTAAACCAATGGCAGCTGTCTTTATGGGGAGAGGATATAGACGTGCAGGGAGAACACCATGTGAACACGGAGGCAGAGGCTGGAGTTCTGGGTCCACAGGCCCAAGAATGCTGAGGATCGAAGGAGCCTCTGAAGGCTGGTCTGGAGGTCCAGGCCAGAGCCTCCTCTGGTCTTCAGAAGGAGCCGGCCCTGTCTACACTTTGATTCTGGACTTCTGGCCACCAGACTGTGAGAGGATGAGTTTCTATTGCTTTAAGCCACCCAGTTTGTGGTTCCTGCAGGCCTAGGAATCGAAGAGTCCAAGAATTTCTAAAGATGCAACTTTTATTTATGACTTGAAGCATCAGTCCTGCTCGGAGGGGAAGGAACCTCTTAGCTCCACTGAGTCTCCAAGAGGGACCCTTAGGGTGTGTGTGGATGGGCTGGGGGCGCTACTGTGAGCGGCCGGGCAACGTGTTCTCTAATGGGTGTTGTGGCCGGAGCCAGTGAACTCTGTCCACTAACACGAGGCCAGGTGCTTCGCAGAGGCCCGCTGAAGGCGAGCTCCACCAGAGGGCTCCTTGAAGAGAGGGAGTCTTCAAAGCTGACGCTACTTCCTTTTACACCCCTGACCTGCCAAAGTGGCTCCTGCTGTCTTCCTCCTAGAAATACACTCGCAGTGTAAGGCTCTAGCTCTCTCTCATTTCAGCGAATGCAAACTGCGCAGGAAAGTCTGTTTCGTTGAGCGCTTCAGTAAGCACCTCATAAGCTCCTGGGTGCTCCATGCGTGCTGGGGAGCATGGTCTCAGCGTGGGGCGGCTGCGTGTCAGCCCAGACAGCCTTCAAGGGCCCGGCTGTCCCTGGCCCCCTGGTGCTTCTCCAGCCTCTCGAGGCGGGGAGACCCCATGGCTCGGGGAGAGCTCAGCTCAGCCCCACCTTGGCCACCTGTCGGAGCGAACAGGGACCACTATCTGCCCACCCAGTGTTCTGTGCTTGTGCAGGTGGGCATGGGAGATGGGGTATGGGAACCAGTCCAGTACTGGGGTGGGTGGGGGCGCGTCTCAAGAACTTGGTGTGGAGGGGCAGGGGCAGAGGAACAGAGGGGGCAGCAGGCTGCTGTGGGGGTGGGTCCAAGCAGGCAGGCCCCCTGTGCACAGGCCGCCTGCCCAGGGCCACAGAGGAGCCTGAAGAGGCGGCAGAGCCGTGGCCAGGGGCGGGCTCCCACATCCCCCCTCCGCCTGCCTGCCCCTTGGGCTGGCAGCACCCCTGGCTGGAGCACATTTGCACCTTGCCAATGTCTCACACTCCTCAGAAAGCTCTTAACGGTGCTTTTTTCTGATTTTCCCTCTGGTGTTAAATGCGAGGGTTTGGTATCTCAAGGCTGGCTTTTGTACAGAAGATATAGTTCAGAAATTGGCTCTGGTTTTAAAAAATGATCTTCATTTTATCCAAGTTGAGAATCTGAATACCTAGTTCTTCTTATATTGAAGTTTGGCTTTTATTTATAAGTTTGGTATCTGGAAGCAATTGCCTCTAATAGGCCTTTGATCAATTTAAGCAAATGTTAAGCATCTTTGAATATTTTAAACTGCATATCATGTTTAGCAAAGTTGATTTTCTTGATAGGTACTTCAGTTACTTGATTAACTAGCCAAACTTTCTTATTGATTAAGTTACCTAATAAATTAACCTTATGAACAAACACAGTGATTCTCAAAGTCTTTTAAAGATTCAACACTGAAAGTAATTTAGTAAAAATTTTATTTAACACCCCAAGTTTAAATCAATTACTGCTTTCTTAACTGAAAGAAAAAAACAAGGGAGGTTTTTGTGCAATGGATCAAATTATGAATATATAAAACTCCAGGTATCTGTAAATTCTTTAACAAACGTATTTAGACTGAGTTTGATTTCCTTAATATTTCTGTACATAATGCCAAGTATTTCTGGTGTGAAAAGGCCCCAAGATGTGGATCCGAAAAGGCCATTATTTTGTGACATGCTTTATCCCCACACCACTGCCGCGTGGGGCAGCGGACTGATGCAGTTATCCGGCGGCATCTACTTTACCAGGATGCCAAGTGGATCACGTTTGAAGGCACATTTGGACATACTGAGCCCCACTTACAATCTACATAAATACGCTATAAAGAGGGATTTTGCATAACAAAAATCCCTATTTAAAAGAGCTCTACCTTGTTTTGGCAGCCCAAAGATTGATGCTGTGTATGGCCCGATTTTCCCGTCCACTCACGGATACAGATGCGGCCTGTTCCCACTGAAATGGCACTTGCCCCCTTTGGGGCTCCGGTGGCATTTGCCTGTCTTTGTTGCTTAAGGTATTACAACTGTGGAAGTTCTCAAATACGCACAAAAGCAGAGAGAACAATGAACCTCTGCCTCCACCTTTAATTCCCATGTACTCAAGATATTTAAATTCTTTTGTTGATTTCTACTGACCTTTAACTCTCTGAAATCCTGCATTGTTTTATAATCTTTTTCTTTCGTACAGATGTGGGAGTGACAGGGGAGTCAATTCTAGATTTCTCTCCTGTGTTTTTTATTCTGTTCGGTTACAACTTCTAAAGTGATTATAGAAAATACCCGAAAAATCCTAAATTAGAAAAGAAAGGAGAGAAAACGTAGGACAAGTGCGGTGATAGTCACGGGCCCAAATATATTAGAGACTAGTGAATTAATAAAAAAGGTCTAACAACAGAAACGATGCATCCTAAGGGCATGAGGTGAGAATCTACAGACACGGTGTCTCCTCCCTGCCTCACGGTCCACCTGTCGCTGGCTTCAGGTGAGGCCTTCCTCTTTGCTCCCCGGAACTGCTTCTTTGTGGAAGAGGGTGAAGGGCCTTGTTCAGCCCCAAGTCTGGCCTAGACTCCGCCCGGGGGTGTGGCTTCCAGCCGTGGGGCAGCGGCCCAAGAGCACTGCAGGGCCAGCGTGTCTGTGTCCCCTGTCTGCTCTTCCCACCTACACCTGTCCGCGCGGTGCCGAAGAGCTAACAGCTCAGGCAGGAAGGGGATTTCAACACCAGGCTCACGGGCAGTGATGGGTTCCAGGGGACAGCTGAGGCCTGTGCTTCCCTGTGGGTCAGCCACTGTCACTGACACCCTCTGCCAAGCCAGTCGGCATTCAGGGAGTCATAGCTGGGACACTTCTTCCCACTTCTCTTGGGAAGGACTCAGGTTTCACAGATTCTCAGGTATTTGCCTGGGCCAATGGCTTTCAAAGCTCACATTTCATTGCTGGGCCCTTTCAAATGGGGTGGAAAACTTGACTTTGCCACCCTTTCAGGAACAGCCTGCTGGTGCGATGAGCCAGACCTGGGCCACAGGGCTGCTGCCTGCGTAAAGACAGTGCTGACGCTGAGCGCTGGTTCTGATGGGACGCCGGGGAGACGGAAACGCCCTCTTCCCGGTGACGGTCCCTCACTGCTCCTTCTTCCAGAACCCCATTGGCCCCCAGATTCTAGTTCTGAGAGGACAGGGTCTTGTTGTTCGCTGCTGGATGCCAGCCTCCTAGATAGTGTCCTCTCAATAAATACTGGTTGAATAACTGAATACAGAGAACAAAATGAACAAATGAATAAATGATTCAAGGACCCTAGAGCAAAGTTCTTTCTAATGGCAAGTCTGATTCTGCAGAGAGGAGGATGAAATCCATCCCCCCACCCCTGCAGAAACCAGGCGGGCCCTCCTCACCCGAGAGGAAAGGGGGCCTGGAGGTGAGCCCAGCACCCCCTCACCTCCGGGAACTGACCTTGCCCAGCCTGTTGCCCCTCCCACCCAGGCTGTGTCACCGTAAAGGCGCTGAATCTGGTCCCTGCTCAGGGCCCCCTCGGACCCTCCCGTCTGTCTCTGCTCAGCTGTGAGTCCGCGGTCAGCTTGGCCCGGGGGGCTGGCCATTAGGGTTTGAAGTGGGGGTGATAATCCCAGGACGGCAGCTGGAGCCAGACTGGGGAAGCCTGAGTTACCTGCCCAATGACTTTGACTTCACTAAGTAGCCAAAAGTGCCACTGGCAAGCAGAGAGCAATGTCGGGGCGCATCTTGTCTGGCTGGGCTGCCAGGACAGAACGCTGCAGGCTGGGCCACTTAAGCCACAGCTCACTTTCTCACAGTCTGGAGGTTGGAAGTCCAGGACCGCGTGCTGGCAAACTGGTTCCTGGTGAGAGATCTCCTTCTGGCCTGCGGACGGCCACCTTCTTGCTGTGTCCTCATGCGGTCTTCCCTCGGAGCACGCACTCGGGGGCGGGAGAGGGGCTCCGGTGCCTCCTGCAAGGGCTGATCCTAGGGGATCAGGACCCCACCCGTATGACCTCACTTAGCCCTCTTTACTTCCTCCGGCAGATGCAGCCACCTGAACATGTGAACTGGGGGGGCACGTTCAGCCCACAGCACGGTGGCCATTGGAAGGTTCTCGGGGGCCACAGCATAGGGAACTGGTGGAGAGGGACACCAGCATCTGTGGGCACCTGTTAGATGCCTGTCGGCGTCAGGGATCTTACACCCCTTCCAAAACGTCATCCTCACTGCTCCTTTTTTACAGGTAGGGAAACTGACGCCAGGAAAGTGAAACACTTGCCCAAAAGCACGTGGTGTGTGAGTGGGAAATGAAGTTTGGACCCAGGGTCATCTTATCAGAGCCTGGCTCCGGCAGACGGAGTGGTGGTTGGAAGGGGAAATGACCGGGGGCAGAGGTGCCTCTCTGCAGAATCATACTTTCCATTAGAAAGGACACTATCTAGGAGGTTGACATCCAGCACTTCAGGGGGTCTTGGGCACCATGGGGCACAAGGGACAGACACTTTTAGGACCCCTCCAGTTCGGGGTGGGCTCTTTGAAAGTAGCCTGCAGGATCTGTGAAGGTCAAGCCCCACCCAGAGGGGGCTGGAGAGAAGGCCAGACTGAATCGGTCGGCATTGCCAGGTAAGAAACGTCTGGCTGCTGGAGGGACCTTGGGGTCTGGACGCAACTCCTGGGGGCAGGGGTGGGCCGGGGGCATGGGGCCTGTAAGGGGCACTGAGGGTGGCAGGGGTTGTTGACACCTCTGTTACAATGTGCATGTGCTGGGGGTGATCAGCAGAGGGGGGCAGGGACGGACCCGACAAGGTTCCGTGTCTCAGAGGAAGGGGATTGGAGGCTCTGGCGTCCACAGAAATAGCACCCCCAGCACGGGGAACTGGCACTCACTCCGCCCCCTTTTTAAGGGAGAATGCCACACCCTCTACGGTTGCGGGAGTGGGGGGGAAACAGGTTCTGAGGACAGGCTCAAGCCTATGCGGGGGTTAGGGGAGGGCAGGCTGCCCTCCGAGGCTGGCGGGCCGCATCTGACAGCAGGCATTCCTCGGGAGACAAAGGCAGTGGGTGCCGGGCTGTCTCGGGGCCTGAAGGAGTTTCCTACCCTTCTGAACACAAATACAAATCTTCAAGCAAGCAACAAGCTCAGCATGCTTAAAATCTGCTGGACAGTCTTTAACCCAGAAGGCCCAAATGCTGACAAGAAATAATTCACGGCCCAAAGAAGGGAGGTCGTGAAGTCGACGGCCACTAACTGGGCCGAGCACACCATGTCTGTCGGCGCTGAGCAGACAAGCCCTCCCTCGCATGGGTCATTCTCCAGCGGCCCCTCGATCGGCCCGTGCGGTTCCACGGGCATCCCAGGAAGCGGGGGCTGACAGTCTGTCCTCAAGTGGAAATGCCGTGGCAGAAGCTTCATCGGAACAGAATAGGCAGTATTTTTAAGACCCCGCCTGAGGTGCAGCTTGAACTGGAAGCGCAGTTGCGGCCGTGGATCTCAGCAGCTGAGCTCTCAGCCGACCGGGTGCCAGGGTGAGGCCGGCAGCCCCCACACTTCTCTGCGGGTGCCCTGACCCCGCCACGTTCCTGCCTTGGTGGACTGTAACTCCTCGGGGCTGGGGCTGTGTCTTGTTCTCCCTGGTGATCTCCAGAGCGTCCAGCCTGGTGTCAGACCCTTCACAGGGATTCAACGTTATTTATTGTACTTTTTTTTTAGGAATGAGTGAATAAAGTCAGCAATGTCTGGGAGGTGGAAGTTGAACTAGCCTCCACGAGGTCACCAGGCGACACATGGCCCTGAAAGACACCTGCCGCCCCAGGATGACCTGGCTGACAGGCAGACACCAGTTGGCGTGTTCAACATGGCAACAGTCCGTCGGGTGCTGAGTCCCATCACTGGCAGGAAGAAGCGGGCAAAGGGACGTCACTTCTTCAAGTTCAACAGGAGTGGGCATGTGCCAGTGCTTAAACCCTGAATCAGGACCTCGAGGCCCTGCCTTGGTGAAGGCCAAGAGCAAACGGGCGAGGGGGACCCCCGTCCACTCAGTCGGCAAGATGACTGAATGCCCGTATGTGCCGGCCCTGAGCTGGGCCTCCGCCGTCCAGGCTGGGCAGCCACTGCTCGCCCTCACAGAGGTCACAGTCTGTGAGGAGACGGACCCTGACACGAACCATTCGAGCTCCACCTGCGGGACTGAGATGGCGCGTGGGGGCGTGGGGCTAGCAGGCGGACCACAGACCCCGGCTGGGAAGGGGAGCGGCCGCATTGGGTGGGCCTTGCTGATCCGGAGGAGTCAGGGCAAGAATGAGGGGGGTCCTTCAGCTGCCTGGCATCTGACTGCTGAGCATTCTGGCTGAATGGGGCTGATCTTGGAAGGACAGTGGGCAGAAGGCCGGGGAGTGTGTATGTCTTCAGAACCTTGGCACAGAGCTGAATACCATGGAATTTTCAAACAAGAGCATGGGCCTCCTAGTTCATGATGAAGTACAGTGAGATGTCTACCTTCTACAGAAGTACTCAGAAGGCCACTAAACCACTAGTCTTGGGTAACAAGTGGGCTTTTCTTGATTCTTGACAGTCAAGTACAGGCTGAGCTGACTGAGGATGGCAAGGGGGTCTTTCATGACCACTTTCCTCATCTTTCCTCTCGAGCCTGTGCCTTGTTTACAGAAAGTTCCCAGTAACTTGCTGGCACCAGGGGGCGAGCTTAATGCCCGAGCGCACGCATGCCCTCACGGGACGGCTGCGGTCGCCCTTTTAAGCGTCTTTGTGTTTTAATGGTGGGTGTTTTCTCATCTTAGCTCTTAACTGCATTTCCTTGGAATACTATTCCAAAACAAGATGCTTTCAGTTTTTGAATGTGCTTCCACCCCTCCGCAAGGAGGATGGTATGCCTTGGAACAGATGTTTACATTTATTCCTGAGCTCTGCTATTTCCACCAGTTTCCTGGTGCCAGAGCCAACGCCTGGCCATCTTTTTGAAGTAGGCGTGCAGAAGAGGTTTTCCATTAGCGTTACACAGAGGAGAAACGCATCGGAAAGGAAAGAGATGACTTACTCGGAGGGCTCAGCTCTGCACTTTGGCACCAGCCTCAGGAGGCACCCTGAGCTGCTCCCGTGAACTCATGCTGACAATTATTCCATTGGGTCATGGCCTGATCCATCCTGACCTTTAGACTCCTTTGGACAAAGATGGGGGCTTGTTAGAGCATCTGCTCCAGAAGAATCACATTCGTGTCAGGCATGAGGTCCTGTGTGAGACCCTGCCATTTTGGAGAAAACCACTTAGAATAACTTAAAACATTTGCTTTGCCTGGATGCACCGAGACAGGAAGCGAACTAAGCAGAGCAGAGGGTGGCTGTGAGGGGTGCCCGCTGCCTGCCCGAGAGCATGGGCAGTCGGGAGCCTCTCACAGATGTGTGGTGGAGCCCACTCTCTCTTGCCACCTAAGTCCTTAAGTCGCCTTCGTAGAAGTTTTTCAAGAGGTAATTAATGTCTTGTGGAAAAGATGCAAGCCTTTGTACCAAGACACGGTCTCAATCAAAGTAATGAGCTCAGGGAGTTGTGAGGGCCGCACGTCACAGTGTAAAATAGTGACCTGCGTGCACAGAGCTGCTCACAATACAGTCCATTTCTCCCCACTGTTAACAGACGATGTCAGCTTCCCTTTTTATGATAACAAAGATAATCAATAGCAGGAAGGCTCCCATGTGACAAAAGTCTCTTTAATAAATCCACTGAAGAGTAAAAGATATTGACTGTGGTCTTGTGGACAGGCTGCACCCTAGAAACAAAACAGAGCTAATCAGCTCACAAGTCAAGAGGGCTCTGTGTGGCTGTGAGAACATACACTCGGGGGGCCTGCCTGGTGTTCCCATCACAGGGGCCAACCTGGACTCTTGTTTTGAAACAGCAGGAATCAACTCTTACTGAACAAGCAATATGCACAGGAGTGAAGAGAAGCTGGAGACCCAGGCTCAGGAGAGGACAGGTGTCCAGGTGGGCCCAGCAGCTGGGAACACAGACGCCCCTGAGGGTCTGTCACCACGCTGCTGCCAGCAAGCATGCCTGGGGATGTGCTTTCTCCCTGCAGTGCAAGACCACAGGTCTCTCATCTGTACGGTGCACCCGCAGTCACCTGGCCAGAGCCATACACACCCAAATCTGGGCCTCCGTGGGGAGGAAAAACTTCATCCTCCCCTCTTAGGCTTTCGTGGTGGGTGGAGAGCCTTGCTGCTGCTGCTTCTTTATTTTTTTAAGGGGTGGCAGGGTTAGTTTCTCCTGGCTTGTAGGTGGCTGTCCCTCTGTGTGTGTCTGCATTCTGATCCACTCATAGGGACACCAGTCATATTGGGTCAGGTTCACCCTAATGACCTCATTTTACCTTAATTACCTCGTTAAAGGTCTATTATCCAAATACAGCCACATTCTGTGGTGCTGGGTATTCGGACTTCAGCATGCGGATTGAGGGACACAGTACAGCCCATGACACCTGGTTTGGGAGCACGGCTAGTAATCTTTGCCCTGCAGAAGTGTGTGTTTGTGAGGTCATGTTAGGAAGCTCCTTGGGCAATGCCACACACACAGTAGACACTCAATGAGGAAGTTACTACTTCTACTTCTTGTGTTTGGATTTTTTTTTTGTATCATTAATATACAATCACATGAGTAACATTGTGGTTACTAGACTCCCCCCATTGTCAAGTCCCCCCAACCTACCCCATTACAGTCACTGTCCATCAGCATAGTGAGATGCTATAGAGTCACTACTTGTCTTCTCTGTGTTATACTGCCTTCCCCATGCCCCCCACTATATTATGCGTGCTAATCGTAATGACCCTTAATCCCCTTATCCCTCCCTTCCCACCCATCCTCCCCAGTCCCTTTCCCTTTGGTAACTGTCAGTCCATTCTTGGGTTCTGTGAGTCTGCTGCTGTTTAGTTCCTTCAGTTTCTGCTTTGTTCTTATGCTGCACAGATGAGTGAAATCATTTGATACTTGTCTTTCTCTGCCTGGCTTATTTCACTGAGCGTAATACCCTCCAGCTCCATCCATGTTGTTGCAAATGGTAGGATTTGTTTTCTTCTTATGGCTGAATAATATTCCATTGTGTATATGTACCACATCTTTATCCATACATCTACTGATGGACACTTAGGTTGCTTCCATTTCTTGGCTATTGTAAATAGTGCTGCAATAAACATAGGGGTGCATCTGTCTTTTTGAAACTGGGCTGCTGCATTCTTAGGGTAAATTCCTAGGAATAGGATTCCTGGGTCAAATGGTATTTCTATTTTGAGTTTTTTGAGGAACCTCCATACTGCTTTCCACAATGGTTGATCTAGCTTACATTCCCACCAGCAGTGTAGGAGGGTTCCCCTTTCTCCACATCCTCGCCAGCATTTGTTGTTCTTAGTCTTTTGGATGTTGGCCATCCTCACTGGTGTGAGGTGATATCTCATTGTGGTTTTAATTTGCATTTCCCTGATGATTAGTGATGTGGAGCATCTTTTCATGTGTCTGTTGGCCATCTGAATTTCTTCTTTAGAGAAGTGTCTATTCATGTCCTCTGCCCATTTTTTAATAGGGTTATTTGTTTTTGGGTGTTGAGGTGTGTGAGTTCTTTATATATTTTGTATGTTAACCCCTTGTTGGATATGTCATTTACAAATATATTCTCCCATACTGTAGGATGCCTTTTTGTTCTGCTGATGGTGTCCTTTGCTGTACAGAAGCTTTTTAGCATGGTGTAGTCCCATTTGTTCATTTTTGCTTTTGTTTCCCTTGCCCAAGGAGATGTGTTCAGGAAAAGTTTCTCATGCTTATATTCAAGAGATTTTTGCCTATGTTTTCTTCTAAGAGTTTTATGGTTTCATGACTTACATTCAGGTCATTGATTCAATTCAAGTTTACTTTTGTGTATGGGGTTAGACAATAATCCAGTTTCATTCTCTTACATGTAGCTGTCCAGTTTTTGCCAACACCAGTTGCTGAAGAGGCTGTCATCTCCCCATTTGCTTCTTAACTTAGAGAGACCCACCCCCTCCATGACAGGAAGCATGTTTGAATGCTGAACAGCTAAAAAACAACTGTTAGCCATGTTTTTTAGAAAGATCACAGAATCACTGGATAAGTGAGACATGATTAATTATACATTGGCACTTCGTTCTTTCAAAGCTTGCTTCTTCCCTTTTATCTTTGATTCTATTATTGGTAATATTGCTTAAGTAAGGAGATGAGAAAAAGACCACTATTTCTATAATACTTGCTGAAAAACCCATGATAGGTACTCAATAAATGTGCTTTGAAGGGATGAACTATAATATTGGGCAGTGAACAATCAGTTAATTATTTTAGATACTAAAAACACTACCTTTAAACGTAGACCACAAGATCAACACCATCAGAGGGCCTCCCTGCAGGTGGTCTGCTCAGAATCAGCCTGACTCTTTGATGTGGTGGTGGACTCTGAGGGTGCTGCATCCTCGCTGGGCTGTGTTTGCTGCACTTGTCTATTTGCGATTAGAACTCGTTCCGGGACAGGCATGAGATGCCTCAGGGGATTACACGGGTGCCAGACATTCCGTCTTCTGTGTCAACAGCCCTACGCCTCCGCCTCCGTGATGACCAGGGTCAACGTTCCCTGCCCCAGGGGAAAGCCTCTCTCTGCCTGTGGGGTCTGCCTGCTTCCAGGGACACTATGGCCTCTTTCCTATGATCCCTGGGGGCCCAGGGCTGAAGCAGCCCCTCCCACGAGATGGTGTCCCCCTCGTGGGTACCTTTCTAGGATACCTAGGGAAAACATCACCACCATCGACAACAGAAATTTGTAAATATTTGCAATGCATGCAATGCGAAGAGATTTTACAAATCAGTAGACAAACTATACAGTTGGCCAAAGGCAGGAACAGGAATGCACAGAAAATGTGAACATGCCCATGAACACAGGGAGACGCCTCGGCGACCCCACAATCCCATACGTGTGAGGTTATCCTTCACCTCTAAGAGAAGCAAAGACTAGAGAGATGCTGGGAAGTGTCAAGTCTGCATATGGTTTCTGAGGCTTTGAGCACCTTCCCTTTGGGGGCCCCATCTCCTCTGCATGTGGGGCTCCTCTCCTCTCACCCCATCATTCTGTTTCTTTGTGATCTTTGCTGCTTTTCAATCCCCAGACAGTTTTTATTTCATCTCTGTGCTCAGAATGCGTGGTGGCCAATATCACACCCTTTATTACATAGTGGAATGACTTGGGAATCGAAGCATAGAGAATTTTCCCTGATCAGATGACAAATATTAGTGGAACTAGAGAAATTATTAATGACCAATGCAAAGTTACATGTGTACCTGTGCACGGGTGTGTGTGCACAAACTGCACATGTGTGCGCGCATGCATCTGTGTGTGTGTGTATGTATGTGTGACAGAGAAGGGTTGTGCCCAGCCCTGAGGCAGGGAGGCGGCGCGGCAGACAGACAGATGACAGCCATGGGCAGTAGGAAGACTGGCCCTGGCTCTGCTTCCAGCTTCCTTGGAATTCTGAGCAAGTCGCTGCATCGGCTTCTGCCTCTGATGCTCTGTGTGGGGCCTTCTCGCGCTCGTTAGACAGGGAGGCCCACGGCACCTTCCTCCTGCTGTCTGCGCCCCGATTCCACAACACGGAGTTCAGGCCACCGCGGCGGCCCCTGGCTCAGCCCCGCGATGGGCCCCTAAGG
>JAQQAC010008350.1:101007952-101026715 GCA_029783875.1 Phataginus tricuspis | reverse complement strand
GCGGGTGCCCCCGCCTGCAGCATGCGGGCTGAACAAGCAGGGGGCTCGCGGTGCCAGTGCTGCATATATTCGGAAGGGGCACAATGTGGAAATCTTTGGCAGAAAACATGAATGATTGCTACAGAGGACCAGAGAGCCAGGAGGGTGTTCAGGGACTCGAGGGGGACAAATGCAGCATGAACCTGCTCGCCGTGGCCTCCAGGGCAGGGACGAGCCCCGAGGGGGCTTGCCAAGGTGGTTAGGAGAGGCCGCAGCCTGTTTTCTGGCCGTCCCCTGCCCTGCCATTGCTGGCTGTACATGGTGGCATCTGCGATGGTGAATCAGCTCTCTGGGCTTGAGGGACCCACCCTTGGCACATACCTAGTCGTATACCTGAAAGTCATTAGAGTTCCCTCCGCCGCCCCCTGAGGGTCCTAATTCCGGACACAGGTCCTAGATTTTTGCTCTAGCTTGATGTGGGGGCCCGAGAAGGTCTGACTGCTCACGGCTCCCCATGCTGTCTTTGCAAATGGTTTGGGAGGCTTTGGGGGAGAGCTGGGCCAGCCCTGCAGGGTGTCATTAACAGGATCAAATCGCTGCTGAATTGAAAGCTCCCCAACAGTTCCTGGTCCTGATCCCCATCCCGCCCCACCTGCCCCACAAGCTCCTCTGAGTCATCAGCTCTGGGACGGTTTCCTTGAATGTCATATAACTTGGAGGCATCAATTTATCATTTCCCCTACTTGGCATTCTAGAGAGCTTCATTTTTCATTTCATAGTGCAGTTTCTAAAAATAAAGTTGGTGGCAACTTGAGTTTCTTACTCATTTCTCTTCCCTTTCAACACCAGGTAACTGACTTGATAAAGCATTGCTGCGAGGGCCCGAGTGGGGTCGGCGGGGGCTTGTCACTCACGCCTTCTGCTTGGCCCCGACGGCACGCGTGCCATTAGCTGTGGAGGCGGTGCGGCCACGGTGGGGCCTGCTCCTTGTCCTTAGGTGTGGGTCAGAGGCAGGGCCGGGGTCCCGAGGGCTCCCAGCTCTGATCCTTGTGGCTGGGCTGGGTGAAGTCACTGGACCTCCTGAGGCTTTGCACACTTTGGGCAGTGGAAAACCCAGCCTGATCTTTGCTCCCACAGAACGGAAGGCCGAGCAAGTAGGCTGGTTAAGGCAGCGAGGTGTTTGGGGTACCAAGGTTTGAATCTAGAATTTGCTTAAAAATGCTAACATTATATGATGGACAGTGACTGTAATAGGGTTGGTGGGGGGGACCTGATGAAGGGGGTAGTTTAATCATCACAATATTGCTCATGTAATTGTAGGTTAATGATACTAAAATAAAATAAATTGTAAAAAAAAAAAAAGCTAACATTATAAAACAACAATGAAAATGAAATGGCGGGGCGGGGATGTGACAGGAAATGCATGTGCTAGCTGACTGTTGGGGCCGGGGACCAGCCTGCCGAGCTTATGGCGTTAGCTCGTCTGTGTTCATCCACGCATGAAGATTCCCTGAATAAGGAGTCTAAAAACTGGAACAGAATCACAAGGAAGCCAGGACTGTCCAGTCAGAGAGAGGGGCCCAGGCCTCCTGGCCAGCCTGGGGAAGGACAGACGGCCGTGAGCAGCAGACAGGGCCTGATGCCAGCCTCGCTCAGCCCACCTGGCCTCCGGGAGCTGCCGCGTGGTGGCTTTGCACGTTTTAGCCCCTGAATGAGTCCTCAATGTGCCAGCATCCTCCATAGAGGAGCCGGACGGATGCTGGCCCCGTGTCCCTCCCGGCAGCGCCTGGTCCCCATGCCCCCGCCTGTGGGCCCGTCCTCCCTTGCTCAGGCCACCCAGCTGACATGTCATGCCTGCCCTTCCACTCTGGTGCCGCATTAAATGCACAAGGGAAGCAAACGAACCCCCCGATGCCTCAAAACTTGAGGGAAGTGCCAGGAGGGCTTGCAGGGGAGCAGTGCTGCGGTGGCCCCTTGTGCCCTGCCCGGGGAGGGGACGCCGGGGCGCAGTCCTTCCCCAGGCCTCCTGTGACTCAGCACTTGGAGGCCCCCTTGTGGTAGCAAAGGACTGGGTTCTCTTAGAACAGAACAAAGAAAACAAAAACAGGGCTCTCAGCCTTTCAGCTCCCTGGCGGAGCAGCTGCCAGGTCCCTAAGCCACCGACCCCTTGGGCTGTGGGGAGTCTCTGGCAGCCCCTGGCTGAGACCATGGCACAGCTCCTGGCTGGACCCTGCAGCACCAACCATCCCCCAGCCCCGGAGCGTGGACAGCTTGGTCAGAAGTGTGTGGGGAGCACAGAGGGAGGGCGGCTGGAGGCAGTGGGGGTGGGGGGCACAGTGGCTGGGGGCCCAAGGGCAGGGTGGCTGGGGGGTGTGGGGGCACCTCAGTCTTTTGGGGTCAGCCGCGTTGTGGGGTAAATACGAGTGCTCCCTCCAAGCTGGCCCCCGCCTCTCCTGTGCCCACCAAAGCCTCAGGCTTCCTGGGGTGGGCATAAGCAATGCATGGACCTTAGTCACATCTACCTTGAGTGGAAAGACATCATTTGGTCAGAATTAGCTGCGTGTTTTAGGCTTACTTTGACCCAAGAGTAGTAAAATATTAGTCCAACTGGTCTAGTTTAAATTCTGGTGGGTCCCTGCACAGACATACACGTAGAATGTGTCCCAGCCATGAGCCATTTGGTGCTATCAGGAAACCCCTGAGAAATCAGATCCAGCAGGAAGAGGAGAGGAAAGGTGAGGAAAGGTGTTAGGACAAATCTACTGAGGCCTCTGGGTTGGAAAGGGAAGGGAAAGTGAGCCTGTGAACAGGACCGATGAGAGGCCCCCTGGGGGTATTTCCAGGGTTGCTCTGGGCATTTTCCCTCCTTGCCATGTGTTGTGGCCCCGACACTGGTCAGGGCGCTGAGCTCAGCCCGGCTGCTGCCTCCTCCGTTGCTGCCTGTGAGGTCTGGGACCAGTAAGAGCCATCCATGGGCCGGAATCACCTTCCTAGTTCGGAGTCCTCAGAGACTAGCTGGTGAACCGAGCAGATCTGCGGGACGCTCTGACTGGTGCAGCCAGGGTCTAAGCACCCAGACTCACGTTAGCTTGGCAAGACTGAGCTGCCGTCCGCTCCCGACCCCTGACCCCTGCTGAGAGAGCAGGGAATAGGACAAGGGTCAGGCCATTGTGAATCTGCTCAGCCTGGTGAAGAAGGCCTAGCTTACTGCTTAACTTAGACTTCATGCTGTCCTCCGCTTCTTCCAGCCCCTTCATCAATTAGCAACTTTGTAGCCAGGACAGGAGACAGACCTCCCAAGTGTAAATGAACCTCTGTGGATAAAGAAGGCTGAGATCCAGATCAACACAGTCACCTAATTAACCCTGTTCTTAAGACAAAACTTCAAAGGAATTATTAACCACTTGTATACATCATGCCTTATGTCAACCGCTTCCCAAAGGCCCTATAAAACCCCAAACCCTTACACGCACCTGCACCCTGAGGTCACCTGCACTCCTGTCTGTGTACTGTCTTGTCAAATAAACTTTCTGTGCAGGTGCGTGAGGGGCAGGTGGGGGCAAAGTGTCTTCCTGAGCCTTTGGGCCGTGATGGTCTTCAGCTCAGGGATCTGCACGTCACGATGGCCCATCCTGGGGTGGCCTGTGCTTGGCCCCTACAGCACCAATGCCTGCAACGTGCACACTGTGAAATGGCCCCTTGTGTGTTGTGTGACTTTCACCTCAGTTTTAAAAAAAATCCAAATAAGGCTTTTGGGAGCAGGAGTGGCTGCACGGCCTCCCCAGGCCACAGCTCCTTCGGACGGGCTTGAGGACACTTTGGGGCGTGTTGTGCCACACCCGAAGGCCCCGGACCTGCGATTTCTCTGCACCCCTAGTCAACGCACATCTTCCCCCATATGCCTTCTAGAAGCAGATTGAGTCCAAATTCCAACAAGTAACAGGATATTTGATTGGGGCCTCACCTTAGAACACGAGATGGGGCAGGGTCACCTTGGGTACTCACAGGGAAGGAAGGAGGTGACAGAAATTTTGCAATCCCGTCAGTTTTCTCTAGTAGCTCAAATGGTCACAACATCCAGGCACCAGTCTGTCCTGGCCAACTCCCCAGCCTTTGCAGAGCCCCCCACCTAGGCTACAGCATGGCCACTTGAACGTGCGTCCTGGAGGATGCTGGGGCCAATTCCAAGATCAGGAAATTCTCGTTCCCACCTGGAATTTCTGCAGCAAAGCAGGGCCGCCCGCCCAGCCCCACCCACGGGACCTCTGTACCCCTGGCCTGCCTACCCTCTGCTCACTTCTCAGCACGGGAGGAGGCCCCCTCTGCCTTGGTGTCTCCCCTGCGATCGGCTCAGCTGGGAGGGGCTATCCATCCGGTGGGTTACTGCCAGTTGGCTTGCAGTGACTTCCGAAGGCAGCACCCTTGAGCTGTCATGGGGTCAGGTGGGACAGCAACCCTCCAGGTTCAGAGTCAGGCTGCATGTCTGTCAGGGTGCCGCTCCTTGGTTTCTGCGGAGACTAACAGTCTGGCTCTGAGTCCAGAGGGTGCTTCCCGCTGAAGGTCTCTGCTGCACTCCAAACCTCTGCTCTGTAAGGACGCAGCATAGGGTCCCCGCGCCAGCCAGCATCCCTCTGCAGTGGCTAGGGGCAGGCCCGGGGATGGGCACAGGCCCAGCAGTCCTTGATCCAGGCTTCCTTTGAAGCCTGTCAGACAGGACGAGCCTTTAGGTGCTGGCTGCTGCAAGGCTGACCCCAGGCGTTGGCTGGCTGGGTCCAGAGGCCTGGCCGCGCAGGCTGTGGGAGGCTCTGAAGGGCGAGCCCACAGATGCACACGTTCTCTCAGGGGCAGGGGTTTCTAGAGCACACGGGCGCGGGGCCCCCAGGGAACCTGAAGTGGTTCATAACATGGAGGGCACCCCCAGGGGAAGGGAGGCCCCGTGGACCTGCCCCCTGTCTCCACTCTGGCCACTCATGTCAAAGACAAGGCGAGGACCAGGCTCCATCCGTCTGGGCGGAGTGCTGTTTTCCCGTGTCAGCGGGGCCAGCTTCACGGGCACTTGGCCGCTGCAGTCACACAGTGACCTGTGCTCACAGCCCCCGTGCTGGGGGCTTAATGCCCTGAGGTTGCCGTGTTGAAGTTCTGAGAGATGCTCTTTCTTCACTCGTGGCTTGTCAGTGAAGGTGGTGGGATGGCGGAGCAGGTGCGGGGCACTGGAGCCTCAGCTCCCTGCCATCCCGCCTCCTGCAGCAGAAAGAAGGAAAACACTTTGCATTTCAGTACCTTGAACAGCACCTTTTCCCTGCTTTTTAAACCAGCAGCCCCAATTGGCTCTGGGCTGGGGCTGGAGAAGCAGAGCCTGTGACTGGGCTGCTACAGGAGACCTGTTTGCACCTCCGGGGTGGACAGGCCCAGGGGTGCCCTGGCAGGCAGGATGGCATGGCTCCTTGGGGAAACTCCATGGGACACGTTGTGTGAACAGGTCACAGCGGCCCCTGCATACCGATGGCCTTGTAGCACCCCAGCCCCCATCACTGCTGTCCCACTACCAGGCCACGCAGCGCCTCCGTGCACTCTCTCCGTCCTCCTCCGGGCGGCTTGGGGTCCCTGCCAGTCCCTGAGCTGTTACCGCTCACTACAAGATAAGCCGAGGCTGGAGTAAGCATTTACAGGTTTCCGTAGTAGCTTGGCAGTGCCTTATGTCTTTTGAATCTAACAATAAAAAATCAGGACTTGTTTTTCCACCTCACTTTTTCTAGCAATTTCTTTTTATTGGACTTCACTGGTGCGCAACTGGAGGGGAGTTCTGGGTTTCGACGTGGAGCTTCCAGGAGGCTTTCCTCTCCTGCGGGATTGCGGGCTGAGTCCCCCGTCTCAGCATCACTGCCGCCACCCTGGGCACTTGGCGGGGATCTGAATGGGGAAGGCTTAGTGACATACAAATTCACGGAAGGCAGTCACATGCGTGCCCCGTAACTGCCCTTTGCAGAGATCAGCTCTGCCATTGCTCGGGATGAAATGAAGATGTATGTTTATATTGAAATTATACACTTTTCTCTTTAAAAGATCATGATGAAATCTTCCATTCACGGGTCAAGAATGTGTTACAGCTAAACTGCTTTAAAAAATAGCTGTGATTTTTGAAAAGGCCTGACTCTCCATCTCGGGAGGCTCAGCGAGAGAGCTTTCTCTATGGGGCGTGGAAACCGCCTTCAATGCTTTAGTCCCAAGTTGGGGGCAAAGTTATCACCCCCGAAACGCTTCCTGTTGCTGAACCCCAACAGTTGGCAGCTATTCTCCGGGGCAGGGCAAAGACAAAGTGGGTCTCAGGAGCTCACCCCACCTTTACCTCATTCAGGCCCAGACAGAACACGGGGGCCAGGCGGGGAGGGGCACTCACAGCCGAGGGCAGGAGGGGAGAACAGGGAGCTGCCCGGGGAGCAGGCTCAGGGGTGAGCAGAGGGGGGAAGGAACCCAGGAGACGTGCGGGCGAGACGAGTGTGACTCTGGTTGTGAAAACAAGCAAGCCTGTCTTGTGAGGACAGCTGCCGCTCAGAAGTCCCCAGTCGGGCCCTCCTCTGGCGAGCGCGGCGCAGGGGCCCCGGGGGAAGGACGCTGCTTGGTATCCTCCTGACCTTGCGCGCCAGCTGCCCTCTGCGATGCTGTTTGCAGGGCTGGCTTCTGTGCTAACAGGGACTGCCCCTGAGCGGGACGGCCCCTTCTCTGCTGGGAACAGTCTCAGCTTCCAGTGGCAACCCCCCTTCCCTGCCCACCACCCTCACCCCAAGTCCAACCCCGAGAAAACCAAGAACACGAGCTCTATTTGGAAGTTTTCTCTTTTTTAATATAATGTTAAGGTGAGCAGAAATAATCAACATTCTGCTTGAGTTTTTTTAAAAAACATTTTCTTTCAAAGGGCAGATACATACTTTGCTAGGCAACACCCAGAAAACAAGTGGCCAGGGAACCATTGGAGTTTGTCTTAATAAATAACAAAATGCTGTTTGTTTCTTAAACTTCTGTAACAGTACATATTTTAAATAAATAAGTCCACTCTGGTGCTGCGTCGCTAAAGGCAGTTCCAGGCATCTGGCGTGTCATGGAGAGAAAAAGACTGCTTGATGGGAGGCCAGTTCACTCCAAGCCCCGCTTCCTGGGCCCTGCTGGGACGGCGGCCACCTCCAGGCTGTTGTGCGGCTGGCGTTGGGGGCCTCTGACCCAGCGGGTCTAGGCGGCCTCACGCCTGGTCACTTCTGGACAAGCAGCTTCCGGGGCGGTGCAGGGGGGAGGGGCCCGTAGCATCTTCAGGTGAGCGGAGGCTCCAAGACTCACGTTGGCCGGATCCGCTGGTCCGGCTTCTTCTGCGTCTCAGAGGCTGTGGCATCCTGTCTTCCACGCAGCACACTCAGGTGTCACCAGGGGTCCTGCTGGCGAGCTCACCCTGCTAGGACCTTCTCTGCTGAAATACCAGAGGGAGCCCGACGCTCCTCCGAGCACCACGCGGGGCTCCTGGAGCAGCTGCCCGTGCACCTGCCAGGTTCCTGCGAGCTGGAGCCGTCGGGTCTGGGCTCAGCCAACTTCCTCACCGTATCCCAAGCTCCGTGGCTCGTCTAAAATTGTACCAGAATTCTCGAGGTGGCTTTGTGTCTTTTCCAGGTGTGTGTGCAAAACGCAAGGGTAAATCATTCTTTTCAACACAGGATCCTTTATTTGAGTTGTTCCTTGAAAGACAGTTTGTGAAGGACAGGCCCAGCCTCCCTCCATGGGACTTGAGGGGTCAGTGTTCCTTAGACCTGGAAGAGGATAAGAGCAGCGGTTACACAGCTAGCAATGGTCAAGGGCAGAGGCCAAGTTCATGCCCCTGCACAAGCCCCAGGGCAGCCAGCTTATCACCCCTTCTGCTGGGGCGTTCCAGAAGCCCGCAGGGAGGTGGACAGTCCTCCCCCATCCCACAGCCTTCTGGGGACGGAGGAGAGCTAAGAGGAAGGCAGGAGGGGGAGCAGAGGCCGGCTGAGCTCCTGCAGCTGCCATCCGCATCAGAAAGCTGCAGCTCAGAGAGAACAGAGCGGGCAATTTCCCCTCACATTTCCTCACTCAGATTCTGAGGAGAGATGTCCAGGGTCACATCCACACCAAGGTGTTTATTAGGAAAGGAAACAGGAGGGTGAATGAGATGTGCAATGAAGGGACAGCTGGTGAGTTTTCTTTCTTTTAGGAAGCGCCAGGTGTGGGAGGCAGATAAGCCAGAAGAGCTTCGGCCGCTGCGCTCAGACTGTGGGAGGCACTTACGGCATTTGGTCCCCTGTCGCTGACCCCGGACAGCTCAGCTCCCTGTGTATGAGGCGGATCAGGAACTGCACCCAAAACAAAGTCGAGACCACCTGTCACTGGCGGCAGAGGCTGAGCAGCTGGGGGCCCGCCCGGTGCGGTACTGGGCTCGTCCGTGCCTGGGGCCCAGCGAGCCCCTCCCCAGGGCGTCCGAGTGGAGAGACTATCTTGTCAGGACAAAAAGGCTTAGGGGCCTGAAGCTGCCGGCAGGGGCCTGCGGCCTGGCCCCAGAGCCGGTCAGCGCTTACCAAGTCCAACAAGCCACCTCTGGGCACCTGGTCCTAGAAAAAAGGTTGCTGGACAGAGTTCAGCCTGAGTGACTTCTGGGTTAAAGGGAGTCTAAAATAAAATGAGTCCAATCATAAAAATTCCACACTGGATAGAGAGAGACAAGAGAGCAGGTGGCCTACTATCATGGTGACACCAGGGAGGGGCTCTAACAGCCCGGGGAGTATCCCCGGGCCTTGGGCACTTGGAGGCTGCGTCAGTGACCCCGCCCGCCCTGCCCCCGCGCCCTGGGTCCCATCTCCTTCCCTCCCCATTCCTCTACTGCCCTCAGGGCTGAGTCAGTTCACCACCCGCACTGGTGACCGAGCGCACGCCTGGTGGCTGGCCCTGCGTCTGTAGCTGTGAACCCGGTCTTCCCGCTGGCGTGACAGCAGCCCCACAGAAGATCCCCCGCCACCCCTGGACAGTGTGCAGGGAAGCAGGGCCCTGGGGCAAGTCCTCCTACAGAGAAAGTGTGATCCAGCCGCACGGCTCGGCCCCTCGAGCAGCGAGCAGCGTTCACACAATCGCGGTGGTGAAGCCTGGGCGGGAGCCGCTGGGTGCCAAAACCGCACTGTCGGCAACGGTGACGTTTGCCAAGTGAGCGGATCACCGTGAATGTGAGCCTAAGGCTGAAATAACCAGCATCGGCCCCACCAGCTTGGGGCCGGGAGCTTATCCACAAGGTCCACCACGTCCAGCGCATGCAGAGTGTTAATAAGAAGGGCCTATGATCGTAAGGGGCGGGTCACTAAGAGAATGGAAAACGAGGAAGAAACTAACAAGTGTCACCTGCAGGCACGGAATAAACTGTCACCACTGGCAACAGTTCTGGAGGACAAAGGGCACGCTCTGACGCGACAGCAGTGCTGGGCGCCTGGGGCAAGGCGGAGGCCTCCCCAGGCGTGCAGAGAGCCAGGTGACAGCGCGCTGCCCTGCTGGGGTCACACACCGCAGCCAGTCCCGCGAGCACCCCCGGGCCTGCCAGTTCCGGTTGCTGACCGGCGAGGAGGAGGTGTGTCCGGTGAGGGCTTGGGCTCCTCCTGGCGGGGCTGCCCTGCTGCCATCTGCCCACTCTTGCCCCTGACGCCTTTGGCTTTTGGCGTCTCTCTTCGGACCCAGCCCACCCAGCTTTCTTTTGGGTTATTATTTGCCTGTTATGTATTTTTACTTCCTTTTCTTTTGGTCCTGAATTCTACATATGAGGTGTGTTTCTTGTAAGTAACAGTCTGGATTTTTAAGGCCAGCCTACAGTCTGCTGTTAACTGGTGAGTTTAGTCTGTTTTCAATTGTTGGGACCATTTGTATTTGCAGTTTTCCCTCCAGGCTGCAGCCACCACTCTTTGTCTCTGTAAGTCCTCAGCTGGGTTCTCTTCGCCCACTGCCTCTGCTCCTGTCCCCGCAGGCCCCTCTGGGGTACCTCCTGGACGCTGGACCACCTCTTTCGGCCCTCCTTTCCTTTTTAATCTCTCTTCCCTAGCAGCCGTCTTTCTGTGCTGCACCTGGGTAGTTTCCTTACATCTACGTCGCACCAGCCCCGTCCTGCTCCTTTCTCACGATTGCAGTCCCTTCTTTGCATCGCTGCTGAGGTAAGTTATGTTTATGTTTACGGTATCTGGTAACCCTTTCAGCTGTAGCTGCAGGGGTGCAGTCCTGCTGCATTTGTCCCTCCACCACGGTGCACTGATCTCCGAGTCTGGGTGCCAGGCTCACCTGAACTAGGTGTTAGCTGTGGGAAGCCGGTGTAGGTCTGTCCCTTGCAAATGGTTTAGAATTGCTTCTGCTGAAGACCAGGCATATCACCATTCCCGGACCGAATTTACTCAGTTTTTAAAAACATACTATGTATACTTAAATAATATAAGTTAAATTAAAGCCTATTGCAGGCAGATCCAGGGCTCAGAATTCCCAGGGAGGATTTCCCCCTGCTCATGTGTCAGCCGGTGAAGTGGACACAGAGGCCCTGCCTTCTTGGGCAAACGCCATTTAGTGTATTTCGTGGCAGCCCTTCTGTGGCAAGCACAGCCCCTGCGGGTCCCACCCTGATGGGGCCCCATTTCCAATCCCCATCTTGTGTGGGCCATTCACTGTGCCTCCCCTTTCTGGGGGGCATGACCACTCAGCCCCTCGGTTCCCAAGATTGACAACTGGCCGCTGCAGCCTCAGCTTGAGGACATACTCATGTCGGTTCTACGCCTCGGGAGCCTGGGGCTACTCCTGCCTGCCTTAGGGACTTAGCTATGCATTGGAAAGGAAGTTCAATGTATATTACCCGGCATTTCTGAAGTAGAAGAGTTTCAGAACTTAAAAAGCCACAGTGAGGGAAGTTTCACTGCCGCTGGGTGGGAATGATCTGGTATTTAACTAAAACCCTCAGGCACTTACAAAACCAAAGGATCTCAGGAATAGCCTTTTAAAACCTAACAGGCTCATGGGTTGAGGTGTTTGATCCTGTACGAAATGTGGTGCAGCTGTGTTTAGGGCTCTCTGGAATTAAATATAACTTTCACTTAATTGATGGAGTTGATATTTCCAAATTCCTCAACTCATGTGTCTTAGGATCGACCTCAGGTTTTCTTGTGGGGAGTGAGAGGAGACTTGGGGCTCCAGGTATGGGTGTGCTGCCCAGAGACTGTGACGGGGGCTGCCCGGGGCCATGCGTGCAGGTGTATGCTGTATGGCCCTGGTTGTGGCCGGGCCTCTCCAGCCTGAAGACCTCAACTCTCAGCGCAAGAGGGGCAGGGAGCCGAGCCCAGAGAGCAAGGGCAGAAAGCAGAACGCTCAGAGCTCCCTCCTGTGCCCCCTCCTCTGCCCAGCGCTGTGCCAGCTGCCCTCCATACCCTCCTGCTCAGCTCCTGTGCAGGCCACCCTCTGTCCCCTCCACTGCTGAGCTCCTGTTCGGGCAGCCACTGCCCCCCTTCTCCCTTCTATCCCTTTGGGCACAGGGTGGTGGGTGCTTCCTGGGTGTCGGTTGGAAGCAGGAGGGGTTCCAGGCCAGTGAGGGCCACGGTCTTGGTGCAGCACCTCCCAATTTCCACCATGATCCTTTGTTGGGGGCCATTATTATGGCCACTTAAAAATACGGAAGCTGCAGGACAGAGACTCAGGAATGCCCTGGTGCACACACACCTGACAGTTGACAGGGCCAGGACCCAAAGCCGGGGAGCCCTGCTCCCTGCCTCTCTACCATCCTGCCTGGAACTACAGAGCACAGACTCTGGGCCTGCTTCTGCTTCTGACATTTGCTTAAACCAGAAGGAGAAAGGGCCTCGGGCCACGAACACTTGGGCAAGTCGGCACATCACAGGTCCACCCCCCTGGGAGCTGAAGGAGCCCCCAGGAGCGGGCAGAGGAGGGGCGGGGGCGGCAGCCACAGAGACGCTCACGCGATGTCCGGGCTGACAGGAAGACTCACCAATAAGGCACAGGCGTCGGCGAGCATCAGCATGTAGAACACATTGTTCCATCCCGAAGGGGAGATGAGCCCGGCCAGCAAAGGGCCCAGGGCTGCTCCTGGAACGAGGCAAGGGACACGCGTGGCGCCGCGTGAGGACGGCTCTGGAATGGGACGGCCCAAAGCACCCAAGCCGATGAATGCACAGAACACCACTCAACACCTCACTCATGATTAAGGAGGCCAAGTTAAAACGGTAGAACCTCATTCTCACCCATCAGATGGATAAGGGGCGAGAGGGTTAGTAGTACTCAGCGCGGCGGGGGTGTGAGTGGCACCTTTTTATGGAAGCAAATCGAAAACCATGCATTGACATCAAAATGTTCGTTCTTTTGATCCAACGACCCATTTAAAAATTTATTAAGAAATCCATCTAATGCACAATCTTAGATACTCTTATGTTATAAAAATATCATTTGGTGAAACACAAATAAGGCTTGGTGAAACACGGAAGACTGTGTCAGTGTTTATTTCCTGATTCTGATAATTGTGCTGTGTTGACATCAGGGAATTCCTTGTTTTTAGGGAACACATACTGAATTCAGAGTTATTGGTAGAAGGGCAGCATGTCCCAATTTACTTTTAAGTGATTTGGGAAAAAGTATGCATGTGTGTATCCCTAGGTCTGCGTGCATGTGTGTGCATGTGTGTGCATGTGGGGGCATGAGACAGGGGAATGATAAGGCAAATGTAGTAAATGTGAATTGTTTGTACTAGTTTTGTAACTTCCCTAAGTCTGAAATTATGTGAAAATAAAATTTAAAAAACGATAAAAACAATGGAAAGGAAATATTCCTCAAAAGGCCCACAAATAGCTAAGAATGTTTGTTGCGTGATTTGGTTATTTATTTTCCTAAAAGAGACTGGAATAAATTACGGTGCATGTGTACCAGGGAGGTTCACTGTCCTGGCATGCCAAGAAGAATAAAGAATTTATGACAATTATTCACTGGGCTTTAATCTCTGACAGACAGGATTCCGAGGGCCTGTTCCTGCCTCACATGCATGAACGCGGCTTCCAGTGTTCGCAGAGAGCACCTGCTGCTTTAGAATCTGAGAAGCGCCTGCACTCTCTGCCTCGGAAGAGCTTCCGGGTAGACGCGGTAGCCTGCTGATGTGTGTTACGGCTACGCCTCCCGAACACCACAAAGGGGGCCACGACTGAACTGAAGAGATTATAAGCCCACAAAGAGAAGGCGCCCATTTTTGGAGGTTGGAATTTTAAGGGCATAACAGCTGACGCCCTCCAGTCTCCTTGTTCTAGAGAGAGATGGGCGCAGGGGCTCCTTGCTCAGAGCCCAGCCCATCCAAGCACACGAGGCAGGAGAGAGCGAAGGCAGGGAAGGTGGGCAGCAGAGGAAGCAGGGGAGCTAGTTGACAATCTTTTATAAAGGACTATTGGTATGTCCTCCACCTCCCAAGATCCCAGGTTTCTCCTCTTCAATGTCAATACTCCTACGACCTCTACCCCCCAGGAGAGCCTTGGAACCTGATCCAGAGACTCTGGGCTCAGGGACACAAAGCCAAACGTGGGGCAGGGGCGAGGCACCGACTGAGCACGGGAGAAGGCTGGGAGGCCACCTGCTCCTGCCGGCCAGCCATCCACCCTCCCACACGATTGCAGGAATGCTGGCAGCTGGCCCACAGGCCCCGTGGACACTGGGGGCGGCCCCTCCTCCATATTTCAGCCGGACCCCATCCTGGGAAGACCAGCAGCTGACACACCCTCCATGCAGGACGGGCTCCTTGGTGCCTCATTCTCAAACATAAATATGTGAAGAGGCGGCCAAGATCCCCCTGCATCTGACGAAAGCCCCGAGGTGGGCAGACAGGCGGGAGGAGGGGAACCTCGAGGAAACACACAGCCGGGGAGAAGCAGCCCCCAGGACACTGTGATACCTGGGAGAACAACACAAGATTAAGTTGAGGCTATGATACCCTTACTCAGTTCATGAAAACCAAGTCAGCAACAGCAGTTTCACATGGTTCAACTGAGCACATGCCGCACCCAGGAAATCACAGGGCACACCCAAAGGCAGACAAGCCAATGAATATTAAAGTGTGACAGCCACAGAGAGCTCCGCATGCAGGTTGGAAGATGAAGTACATCTCTGAGAAAGTACAAGAAAGGAACAGTGACCCAGGTGAGAAGGGAAAAAGGAAACAGAAGGATTAATCTAGAAAGTTCAACATCCATCTAATAAGTTTTCCAGGAATTAAAAACAGAAAAAGGTAGGTGGAATTTGTTACAGAGAAAATCAAGCACAGTTTCCCAGAGACGAAGGGCCTGTGTCTCCAACTGGGTGGGACACCAGGCACCCAGCACACGGGGGTGAGGAGACCAGGCCAGGAGCCCGAGGCTTCCAGGGCGAGACCGGAGGCCAGAGGCGAAGGTCTGGGCTGTGGGCAACAGCGACTATGGGTGCCAGCGGGAGCTCCAGGTGCTGGGATCTGGAGACCAAGGACTCTCAGTCTGGATATGTGTACCCGCAAACTATTCACCAAGTGAGACCGCAGAAGTCCAGCTCTCCAATGCAACCTGCAGTGAGCTCCACTCAGGGGCCTGCCCTGACACGCTGGCCACAGCAGAGGAGCTGGAATGCAGGGGCCTCACGGGCGGGAGGTGACAGGGACCTGCAGGACGGGGTGAGGAGGTTCTGGGCCCATGCGGCAGCGCGTGGGGCTGATGGAGAGAAGGGAGCAAATGCGGCAGGAGGAGGTGTGCTCTGGGCCAGGCCTCCGTGCTGACTGCAGGGTACCAAGGAGGGCAGGGTCGGCAGGGGTGCAGAAGGGCAGTGCCCACCTTCCTCCCTGGGAGGACAGCGGCAGCGCCGAATGAAGAGTCAGACAGGTGGGCTGCATGGTGGTGAGGCCCGAAGGAGCAGCGGAAGGCGACTGCTTCTGGCAGGGGGTTGAGGGGCACGGGTGGGGCTGTTACCCCATTATAATAAGATTGAAGACTCCCTGGCTTCTATACAGTGACTGTATTATACTTTAGTTTGATAAGACAGAAATTAACTTGAAAAAAGTCAGGGTTCTATTTAATCGCTCTGCATAAACCTCACAGAAAGGACAGGCCCTGCACGCCTCTGGGCTGCGACTTCAAGCACAGCAACTGCACTGGATAAACTGCGGGGTCCCAGACCAGAGGCACCAGCTTATTTACAATCAGCCAAGCTTTCCTCCATCAAAACCAGTATTTACAACATTTAATAAACACGTCCAGGTAGATTCTCCTGTGAGCAGCTTTTGTGCCGTACAACGTGCCTTTCCCCTGGGCCTCCCTTTGTTTCTGACCAGCTGGGCAGCACTTAGCAAGGGAAATAACGATGTTTCCATGGTGACCATCTCCTCGGTCTGTGTGCCTGGCGCCGGCAGAGCCTGGGAGTCCAAGCCCCCATCAGACCTGGGGAAGGCGCCGCAGAAACTGAGGGGCTGTGATGGCTCTGCTGGTCAGTATTTAGTACCGATCAGTGGAGATCACAGATGGTCAGCCGCCCTCTGCTGTCCTGCGTGGGGTAAAAGGTGCTCAGAGCTCACCCCCGTTTGCAGATGGAGCCTCTTGGCCATGTACTTCTGCTTCCCTCTTGCTTGGACAAGTACATCAAAAAAATGTTTTTGCTTTACCCAATTCATAATTTCCCTCCTTTTCACCTGCCCTCTCTCCTTTAAAACAGCCATCAGGGAGGCCAGCAAAGCTCCAATTAGCTTTCAGAAAAGGGTTTCACAGTGGGAACTGGATGGACTCATGACAAAGGCCCTTGTGGGAACAAAGGCAGAGGAAGGTGGTTCAGTCACCCACTGCATGAGAACCAGGCTCAGCCTTCCACGGGCGTGTGCTCCACGCAGAGAGAGCTATGCTGCCCCACACACTCCTGTCCCGGGCACAGAACCCCACCTCCCTTTTCCTGGACACGTCCCCAGGCCCATGAAGTGCCCCAGAGGGGATGGTGTCACTGTCAACATCAGAGCGGTGACCACTAATACCATCCAGTAAATTCAAAGTCACCCAGGATCTAAAAATAGGGCATGTTTGACTTTGGGGAACAGCAGAGGCTCAAGCCTGGCCTGAACAATGGCCCCCTTGCCTGGTCCCTCTTAGAACAAGTGCAGTCTGACCGCATGTGCAGCAAACTGCTGGGGCCGCTGGGAATGGTGACATGAGCATGGACTGGGGGCTCCTGGGACCCAGAGGCAGGTGGCCCTGTCCGAGGAACTGCGTGAGCTGCGGGGAGCCCAGAGCCTCTCTGACCTGGCCTCTCACCTATAAACTCCACAGCCTGGACAGGAGACCGCCTGGCCCCGTCTGTGTTCCAGGCAGCTCCAGGCAACTGATCGCCTGCTGGGTTCAGCACCGTTCTCAGCACAAGTACAGCGGAGACCAAAGCAGGTGTGTGTCCTTGTGCAGCTTCTCTGTTCAGGCGCAGGGAGAGGGCAGTATAGCAGACAGGTGCCCACCTCCCTGGCTTTGCACATGGTTTTGATTTGCTCATTATTTCAGAAAGGCCATCCATCCTGATTATTACCAAAGCCATTGGAATCCTTGGCATCTATTAGGAGGTGACAATGTGGTTTCCCCTATGATCACGATTAACTTCTCAGAGCTAAAGATATCCACATACCTACAGACCCGGTGCCGTCAATGATGGCGGTCACAGTGGCAAGGGCGTGGGAGTTTCCTTTCAGACTTTTGTGAGTCCCCTGGAACAGAGGGAGAAGCGGATGTGAAACACCCCAGCAGCACTGGAGTTCCCCGGCATTGACCCAAATACGCTAGGCAGTTCACAACGCTGGCTATTTTCATTTGAAAATTTAAACTCCCCCATCCCAAACTTACTTGGGGAAGGCATACAAAGTTTCAAGGATTTTTAACAGAAAAAATCCATTAAAAATACTTGTCTAAGCATATTCCAGGTCAAAGAACTCAGCCTTCTCTTCAGGAAACGTTTCCTCAGCACAGTCACCTCTTTGCTGAGGCCCACCGGCCCACGTGGGCATAAGAAGATGCGTGACACTCGACCCTTGTCCCTACGTCACGCCAGCCCTAACAACCCCTCCACGTTTCTGCAAAGGGCTTGTGATGCGGGTCAGATGGCCCTACAGTGTCTGGAAATCAACCTGGTTAATGACAGTGCCAGGGAGGATGGGGCAGGGGGCAGGACTCAAAAACCCAGCGTGGGGGCCCAAGTACTAAAGAGCAAACCAACAGGAGCCCTGGCTCTCCAAGCCACATGCACGGGCACAGCGGGTCACTGGCATTTGTGCCAGGCCGCCACCACAGAGCCAGCACGCAGCGAAGACTCAGTGAATCGTCTGGCTTCCTGGTGCGCACAGATGTTATGCCTACACTACCCTGTAGTCCGTTACGTGTGTAACAGCAATAGTCTAGGACGACAGTGGGCACTTCTTCATTTTAAAATCCCTTATTGCTAAAAAGCGCTCCCGCCGCCTGAACTTTGAGCGAGTCACACCCGTCTTGCTGGGGAGGGCCCTGCCTCTGTGTGAGTGGCTGCTGACCGAGCAGGGTGGGGCGGCTGGCTGGCTGTGGCCGTTTCTTCAAATAAGACAACAGTGAAGTTTGCCGCATTGACTCCTCCTTTCACGGACGCTCTCTGTAGCGTGTGATGCTGTCTGAGAGCATGTGACCCACAGTGGAACTTTCAGAACTGGGTCAGTCCTCAGACCCTGCCGCTGCTTCGTCAGCTCAGCTGATGTCACATCCCGCGTCCTCACGGCGTCCTCACCAGGAGCAGGTTCCATCTCAGTCCTCACGGCGCCCTCACCAGCAGGTTCCATCTCAGGAAAGCCGGTTCCCTGCTCCTCCGCAGGAGCAGCTCCTCACCCGGCAGGTCTGACCGTGAGGTGCAGCAGTGCAGCCCCATCCTCAGGCTCCACTTCCAGCTCTGGTTCCCTTGTTGTTCCCACCACACCTGCAGCCGCTTCCTCCCCGGAGGCCTTGAACCCCTCCGAGTCATGCACGAGGGCTGGAATCAACTTCCTCCAAACGTCTGTTCATGTTGACATTCTGACCTCTTCCCATGAATCACGAATGTTCTCAATGGCATCGGGAAGGGTGAATCCTTTCCAGAAGGTTCTCAGTTTACTCTGCCCAGATCCACGGGAGGAATCACTACCTCTGCAGCTAGAGCCTTACGACATGTATTTCCTAAATAATAAGCCCTGAAAGTCGAAATGACTCCTTGATCATGGGCTGCAGAAAGGAGACTGAGTTAGCAGGCATGAAAACAACATGAATCTCGTTGTCCAAACCGTCAGAGCTCGTGGGTGACCAGGTGCACTGGCAATGAGCAGTCATATTTTGAAAGGAATCTTTTTTCTGAACAGCAGGTCTCAACAGTGGGTTGAAAATACTCAGTAAGCCACGCTGTAAACAGACGTGCTGTCACCCAGGCCCTGCTGTCCCATTTACAGGGCACAGGCAGAGTAGATGAGCATCATTCTCAAGGGCCAGAGGACTGTCAGAATGGCAAACGGGCAATGGCTTCAAGTGGAAGTCTGCAGCCGCATCAGCCCCTAACAGGAGAGCCGGCCTGTCCCGGGAAACTGTGAAGCCAGGCACTGCCTCCTCCTCTCCAGCTGTTACAGTCCCAGACGGCGTCTTCTTCCAACAGGGGCTGTGTCGTCTACACTAAAATCTGCCATTTAGTTCAGCCGCCTGCACGAATGACCCGAGCTGGGTCTCCTGCGTGACTTCAGCCCAGCCGCCTGCACGAATGA
>JAQQAC010008350.1:100928990-101001467 GCA_029783875.1 Phataginus tricuspis | reverse complement strand
TCTTTGATCCATTTTGAGTTTACTTTTGTGTATGGGGTTAGACAGTAGTCCAGTTTCCTTCTCTTACATGTAGCTGTCCAGTTTTTCCAACACCAGCTGCTGAAGAGGCTGCCATCTCCCCATTGTATATCCAAGGCTCCTTTATCAAATATTAATTGACTGTAGGTGTTTGGGTTAATGTTTGGATTTTCTATTCTGTTCCACTGGTCTGTGGGTCTGTTTTTGTGCCAGTACCAAATTGTCTTGATTACTGTGGCTTTGTAGTAGAGCTTGAAGTCAGGGAGCATAATTCCCCCTGTTTGATTCCTCCTTCTCAGGATTGCTTTGGCTATTCAGGGTCTTTTGTGGTTCCATATGAATTTTAGAATTATTTGTTCCAGTTCATTGAAGAAAGCTGTTGGTAGTTTCATAGGGATTGCGTTGAATCTGTAGATTGCTTTAGGTAGTATAGCCATTTTGACAATATTTATTCTTCCTAGCCAAGAGCATGGGATGCATTTCCATTTGTTAGTGTCCTCTTTAATTTCTCTTAGGAGTGTTTTGTAGTTTTCAGGGTATAGGTCTTTCACTTCCTTGGTTAGGTTTATTCCTAGGTATTTTATTCTTTTTGATGCAATTGTGAATGGAATTGTTCTTCTGATTTATCTTTCTGTTAGTTCATTGTTAGTGTATAGAAAAGCAACAGATTTCTGTATGTTAATTTTGTATCCTGCAACTTTGCTGAATTCAGATATTAGTTCTAGTAGTTTTGGAGTGGAGTCTTTAGGGTTTTTTATGTACAATATCATGTCATCTGCAAAGAGTGACAATTTGACTTCTTCTTTACCAATCTGGATGACTTTTATTTCTTTGTTTTGTCTGATTGCCGTGGCTAGGACCTCCAGTACTATGTTGAATAACAGTGGAGAGGGTGGGCATCCATGTCTTGTTCCTGATCTTATATGAAAAGCTTTCGGCTTCTCACTGTTAAGTATGATGTTAGTTGTGGGTTTGTCATATATGGCCTTTATGATGTTGAGGTACTTGTCGTCTATACCCATTTTGTTGAGAGTTTTAATCATGAATGGATGCTGAATTTTGTCAAATGCTTTTTCAGCATCTATGGAGATGATCATGTGGTTTTTGTTCTTCTTTTTGTTGATGTGGTGGATGATGTTGATGGATTTCGAATGTTGTACCATCCTTGCATCCCTGGGATGAATCCCACTTGATCATGGTGTATGATCCTCTTGATGTATTTTTGAATTCGGTTTGCTAATATTTTGTTGAGTATTTTTGCATCTACATTCATCAGAGATATTGGTCTGTAATTTTCTTTTTTGGTGAGGTCTTTGCCTGGTTTTGGTATTAGAGTGATGCTGGCTTCATAGAAAGAGTTTGGAAGTATTCCCTCCTCTTCTATTTTTTGGAAAACTTTAAGGAGAATGGGTGTTATTTCTTCTCTATATGTCTGGTAGAATTCAGAGGTGAATCCATCTCATCCAGGAGTTTTGTTCTTAAGTAGTTTTTTGATTACCAATTCAATTTCGTTGCTGGTGATTGGTCTGTTTAGTTTTTCTGTTTCTTGCTTGGTCAGTCTTGGAAGGTTGTATTTTTCTAAGAAGTTGTCCATTTCTTCTAGTTTTTCCAGCTTGTTAGCATACAGATGCTTATAATATTCTCTTATAATTCTATGTATTTCTGTGGGGTCCATCGTGATTTTTCCTTTCTCATTTCTGATTCTGTTTATGTGTGTAGATTCTCTTTTTCTCTTAATGAGCCTGGCTAGGGGTTTATCTATTTTGTTTATTTTTTCAAAGAACCAATGCTTGGTTTCATTGATTTTTTTTCTATTGTTTTATTCTTCTCAATTTTATTTATTTCTTCTCTGATCTTTATTATGTCCCTCCTTCTGGTGACTTTGGGCCTCCTTTGTTCTTCTTTTTCCAATTTCAGTAATTGTGTCTTTAGACTGTTCATTTGGGAATGCTCTTCCTTCTTTAAATGGGCCTGGATTGCAATATATGTTCCTCTTAGAACTGCCTTTGCTGCGTCCCACACAAGTTGTAGCTTTGTGTTGTTGTTGTCATTAGTCTCCATATAGTCTTTGATTTCTGTTTTGATTTGGTCGTTAACCCATTGATTCATTAGGAGAATGTTGTTAAGTCTCCATGTATTTGTGAGCCTTTTTGATTTCTTTATAAAATTTATTTCTAGTTTTATACCTTTGTGATCTGAGAAATTGGTTGGTAGGATTTCAATATTTTTGAATTTACTGAGGTTCTTTTTGTGGCCTAGTATGTGGTCTATTCTGGAAAATGTTCCATGTGCACTTGAGAAGAATGTGTATCCTGCTGCTTTTGGGTGCAGAGTTCTGCAGATATCTGTTAGGTCCATCTGTTCTAGTGCGTTGTTCAGTGCCTCTGTGTCTTTACTTATTTTCTGTCTGGTTGATCTGTCCTTTGGAGTAAGTGGTGTGTTGAAGTCTCCTAAAATGAATGCATTGTTGTCCATTTCCTCCTTCAATTCTGTTAGTATTTGTTTCACATATGCTGGCACTCCTGTGTTGGGTGCATATATGTTTATAATGGTTATATCTTCTTGTTGGACTGACCCCTTTATCATTATGTAATGACCTTCTTTATCTCTTGCTACTTTCTTCGTTTTGAAGTCTATTTTGTCTGATACAAGTACTGCAACACCTGCTTTTTTCTCTTTGTTGTTTGCATGAAATATCTTGTTCCGTCCCTTCACTTTTAGTCTGTGTATATCTTTGGGTTTGAGGTGAGTCTCTTGTAAGCAGCATATAGATGGGTCTTGCTTTTTTATCCACTCTGTTACTCTGTGTCTTTTGATTGGTGCATTCAGTCCATTTACATTTAGGGTGATTATTGATAGATATGTACTTATTGCCTTGCTGGCTTTAGATTCGTGGTTACCAAAGGTTCAAGGGTTGCTTCTTTACTATCTAAGAATCTAACTTAACTTTCTTGTTAAGTTATTGTGAACACCGTCTGATGTTTCTTTATTTCTCCCTTCCTATTCTTCCTCCTCCATTCTTTATATATTGGGTGTTTTATTCTTTGCCTTTAGTTAGTATTTGGATGGTCTGCTTTCTTTGCTATGATTTTATTTTCTCTGGAGTCATCTTTTTAGCCTTAGGGGTGCTTCCTTCTAGAGCAGTCCATTTAAGATATCCTGTAGTGGTGGTTTATGAGAGGCAAACTCTTTCAACTTTCCTTTGTCTGGAAATTGTTTAATCCCTCCGTCATATTTAAATGATAATCGTGCTGGATACAATATTCTTGGTTTGAGGTCCTTCTGTTTCATTACGTTAAATATATCATGCCATTCTCTTCTGGCCTGTAAGGTTTCTGTTGAGAAGTCTGATGGGTTTTCCTTTGAGGGTGACCTTTTTTCTCTCTCTAGTTGCCTTTAATACTCTGTCCTTATCTTTGATCTTTGCCATTTTAATTATTATGTGTCTTGGTGTTGTCTTCCTTGGGTCCCTTGTGTTGGGAGATCTGTGGGCTTCCGTGAACTGTGAGTCTATTTCCTTCCCCAGCGTGGGGAAGTTTTCAGCAATTATTTCTTCAAAGACACTTTCTATCCCTTTTTCTCTCTCTTCTTCCTCTGGTACTCCTATAATGCGAATATTGTTCCGTTTGGATTGGTCACACAGTTCTGTTAATATTCTTTCATTCCTAGAGATCCTTTTATCTCTCTCTGCCTCAGCTTCTCTGTATTCCTGTTCCATCAACAGTCTCTTGCATCTCATCCAGTCTGCTGTTAAGCCCGTTGATGGCTTGTCTGATTTCTGCATAGTCTTTCCTCACTTCCCTCACTTCCTCCCTCAGCTCTTGCACATTTCTCTGTAGATCCATCAGTATGGTTATGACTTTTATTCTGAATTCTTTTTCAGGAAGATTGTGCATTTCCATCCCATCAGGCTCCCTCTCTGGTTTTGTCTGGGTCTGGGTAAGCTTTGTTTGTACCATATTCCTCTGTCTTTTCATGGTGATAGAAGTGGTTGCTGGTAGGTCACACGTATGTCAGCTGGGCTCTTTAAGACTTTTAAAAAGAAGAAAAAAAGAAAAAAAAAGAAAGAAAGAAAAGAAAAGAAAAAAACAAACAAAAAAAACGCCTGCCGGGAGTAGATTCTGTGAGGATGCTGTAGGTGGCACTGCTGCTCCACTATTTCGCAGCCGCAGCTGTGCCACTCTGCAGGCCCTTTGCAGCTCTGGCTGGGGCAGGAACGAATGGGAGGCTGCTGATCTCTGTGGGAAGTCTCAGTAGGGCTACTTTTTCCCAGTCACCAGCCAAGGGGTCTGAAATTCCCCAGGAACCCTGCTGGGCTGAGTGTGCTGGGACGATCCTGCGCCTCTGTTGGGCCTCTGTCTCTTTAAGACTGCTAAAAAAGTGCGCACTTTTCTTTTGTCCCAGGGAGCCGGCCGAGAGGACCCTGGTGCGTTCCCCGGCTCAGATCCTGCACCTCTGTCTCTCCAATCTCTGATACACCGCATGATGTGTGTCAGTGCTCCTGGTGCAGATCTCCAGGGCTGGTTATTTTGCGGGCCTGTGCTCCCACTCCCTCCTGGCTCTGAGTCCTCTCCTCCCGCCACCCTGCTGGGTGGGGTAGTGCTCAGGTCCCGCCAGGTTGTGGTTCCATATCTTACCCACCTCGCAGGGTGCGAGTCCTCTCAGGTGTAGCTGCAGGCTGGGTGCTGTCCTGTATCTTCTGGTCTCTCCTTTAGGAATAGTTATATATTTGTTGTATTTTCATAAATATATATGGTTTTGGGAAGAGATTTCCACCACCCTGCTCACGCTGCCATCTTCCTGGAACTCCAATTGTATATTATTTTAAGGAGTTCATAGTGGAATGTTATCAGGAACATTATTTTAAGATTCACAAACCAATTCTAATACTTTGTAAATGCCAATTCTAGACATTCTTAAAGGACAAAGTTTGCCATCATTAAAGCAAAGACCAGCGGTCCCCAACCCAGTGGGGTGTCAAGTCGGCGCATGGCAGATCTAACAATGTTCTTTGTCAGTGAACTATGAAGTTTGAGGACTTGAAATGTTTCTATCTGGTTCAGACTTTACACAAATCAAACAGGTTTTATTGTAGTTGTCTCACTGTAACCCATGCAAGTTGCATTTGAAATGCAGTTAAATTAAAAAAAAAGAAAATGATAATGTATGGCGGCATCCCTCTCTCCATACTTAGAACTCTCTTCCAGGGAAAATGGGACTTGGGAAGCTGGGGGTCAGGTCACGGTACCTACAGTACAGAGTGTGCGCAGCACCCTGTGCCATACCCCTGGGGCACCTGCTCTTCTGATGGCCTTCTGATGGACACATTCACATTTAACCATATACTCGGATGTTTCAGAATGAGGATAACAAGTCTTCAGTGGGAAAGTGTAATCCCTCCCTAACGACAATTCCATAAAGGTGCATAAAAACAGAGAAGTATCCTTTGCGTTTGGAAGTGAACTTTTGGTTCATGAGCTATGCTGGCCATCCAGTTTAGGAGACTCGAGCAATAGTTCTCACCCCTGCTACACACCGGTGTCTCCTGGGGCTGAGAGAGAGCTGGGTGCACCCAAGCGCTGAGGGCAGCCTCCGGGGCCGGCCCCGGGCAGTGCAACCTGCAGCCGAGGCTGAACATGGCAGGACATGGTCTTTAGACATCAAGTAGGATGATGAGCAGATGAAATGCAGCCGGACTGAGAAAACTAAAGCGAAAAGATTCCTTTTAGGCAGGAGACTCTGAGGGTACAACACCCCCAGTCACACCCCTGGGTCACCGCCAGGGCCCTCCTGCACTCTGGGAAGCGCTGCAGGGGCCGCCCTCCGGCTGGTGGAAGCTGCCGCCGGCCCTTCCACACCTTAGCTTTTATGCCCCGGGGTGGGGTGGGGGCTCCTGGCCATCAAGTCCCGGTTGTTTGCAGTGTTTGGAGGAAATAGGGAAAATGTGAGGCTCGAGTGGCTTTTCCAAAACAATTCATGGGCACAAAGCTACCACCTCCTTCCTGAGACAAAGAACCACCGGGCAGCCCAGGACGCGGGAAATCTGTGCTCCGAGCTCCATGGGACCTGGCGGGATCTGCGGGGCCTTCGGCAGGGGCAGTGCCTTGTCAGCCGGGGCACGCATGCCCAGGTTGGCAGGGCCAAAGGGCCAAGGGCTCTGGGTCATTAACACACACGCGGGGGTGGGGTGGGAGCGTAAGCCTGTGCTGATCCGGACCGATGGGCCCGCGCCTCTGGTGCCGCCTGCAGCTGCCCTGAGTGCAGTGGAGGCCCACCTCCGCTGGGGGGCAGGGGGCGACCAGCCCCAGCACAGCCCCGCAGCGCTCATGGAGTGTGCTGAGCCTCGGCCCGCCAGAAGGTCCTCAGAGAAGCCAAGGATGGCGAGGACCCCGGCTACAAGGGTGACATATCTCGCCCGTCCCCAAGACAAGCATCACGCAGACCACGAGCCCCAGGAAAGGGGCCACCACACGGCTACATGACACACAGCCTCCTTCTCTTGGTTCATGCTGGCCTCCTCACCTGCACCTGTACGTCTCCTCATTAAGTCCCTGAGGATCATGCCAGATGCACCAGCGTAATCAGCAGGACTTTCTGAAAAGCAGCGGTGGCTGGGGGCTGGGTGACGCCCAAGTTGGAGCTCAGTGGCCCGAGCTGGGCCGCTCTGGGAAAGGGGACCCCAGGGCGGCCTGTCAGACCTGTGGGACGTCCTGCCTGCTGAGCCAAGAGCCACGTCCAGGGCATGAGCCCCTCCTGCCACGTGAGGGAGAGGGACACGGCCGGGTCAGCGCTCACAGGCCCCGCGCAGGGCCAGGTCAAGGGGGCACGGAGGGGCCAGGGCCAGCGCCCGCCTGGCCCTGCTGCATCCAGGTCAGCTGGGGCACAGCCTCGGGCCTGAATCCAGACCCACCAGGGCCTGTAAACATGTAACTACCTTTTTGGTGACATGTACATAAATAGATTTCTGTGGCAGGAGCAGAGAAGTTATACTCAAAGGCAGGGCTAACTTCACTGGTAATGCCACCCAAACATAGGGCCTGGGGCCTACCTCAAAGGAAAAGGTGTCTTTAAGAACAATCAGAGAACAGAACCCAAGAATGGACTAACAGTTACCAAAGGGAAAGAGACTGGGGAGGATGGGTGGGAAGGGAGGGATAAGGGGAAAAAGGGGCATTACGATTAGCAGATGTAATGTTGGGGGGGCACGGGGAGGGCTGTAAACTCAGAGAAGACAAGTAGTGACTCAATAGCATCTCACTACACTGATGGACAGTGACTGTAATGGGGTTGGTGGGGGGGACCTGATGAAGGGGGTAGTTTAGTAACCATAATGTTGCACATGTAATTGTAGATAAATGATACCAAAAAAAAAAAGAAACAAGTGAAAGTAATTTTAACAAAAAAAAAGAACAGTCAGAGAGGAGTTAAGTCATTTGGACATCAATTAAGACCTGATGATATGGACCGAGCATTCGTGTTCCTACAATATTCGTCTGCTGAATGCCAATCTCTACTGTGGAGGCCTTGGGTCCTGGGGTAAAGGATCCCACTAGGACTGATGCCCTTCTGGGAACGGACCCCGCGGGGCCTGTCTGCCCCCTGATCTCTAGCACTGAGGCTCCGGTGAGAGGGCCGCCGCCCGCCAGCCAGGAAGCGGGCCCTCACTGCCAGAACTGTGGGCTTGGACTTCCCAGTCTCCAGAAATAAGTGTTTGGAATGTGAGAAATAAATGTCTGTTGTTTAAGCCAGTCTATGGTATTTCTGTCAGATCAGCCCAAAATAAGACACTAATTATTTTTTAGTGTTAACTCAGCAGTGAGCGGCACAGAAATTTTAAAGCACTTCAGTTGAATTGCCCTAAAATCCAAAGACCAAGATATGTAACACATCATCTTTCCCTTTTCTGTTATCTCAACCATCATAAATACATTTCCTTAGGCATAAAGAAAAAAAAGTTAGAAGCCTGTTTATAGTTTCAATGATCAAAACCAAATCTAAAATGATCCTGGGCTCAGTGTGGTCAGCTAAGCAGAAGCCACGGGGGAACCTCTTGGAAGTATCCTGGAAGGGAGAGGGTGGGGAGGCCGCAAAGCTAGTGGGAGACGCCACAGTGCACTGCAGTCTCCATTTCTGAGGGCCTTGGCAGGTGACGGAGCGTCTCTGTGCCACAGCTACCCTTCTGTAGAGTGGGGTGAGGACGGGCGGACAGCTGGAAGACGACGTTCTAGGTTGTCTCCTGGTCCCACCTCGTGTCCCAGCCCCCCTGCTCCTCTACCTGAAGGCCCCACCTCCACAGCTCTCGCCCAGGCCACCTGCTTAGGGAAGGTGCCCAAGGCCAGGCCTGAACAAGGGCCTGTTCCTTTCTCTCTCGGGGGGCAACATTCCTGGCAGCTTCTGCAGAAAACTGCTTCTCTGTCTGTACCCAGTCCCCCCCAGGAAGTGAGCCCCCCAGGAGCAGGGCCGCTGTGACCGGCGTTCACGGCACGGCCTCGCCTGGCGCAGCGCTGTGACCTCAGGGGTGGTGTGGTTGCTGAGTGAATGAAGTATGTTCAGATCTGATTACAAGCTTAAAGCAAGCTTACTCTACGATCCAAGACTCTCCCAGGGGCAGACGCAAGTCTCACTGGAGAAGCCCAGGACCAGGTTTGTTGGGACCCGACTTCTCTGCTCCGACTTCCTGCCAAGCAGCGGAGCCTCAACTCACCGGGGGCTTGGTCTTCCCGTCGGCTGGGACCTGCTTCTGTAGCCTGAACCTGTGCGCGCCGTTCTCAGAGCCTCTCGCCTGCCGGGGGAAGAGGACCTGCTCAGGGCAATGGCTGAGCCAGCAGCCAAAGTTACACCTGGTCACCGCTGCTGTCACAGGCCAGAGGTCAGTCACCGTTCCACACACACACCACCCAGCACATGTTGCACACACTACATATCCCCCCCCACATACACACATGCACGACCGCACACAATACACACATACCCCATACAGCCACAGACACATCACACACCAATACCCACCCCCTACAAACACCACATACACACATACAACTAGACACACACACCACACACACACCTACACCCCTCCCCTCCGACGGCCCTGGCAGTGGGTGGGCCATGGGGCTGAGGAGGGAGGCGCTGGGATAACACATCTGGATGTGGCCCGGCCATAGGTAGACAGTGGCTCCCTGGCTGAAGCAGGGAATGTCAGCGGCCTTGCAAGTTGATGGGGTGAAGTGGAGAGCTCCCTCTGGTTGTGTCGTGAGAGGACAGCCACACATCTCTAAGGGCCATGACCGTGGAACTGGGGCAGACGGTCAGGCTGGAGACGCAACATCAACGCCTGTGGACGGTGCTGGGCCACTGCCTGTGTAAGCCCCCTTCAGGTGGAGGGAGGCCGAGGGCCAGGCTGGGGGCCCGGCACAGGACGGGGCCAGGAAAGCAGGCCGCAGAGGCCCTGGCTGGCGTGCGAGTGGCATCTGGAGCCCAAGAAAGCCTTCCGCAGGGAGGAGCCGTGGCGCCCACGCCCGCGGCCAGTGAGGCTGCACACTGACTGCACAGGGCAAATGCTGCTGGCGGGGCCTCGGTGGCTGTTTCAGCCACACAGGGGAGGCCGAGAAAGGAGGGGAGCGTGCAAGGGAAGTCGGGAGGGGTGACTGGGGGGTCTGACCAGTTAAGCAGGGCCCGGGGCACCAGAGGCTTCACTCCAGGAGGTGAGTCCACCTTCTGGCAGCTGGACAGGAAAGGGAGAAGGCTGGTGGCACATGCCTCGGGAGGGAGGGGCAGGGCTGCAGAGGCACCTTCCAGAGGCCACCGGCAGGCAGGGCAGGTCACTGTGTGGCTCAGGGAAGGCAGGCAGAGGCCACGCCGTGCAGGAGGGGCAAGCTACCGATTTCCTGAATCTACATGGCAGTGTCACACGTCAGCTGAGTGTGAGCAGAGGCCAGAGGACAGCGGGGGCAGGGGCCAGTGCACCGGGGGCCTGGGGGGCCGTCCTGACGCCCACTGCATCAGTTTAAGTGAGGCCAGCCAGCTTACGGCCAGACTGGGATGCCCTCCCGGGGCGGGCCAGGATGGCCCCGCTGCTCATGCGGCTTGGCCAGTCCCCAGCCTCTGGTCACCCTCTGCTGGGACGCCCCTGACCCACACGTATTGAGCTCCTTGTCTCGGTCTCACCGCGGGCAATAGGATTTAACCCTTTTCTAGAACTGCCGATGGTTTGAGGGTGGGACCTGTGTCCACACTTTATAAGCCACTGACAGGACCGGTGCCGTAACTGGCACCAGACACCTGGCAGACAGCGCCCCTAGAGGACACAGGGAGCAGAGAGTGAGTCCTTACCGCCACCAGGGTGGAAGAGCAGGCGATGTCCTTCGGATCTGAAAGAGCAAATGCATGGCAACCTGTGAGCCTGGCTGGGTGTTCTCTCCCACACCAGAAATCAGGCCAAACACCCCCCCACATGATGCTCTTACTCAATTAGCAACCATTTTATAAAAGAGTGCCCAGGCGGCATGTCTGGGGGGTGAGGCTGGCAGCTTGGCCAGCCCGCCAAGGACCCACGTGTGTCCCCTCCTCCGTCAGTCACTGAAACTGCTTAATCCCAGGTCCTGAGGTTGGGGGAGGAGTGCCCCGAGCAGTGTCCTGAAGGCCCACCTGGGAGGGGAGGTGGCCACCGAGGGGGACGTCAATGGCGGCCCCTGTGGTTTTCTCCAGTCACTGTGAGGCCCCCGGGGTCAGTCAGGTGGCCTATGCCCCTGAGGCTTGGACAGTCCCCATGGTATGTGGCTTTTCCTGGCTCTCAACTTGCAGGACACGAGCATATATGACCCTTGGCTGGGACAGGTCTGAGGGTGGCTGCTAGGCAGACCCAGAGGGGCTGTGAACACAGTGCCTGTCCTCTGGCTCGGGCCCCCGCAGGAAGGAGAGACGGGAGGGAGCCTGGCCCTTGCTGCTGGTGATAAGAGGTACGTCTGAAACCTTCACTGCCACCCCGAGCCAGTGGTTAGGGCCGAGGAGGGACAGGTGGCTATGTCCCAGGTGCTCACAGCACCTGTTGCTCCTGTCAGCCGGGTCCGGCTCTTGCACACAGCATCTGTGCATCGTCATTCACAGCCAGCTTTCACCATTCATGCCTGTGGAACTTCTCAGACCCACGGAAAGGACAGAACATTGGTCCCCTTGGCAGAAAGGGTCTGGCAGTCTCATTTTTGGCTCTGCTATAGAGGACAGCAAGTAGCCCCTTTAGATCAACATGCCCTGTGTCTATAGTGGACTCAGGCTGATGGTGACATCTCGGCCATGAGGAGAGGCCTCATTTACAGAGTCTGACTCTGGCCTGAGTAAGGAGGAGGAGAAAGGGGTCCAGAGCCTGTAAACTGGCTTCTCTTTGCTAACAGACACTCATGGACACAGGGCCTTTGGGTGCCTGGAGTCCCAGTGTGTGCAGAAGTCAGGGCTGCCCCGACAGGGAAGTCTCAGAGGTCCAATACACTGGTGAGCACATGGGAGTCCCTGTCAAAGCTGTGCACACAGAGAAGCCCCTCCAGACCACAGCTGCAGAGACATTAGGGATCCGCTAACCAGAAGGTAGAGAGCAGACACGGGAGTCTGGCCTATCTACCAGAGTGACAGGGGCCTTGAGCCCTGTCAGCCTTTCTTGGTTTCTGTGGGGGTCTCATCGGGGCTCCAGGGCCCCAGGCAGGAAAGAGAAGGGCCTGGAGCCCAGGAGTGCACCCAGTTGCATGCAGCTGTCCCCCACAGGTGCCAGGGCAGGGCTGGAGTATATGCTCTGCCAAGAACACGTGGGCTGTGGTCAGGCACAGGGTGCACTCAGATAACGGAATGATGGTGGCTGAGAAGACATGGGTACATGGTGGTTCTCAGACACTTTTTAAAGAAGAGTCCCCATAGCCCCCAAGAATAACCTTTCAACTCCCACGGTCCTAGGGAACCCGGGTTTGAGAAACATTGACTTTAGACCCTAAACTCCTATTGTAGGAAAATGCCTTTCAAGTGCATAGTACATCTAAGAAAAGATCGCGTTTATAACTGACAAAGTTTGGTTATTTAAAATAATCAAAATGGAAAAAAATTTAATTGAATCCACAAGAACATAATCCTTAAAGGGTCCATGGCCAAAGTTTGAGCAAGTCTGAATGGGTGAGCTGGCATGCAGTCACACCCCAACTCCACCACTTATTGTGTGATGCTGGGCAGGCTGCTGGTGCCCTAAGCCTCAGGTCTTTTCCCTGAAATCCATGGAATAACATAGGCACCGTGCCTGGCTCAGTGCTCAGAACACAGGAAGACCTGTTATATGGTAGCTTCCCCCTTCCCTCCCATGAAAGTGTCCTCATTAGGACATGGGAGGAACAGCCCCAGAGTGTATGCTGCTAATTCCTAAGAAGCCTTGAAGGATGTTTAATTCTATGCAAACAACAAGGTCAACCTCAGACTTGAATACAGGGGCGGATGTGACCTCAGAGGCACAGCCAACACCCGGTGACGAAGTACGGACAGGGCTCAGAAGCTTCCTTCAGCAGGAGGGCAGGGAAACGCCAGGCCCGGTAGGTGTCCACGGGCCGAATGGGCCAGGCCCTGGGTACCAGCCACGGGGAAGCAGGAGAGGAGAGAGGAAGTGGCCAGGCTGGCCTGTTAAGGGCACCTGACCGACCAGGGCACTTCCTTCCGCCGGGACCGGTGAGCCACCTGAAGGGGCGCCCAGCAATGCAGAGTTCAGAACAAGGAGCAGGCGACAGAGTGACAGGAGCCAGGATGACCCCAGGGCTCGGGGGGCGGGACCAGAGGGCATCGAGGTGCCTGTGCCCCCAAACCACAAAAGGCCACTGGAGGCCCTGTGTGGGATGGGCAGGCGGGAGGCACAGTGAGACTGGTGGTCCCATGGAGCTCAACTGAGGATCTTGTATCACCTGGACTATACTTAGCAGTGATGGCTACTGGCTAGACAGGAGGGAAGAAAACCGTTGACACTGGGAGGATCGTGTTAGGCAGAGAGGAGTGGAGGCTGCAGCCCCACAGAGCCCGGCCCTGCCCATGGTGCCCAGGACTCCCCATTGGTGCCAGCTTGCTGCCTTTCCCTCCAGGGCTCAGGAGAACCCGAGAGGCAGGAGGCACAGGCCTGGGGCTGAGAGTGCACTGTGTCTCCCATGCCTGCAGCAGGGAAACCATCCAGGCATGGTCTACTGGCTTCCAGGCCAGCAGGCCTGGCGGGAGCTGAGAACTGCATTTCTGTCCAAGCAGGCCAGGGAGGGGTCAGAGCAGGACCAGGAGAGGGGAGCTGGCAGGTGCAGCCTGGAATAAGAGGGAGGTACTGACAGAAGTGGGGGCAGCCCCCAGTGCAGACCCTCTCTGACTTGCCTTGCCTCGAGGGGTGCTGGGGTAGGACAAGTCCCTGCCCAGGGTCACTGAGCCGAGTGGGCACAGCGCTAAGATCCTCAGCCAGGCCAGCAAACCAGGCCTGTCGGCCGCCACGCTCCATTCCCCACCGCAGTTCTCCCCCTCCCTCCAGAACCAACCCTTTATCAGTCAAGGGAGAGGGTAAAAGCCACCTGGACTCTACACCTTGGGCAGAAGGCCCCCAGCATGCCCCACTCCAGTGACGAGGAAGGGCATTGTTCTCCAGGTGACTGTATGACTGTAAGGAACACCTGCAGAGCACAGGTGACAGAGCTCCAGGTGGTGGGGAGCCAGTCTGGAGGAAAACAGGTGACACGAACGACCTTTCCCAGAACTCTAGTGACGCTCAAGCTACAAACGTCACAGGTTGGCCGGTTGGAAAGGGGCTCAAAGTGCCCGCCATCTGTTTAATAATGCACTTGTCCAGCCACTCTGAGATGCTAAAAGCTTCCTTGGCCCTGGAGACACTGGAGGAGTGGGAGGGTGCCGCAGCCCCAGCCTTTCCGCGCGGGCCAGTGGGCGGGTCTGCACCCTCCTCCGAACCTGACTTTGCTTCTCACTGACAGACAAGCTGGTCCCCAAGCCTCACACCGGCTTGGCTATTTTAAAAATTAGAAGGTTAGGTTAGCAGTGAGGAAAACAAGTGAGAAACTGCATAGAGCATGCCTTAGCTTCTCGGGTGGGGGGCTGGTGGTTCCAGGCCTGAGCCCTGCACATACCCACCTGGAGCTCACATCAGGGGCTGTGTAGCACCGTACGATTGATTTTCCTTTAAGCCACATCAAGAAGTAAATGCCAAGCATAACCCATGGGACTAGTTTGTGGGTCAGAACACTCTGAAGTGAAACAGCTACAGCAGCGCCCGCTGCAAGCCCTTGTCCTGCCAGAGCTCTGTGCTAAAGTGAATTTCACACTCAAAAGTTTGGTATTAAGTCTGGAACGGAACAAAGAATTTGGTTTTCTGGTAGAACAATCTTCACCTAATTAAGATACTAGTCTTAGATCGTGTCATGGTTTATAATATTGTCTAAATATATCTAATCAGAAAGTGAACAAGCTGGCAAGATACATATCAGCTGGAGGCAGCAAGACCGGGGCGAGCAGGTGCGGCCACAGCGGCTGGGCGCTGCACCCTGGGGGCCGTGGGGCCGGCCTCTGGGCGACGAGCCTTCCGAACATGGGAAACCATGTGCCTGGTGCCGGTGGCGGGGGGTGGGCAGGAGGACAGGGGAAAGGAATTTTAATATCAGTTACTCCAGAAATCAGGGAACAGCAGAATACCTTCAAGACCAGGAGAAAAACAGCTAACTGGGGAAGTCCACACCTGGGGAAGGAGGTCTCCCTGGCAGGGCAGCTGGGGCAGGGCAGGCTTCACGACTAAGAGCGGCAGCATGTCCTCCACAGCTCGGCCCCCAAATGCACCCAGGGGGCATCTCCAAGGCCGTGGGTACTTACGTTCGATGAGGAAGAGGAAGCACAGCATCCCCATGGCGGCCACGATGGCCCCAGGCACGACAAAGGACAGGCCCCAGCACGTGGACACCCAGTAGCCAGCAATCAAGGACCCCAAAATGTTGCCCACGGAGGTGTGGGAATTCCAGACCCCCATGATCAAACCTCGCCTGCAGCACAACAAGACACAAGATGACAGATGAGGTGGAGAAGCCCAAGCGGGCCGGTCTGTGAGGCGCAGGGCCTGCCCCGTCCAAGAGCCAGCAGGGAAGGGGAGAGGCGGCACAAACGCCGGTCCTGCCGGACACAGGACTGCAGTCGTGCTGTGTGCTCACTGCCCCCCGGGCTGGGGGCCGCCCATCTCCCTCGGGGCCGATGCATTCCCACTGAGAGAGGACGGAGGCCTTCTGCTGACATTCCTGGAAGGCCCCAGACTCAGACTTGTGCCCCTGCCCTCTAAGCATGATCATCTGGCGAAACAGCCCCAAGACAGGAGTCCCACTGCCGAAGCTGCCCGTGCCCGGTGAAGGAGGAGGGCTCTGACCGGTTTTCCTTTCCCCGTCCTGCTTGTCTCCTGTCCCCCTGGCTGGGGCCCTGGCCGTGAGCCAGCCGGCAGGGGCAATGCAGTCGGGACTGCTGCTGGGTGACCGGGACTCGTCACACTTCCATGTGCCTGTGAGGCCTGTGACATGCAGCTGCTGCCTCAAAGGCCGGGGCCGGAGCCCTGAACTCTGCATTTCTGCCAGGTTCCCAAGGAAGCAGGCGAGGCCAACGCTGCTGGCCAGCTGCACAGAATGGCACGGACTCCACTCGCCCACAACGGGTGGCACCCCCACGACAAAGGCCCATCTGAATTTCAGAACCTCAAGTCCCAGAGGCTTCAATCATCGTATTTCATAGAGTAGACGAGCCAAGTGTTTTTCTGCACTAAATCTAAAGGGAAACTAAAACCAAAGTGGTCTCGTTCTCAGCAGAATCTCTTAAAGAATAAACGCTGCTGGAAACAGAGCCCCCTTTCCTCACCTTCCTTTTCCAAACCAGTTGCCAAGGCAGGTGACGACGCTGGGCCAGCCGGTGGTCTGCACCAGTCCGTTCATGACCTGCAAGAGGGAAGTGGACTCAGCACAAGCCGAGCCACGCCCGGGCCCATCTCCAGGTGCAGCTCACAAAGCCGACGGTTCTCTGTTCTCCTGAAGTTTGAGGCACAGCTTTTTTTCACAAAAAGAAGGGGACAAAACTCTATTTGATGTGGGCCTCAGCAGCCAAATATGTGCGCTGTGCTTTACAGAGTATATGTGTGCGTGCGTTTTATGACAAAGGGAACACATGCCTATTGGGAAAATTCTAGAATAAGTAGAGAAAAGAAAGAAAAAAAATCTCTTGCTAGATTAACTACTGTTAACAGCTTGGGGCCAAGCTTTCCAGTCTCTTCCAAATCTAAAACTGTAGGAAGAGAGAAAAATTTGTCTCTTTTTAATAGAACTGTGGTTGTACCTTCAATGTGGTTTGTAGATGGCGTGTTTTCACTTTTTACACCAGGAAGCAGGCCCTGTTGCTAAAGATGCTCTGAAGGAGCGTAACCTTGACCCAGCACCAGGGGAGGGCGCTCCTCCACTTTTCCAGAGCTCCCGAGCTTACATTTGAGAGGGGGTTTAGGGAGCTTATGGGATGGCTTTGCTTTAGTCTTGGGAGCATCGGGGGCAACCTCGGAGAAGACAGGGAACAGGGGCCAGTCCGGGGCCTTCAACACCTCGGGACGACCAGCTCTCCGGGAGACTGTCCGGGAGCTGCGGGCTTGGCCTTCCCTCCAGGAGCATGCCGGGACTCTGTGAATGTGCTTTTCCCTTCCTTCCCCTTCTGTATTACTATAAAGTGTGAATTACTTTTATAATTAAAACAGCTAAACTTTTCACATCCTATGGTCAAATTTTTAAAAGCCAGCTCCGTACAACTTGCTGTGATGACTTTATAACACCCCAGGCTACTTGGACAATCTCAGATGCTGGGTGTCAGCACTTTGCATGATTTTCCATTTCTAGTCAATATTTGCCCACAGGGCTGTTGGGAGGGGCAGAGCCAGGAATTTCCGGGAGGACGGGCCCAGCAGGAAGCACCATGCCCCAGCCGGCCTGGGCCTTCATGCCCCCCCCACACCATCAGGCTCCCTCCTTCCTCCCCACTGACCACCTCCCACCCCGCCCTACCATCATCACCAGCGTCTGCCTTCCTCCAGTCCCCGCCACACCCCGCATCCCTCCACATCCTGAGTGCTCGAGTCTGTCACCCGACCGAACACCTCCAACTCATCTAAATGGAGGCAGAAGGAGTTCGGGGCTTTGTGCTGCGATCCCCCTGCTGGGTGCTGACACATAGGATTCCTTAAGAGGCAGCCCCTGAAACTAAGGAAAACCTCACGGTTGCTGGAATTTCAAAGCAGAAAACAGGAGGGACCGTCCGCGTCAGTGCCCACCCTGCCATCAGACAGGACACGGTTTGCGGCCCTCCCGTCATCTGTCACTATCTCTCGTGGCGGGGGGAGGGACCCCGACGGAAACACCCCGCCCAGCTCACATGTGGTGATCCATGACCCAGACCTTACCTGAGTTACCACATAGAACCCAAAACTGTGGATATTGTAGAAATACCCTAACCCAAACAGGGCGGTGAAGGCACCACTGGCCAGCATCCCGCAGGTCAGGTAACACCGGATGGGCAGGCGCTCGCCTAGTATGCCACTGAGGGTGGAGAAAAGAAGGAAGACAAATGTGAGAAGACAAACACACCCATAATGTAAATGACCCAGTTACTTCTTTCCGGATGTTTCCATGATGTTCTCTGAGCTTTTAGAAGCCCTACAATTTCCAGGAAGATTTAATCACAACTATTTCTCAGTGGAGGATTTATCAATCAGAAATTGGCAAACTGGCAACTTCTCTTGAGATTTTATTTCTAGTGTAAGTCACTAACTGTCAAATAATACACCTCAAACACTATGACTTGCAGGTGATAGCTGTCAATTTAAAAAAACTTGTCCTGCTAAGTCACAGGACAAGTCCCTTTTACATAAACAATATCTAGTAAATATATATAGTATTTTAAAATTTCAACTGTCAAATGTCCTGCCATGAAAAGGGATCCCTTGTGACCTTGAGCAAGTCTCCAGGCCCTCCGGCTGTCATTAAGTCACCTGCATTAAACGCTGGCTGGACAGGTTCTGCCAACTAGTCCCTCTGCGATCTACCCTGTGATCTCGTTGTACAGACAGAAGATTCTAAGTAAGATCCGAAACACAGGAGGAGCAACTCTGTACTCCTTATGAACAGCAACGTGTCTCAGTAAAGAGCTCACCTCTCTGGAGAATTCCCTCCCAGAGCTGTTCGGGTGCTCAACACGAGACTGATCAATGCGGGCTGAGTGCCTCGTGGGTGACGGGGATGCCATGAAATGGCTCTGTGGGGCTGGTGAGGATGAGAGGTTCTCCAGCTTCATTCCAGGGCACACACTTAACGGGCTTTTACCGCTAGCACACCACACTACTGATGTCATATGAAACTGCCTTGTGGGTAAAGACACTGTGGAACAACTTGACATTGTGACTTACTAAGCGAATACGAAAACAGAATAACCACAGACAATTCTGAGCCTCTGCAATCATTAAAGACTCTGTGGGTCTCATTTTCTTCTACATTATGATTTAGGAGTCAGATTAAATGAGAAATATGATGAAGAATGACATCTGCCTCACACAGCTCAAGAGTAAATGAGCTCACTTCAGAGAAGAGGAAACATGCCCTGGGGTGAGGGGGGTGCCGGCTCATCTGCCCAGGGACACGGAACAAGTGGCAGAGTCAGGCGGGCCTCCGGGGAGCTAGTGCCACTGGTGAGGGCTTGCAAACATCCTCTGGTCTTTCTGTACGATACTGGCCCAAATCGGTCCCTACCTAAAGTTTGTAAAGGGGAGTTCTAAAATGGAATGGATGCCATTCTGCACATACCATGCTCACACGGTACTAAAGGCCACGCCGCACCTGACTGAGTCTGCCAGGAATGACCTGGGCTAATGACGGTGCCCATGTCTGATCTGCCTGGTAGATCTCACCAGCCATGTGCCGCAATGCCACCAAAAGCCCACGCAAGAAGCCGTGCACTTCTCATCACAGTCATGAGGCTGCCGAGGATGCCACGTTAGAACTTCCTGATAACCCTAACTGGCGAGCTGCATGAAAACCTGTATTTGCCAATAAATAAGCAACAATAAACCCACTTTATTTAAACCAGGTTTCTTGACCTCAGCAGGCATCTTGGGTCCACTGGTTCTCTGTGGAGAGGGGCTGCCTGTGCCCTGTGGCAGGCTGATCAGCACCCTGGCCTCTGCCTAGTAGATGCCCGTGGCACCCCCTTCTCCTGGGGACTTGCTCAAGGTCACTCCTCTGGCAGTGACAACCGCATCTGTCTCTAGGTGTTGCTCAATGTTTCCTAGGGGACAAAATCACTCCCAGCTAAGAACCATGGTTAAATACTGTCTTCTAGTAAGAAAGAGCACCCTGCAGCCGTTGGGTCCTTTGTGCTGTAGATGAGTGGTGTCCTGGGAGACCACAGGCTTTAGAATACAAACGTGTGACCTCAAGATGGAATATGGCTGGTGGTCTGGCTGTGACCCACGCCCTAGGAAGCCCGAGGCTCACAGGCTGCTGTGCACCACATTCTCTAGGTTTCCATATCCGTCATCATTCATTCACTTGCTCATTTGTTCACTGGGACAAGCTCTGCACTGCTAGGCAAACGTGGAAATACAATAGGGGGCATCCGCTCCGTCAGCAGACAGGGCAGAAGGGCCCTCAGCTGGGGAGGGGCACTCGGGGGGGTCTCAGGAAAGAAACCAAACATTTACACGGATCCCCGAGATTCTCAAAATTCTCAAGATCTCTCAGTCTCTGAACAAAAAGCCTCTCGGGCTGAAGGCCTTAGTCCCTCCAATGCTTTGTTTTTTAAAACCTGGCCGCACTGCATAATACCACGTTTCAATTGCCAGCCACATGCCCTGCTACCCACGTGACATATACCGGCCTTCCAGGTCTATTTTGCATGGCCAATGATCACCTGTAGCAGATGCTGGGGCACACCCCATGCCAGGCACCTTGGGGCGCTCCACCTGCATTTGCTCATCTGATCCTCCCACATGCCTATGAGTTAAGAGCTACTATTTACCCCATTTTGCAAAGGGGAAACTGAGGCCCAAGGCACTGTGGCAACTTGCCCGAAGCCACACAAGCGAATGCCGGTGCTGGGATCCACATCCCACTGGTGTGTCTGGAGCCCACAGTCCTGGCCACCACACACTTGGCCTCAGTGTGCTCAGGCGAGGTGCTCCAATTGGGCTGAGTGGGGTGTCCAGGTGGACATGTCCAGCACACACTGTGAAACCTGCCCCGACGCTAGGAGGCATCCATGAGTTGGGACATGTAAGTAGATGGTGGCCCCTGAAACCACAAGAGAGGGAACACCCTGCTGAGCATCACAGGGCTGCCAGCACCCTGTTCCTAAGCGCCCACATCCCGTCTTGGCAGGGCACACAGGACATGCTGGACCCTGGGGTCAGGACAGCTGTCCGCAGATGGTCTGCCCCGGTCAGCGGGACATCCAGGGCACCTAACCATGCTGCTTCACGGTCCGCCACACAGCATGGCATGCATGCTGTGCATCCGAGTCTCTGGGCAGAGCCCCCGCGTGCAGCCCTGGGCACTCAGCACACGAGACACCTGCACGGAACCAGACCTACCTCAGGTACATGCCGACAGCGTATGCACACAGGAAGGAGTAATCCAGGGCCCCGAGCAGCTGCTGGTAGTTATCCCGATCTGTACAGTTGAAGATCAACAGGAAAAGGTGAGGACTATTTAGATTTCACTATCAGTTTATGTTCCCGGGTGGGCAGGAAAATACACAGAGCTGCCCTATGCATCTGGGCAGCGCCTCAGGCAAGAGGGTGGTTTTGAAACAAAATAGGGCAGCACGTCTTGCTTGGCAAAGGGAAATAAAGTTGCCACGTTTTCAAATAACCACAGAATAAACACTTTGGATTAGATAAGACCCCCATGATTCACAGTGGCGGTCTGTACATCTTGTTCCACATGTTAAACTGGCTTTGCTTCAGCCCCACCCGCCTCTGGGGTTTCTCTCCTTCCACCCGTTTACTCGGCAGCTCTGACCAATACAAAATGCAAATGACCTCTGGCAGATTTCCCCACTAAGAGAACCTTTTCTCAGGAGGAAGCACCTGTGCCCGCAGGCACTGTGGGCCCAGCAGCAGAGGGGGAGGATGCGCGACGGGGAGCACGGCCACAGGGAGCCCGTACACTGAATGTCACACTGCCGCTCCATCGGCAGGGCCAGGGCCGGAAGCTGGGCCGCCAGCGGTCTCGGGTGGAGGAGACGCCAGGGGACTGAGGGGGAACTCACCAAACGGGGCCCAGCCGCAGTCGGTGGTGTTGCCCGGGAGCAGGGGCTGGGGGGTGGCACCCGCTGACTGGCTCCGGCCATGGAATTCGACGTCCCTCTCGTCCAAAGCAGCACAGTACCTGTGGAGCTCACCCTGGGCGTCCACGGGGAGGCCGGGGGCCAGAGAGAGGAGGTGCACTCAGGGGTGGCCCGGTGGGGCCCAGTGAGGGAACGGCCGCCCCTCTTTTAAAAAGCCTTCCCTGGTGACGGAGTTCCACCGGGGAATGAGGTCCCCCTGGACAGTCTGCCTGAGGGTGGAAGGTTTCTCGGGCTCTCTGCCGGCCCCACCCCTGGGCACACACAGCCAGCACAAGCTTGCAGGGGCCCCAGGACCCCTGCTCGGAGCATCTGTGTGCTGCGTGCTGGCTGCCCAGAGCAGGACGGATTTATCCTGCTGGAGTCACACCGTCGAGTGTGGCCCAGCAACACCAGAGAACAAGTCCCCAGCCGACGCCAGGGACGGGAACGAAGGGGGAGGGGCCCAGGGAGCCTTCTGGGAGTTGGGAAGGGGCAGACCCAAACACAGCTGATTTCCTGGGTGGGCATGCAAATATTTTCCAGGCTAGCTGCTTAGATCTGTGTGCTTCACTACGTGCCAATGATAGCCCAATAATGGAGAGGCCGCCAGGGAGAAGGCTACCAGCCCACCCAGCGTCCAAGACACAGCGTGCAGGGCAGGGGCCTGCTGACTGGCCGGCGGGAGCCTGAGCGGGCCGATCAGGGGTCACCTGCAGGGGGGGCCGCCACTCCTCACGGACGGCCATTCTGGGCTCAGGGTCGCCGACTGCCTTTCCCTGATGGATCCTGTGGACGCCGACTGGGCCAGACCCTGGGCTTCACAGCCTTAGTGAAATGCTAAACATTTCACTAAGGAAGCTCCAGGGAGGATGGGAGAGGACCTCCCAGGCTGCAAGGGAACCTGTGAGTTCCCTTGGAAGGGAAGCAGGGGACCAGGAACACTGCAGACAATACTCCAGACGGGAGGTTCACAGCCTGCCTCAACACTGAATATTCCCTGGAGGAGCCGTCTGTGGGAAACGGCAAGGGTCACGAAGGACCCCTTCAGACTTCACAAACAAGCAGAAAAGATTTTGTTTTGGGCAATGAGAGATGAGAGGTGGCCTAGCATCCTGGTCAGGGATGCAGGCTCTCAGCTGGGGTCCCCGTGCCACCGAGCTGGCTCCGGGCCTTAGCAGGGCATGTGAGCTCCCGGCACCCGCTACAAGGCCGGGACACCCCTGCCTGTCCTGGCGCTGCCGTGAGGACGAGCTGTGTGCAGAGAGCTCCTCTCTGGGCCCTTAGCCCTGGAAGCGGCTGTGAGCACAGTCCCTCCCACAGACTCCTCTGCCTCCACTTACCCCCGAAATCATTCAGAGCCCCCCAGTCCTCCTCTTTCATGAGAGATGCAGTCTTCACCCCACCACCCCACTGACAGGCTGCAGCAAAAGCAATACAAGATTTAATATTACTAGCACAAAGGGTTCAGAGGATATTTAACCACATGTTTTCAACAATACTGCTCTATCTTAACATTTCAATGAGTTTTATTTCCAAAACCTGGTGTTTGAGGGAAAATTAAGGAATAATTAAACTAAGATGAACTGATCAGAAAAAAACTCGCCAGGTGAACTAATTCTGTCCATGGCATAAAATCATTTGGTGGGGAGCTAGTCCTTTGCTTTCATAAAAGCAGCCTCCTTTGCAAATTTTTTACAAGTGCCTTTCAACAGATAGCATATAAAATTAATCAACGTGTTATAACAGGCAGTTATGACAAGTCCATCAACCCACAGACTATGTGGCCACCAAGGAATATGTGTGGGAAACACTAAAGGAGGAAGAGCAGATGGAATGCTCTAGGCACATGGTCCTCACAATTGTTAAAACGTCTGTGAACATACAGTGGAACCGCAACAATGTAATGCGAGCAAAACTCCAGAGAAATTGGAAGGTGGGGGCTGGGGGAAGGCAGGGCCACACCGGGGAAGGTCACAGAAAAGCCACGAAGTCATGAAGTGAGGTGTGCGTGTGGGGAGGGGCAGGGACGACTGGGATCTGGGCGTCCGCACTGAATCTCCTCGTACAAAGTCCCTGTCCAGCCCCAGCCCCCTCCCGAAATTGGGCAGCAAAAGGGAATCATTTCCAAGATCAGCAGCAGCCACGGCCGATGCTGGAAAAGACTGGGCCTGCTTGAGTTCTGCACTTGCTCACCCCATGCAGCCATCAGGGCAAAGACATACTCCTATGGGGCAAAGTGATTTCCACATGAATGAAATTAATGAAAGAAGGTCTAGTTAATGAAGACTCTGTCCTTTAAACTCTGAACTCGAGCAACTTCACACTGAGTAACTCTACTTCCATTCACTCACTCACTCCACAAACACGCACCCGGCGCCTCTGCGGGCCTCAGCCCTGATGGCCCCGAGGCTGCAGCGACACTCCTCAGTCTCCGCGACAGGAGACACCAAGCCGGAGTCCGGGAGGGACACAGACGATGCCGAGAGGCACCGAGGAGAAGGGCAGGAGAGCGAGAGCGGGGACTCGGGCCTCACCAACCCCCGGGAGGAGCGGGGCTGTGTCCGTTTCACTCCACCTTTGATGACAGGGAGTAAGTTTAGGGTGTGTGCGCCTAAGCATATAATAATCTACATGGAGTGGATATAGTTAGTAAACTTCCTATGGTTCATTCTATGGTCCTGACTAGTCCTTCACAGGCCCTGTGTAAGGCTCTGCCCTGGGAGAACTCCTGGGAGAGAAATGCAGGTTTTGGGGTCTGCTACCGTCTAAAGGTTTGTGCTTCCCCAGCTCACGGGCTGAAACCCAACTCCCAAGGTGATGGCAGGAGGAGGCGGTGTCTTTGGAAGCTGAGGTGATTGACGTCCTTATAAAAGGGACCCCAGAGAGCTGCCTTGCCCCTTCCACCGCGTGAGGGCACGAGAGGCAGCCATCTGCCGGCTGGACGGTGGGCCTCTCCAGGCGCCAACCACGCTGGCATCCTGATCTGGGGCTTAAGGCCTCCAGAACTGCTGTCGATAAGCCGCCCAGTCTGGGTATTTCGTCACAGCAGCATGAGTAGATTGAGACGATGCTCAAAGCAGGAAGAGCAGACAAGCTGAGCGCCACTGATAAACTGCTGAACGTGGTTACGTACCCTCGGGGGTCCACAAATGCCATGTGAAAGCACACCAGTTACACACAGGCACACACACGCATGCCCCCATGTGCAAGGCGAGCAAAGGGACGGGACACTCACAAGGGTGAACAGAAATGTACAGGGAGCCTTTTGTTTTATTTTTAAAGAATGGAATCATTCAACAGAGACTCACGTACACCTTATTCTTACTCAAAATACCTCTTGGAAATCATCCCAAGTCAACTGGTTCGGTTCTGATTAATTGAGTAGTTGCACATATTAAGATATGGATGTTCCATGATTTATTCGCTCTTTCCCCTGCTGATTAGGTTCACATAATAGCCAGCGTTTGTTTTTTCCCTTTTCCCCTTTTTTTTATTGAAGCAGTGCTGCCATAAAGATGCTTATGTGGACTCCTAAGTACTGGTGCTTTTATTTTTATGGGTGAGATTCCCAGAAGCAGGACTGAAGAGCATTTTATTACCGTAAGAGGTGTTAGCACAATGCTTTCCTCCAAATGGCTGCTAACACCTTACATTTCCATCGCTGTCCCTGACAGTCCCCCACCGCTTCTCCTCCCCCATCACCTCCAGCAACGCGGGCTACAACTCTCTCAGGGCTCTGCCACTTGGTGGGTAGAAGGCAACCTACCGTTACTGTAAGTCGTACTTGTGAATACCAGCAAGTTCACACGGTCCCTGGAAAGTCACACCCCCTGTCTGTGAGCTGCCTCTTCATGCTCTCCACCCGTCATTCCTCTTTCTTAACTTCACATCCCTCAGACGAACATAATTTTGTTCTTGGATTTTTACTCTTTGTTTTTTATATTTAAATCTTCAATCTATCTGTCTACTCTTTATAAGATAGGTATTCAACTTTATTTTTTCTAGATGAATGACCAGTCTTCCCAATACCATTTATTAAATAAATTATACTTCTCCCATAACCTCTGCCAAACTATATTTCCTATTCTATTCTACTATAATATTCTCTATTCTTCCTATTCCTATTCTACACCATACCATAATAATCTGATTACAGTGCCTTAAAAATGTTATCCTTCTCACTTTCCTTGGTAATTAATTCTTGGACATTACTTCATATAAACCCTAAGACTGTTTTATTCAATTAAAAAAGATACCGCTGAGTTGCATTCTATTTAAATATTAATCCTGGGAACACTGGAACTTTCCACATAGCACGTTTCCCACCCAAACCCATGGGATGCACTTCCAACCTTGGGCTTTATTCTCCGTCTGTCACCCAGGACTTCACAGCTTCTCCCTCATGGGTCCTGTATGTGCAGAGGCGGCAGGGCATTCAGACCGATCAATGCCACCATTCCCGGGGCCACAGGGCTCCCTGCAGCTCAAGCTCCTCCTGAGAACCCTGCTCCAGATGTTTGCTCCGGCCTAGCCTGGGTGCCCAGCTGGCCTGGTGCAGGCCCCACCTGTCCCCCGCCTCAGGCTGTGGCTGGGCTAGAGCTGGGTCAGCAGGGGCCGGCGGTGCTCGCGACCCCACCTCCTCCCAGCCCTGTTTTCCTCCTCATCACTTTTATCCTTTTTGCTATATTAACATCAAAGGAAAAAAAAAAGTATCAGCAGTGATTAAAGGTTAAGTCTAAACAAAGTAACCTAAATCTGACATGATATGTCATGTTCTATAAATGACATTATAATTCATAATCCCTGGCGATCAATTCTAGGTAACCAAAATATAATTTTGTTTTGCTTATAATAAGCTAGGACACATAGGGAAATGTCATTGACTACAGGTAATTCAAAACGGTCCCTTGGGTCAACAGAACCATCACTACTTCTCGTTTTATGCATAAGGTGTGCTGAGGCGTGAGAAAGCTCTGCAAGGCATTATCACATCTCAACTAGCACGGCAGTGGGATGGCCTCCTTAGCTCAGGAGGCGACCGCACCCACGGGTCGGGTGTCCAGGAACCTCTCAGACGCTAAGTCAGAAGACCTGGGTGTGCTGCTGGGACTGCGCTCAGGCATCTAAATAGATCCTGTGGCACAAAGGCCGAGAGCAGGGGCCGTGGGGTCCTCCCAGGACAGCTGTCAGGGAGCTGCTAAAGGGCGAGGGTATGCACCCTGTTGTGCCCCGGGGCCCGATGAGCAGCAGTGACTGTGACCTTGAGATACCTAACGATGAGCTGACCATGATCCCTCCTCATCAGTGAGCCCTCAGCTCCCAACAGGGAAGCCGGGAGAGTGACCCGGCACAAGGTATGTCCCTTCCTGGCTAAATAGGGACCATCAGTTGGAATCCAAGCACCCTGTCCCGGTGCAGATGGCCAGCCCTACCTCCCCACGATGCCTCTGTCCTGGCACAGAGCCCCCACCAGCAGGCTGGTGGCCTCATCCCAGTGAAGGCCATCGTCCACGACGCAAGCACGCCCTCCAAGAGCACTCCTGAAGGAGGCCCCCAGCTCTGCCCCGTCCACTCCCCAGGGCTCAGCCGGCCTCCGCGGTCTCTCCCTTCTCCTAACTTGCCTTTTGCTTGAGCTGCAGAGCTCTTCCCTAAGCAGGGAGCCAGGGAGCAGTGGGGGCTGCTCCCGGCACGGGTTTCAGAGTCACTGCTCGAGTGGATCAAGGCCCACCATCTCTTGTTCCATCCTTCTCTCTCCTGTGAAAACCACATTTTTAAAGGTCTGCAAACATTTCCATAGTTGTTAAAACTTGATATATCAAAAAAATGGGACTCTTTTGCCAGTGACTTGAAAGGCACAGAAAATTCCCGCAAATTCGGGGTCAAGGAGGGGTTTTGCAATCCTTTAAGTGGATGATGCCGTCTGACAGCATCCTCTGGGCAGGCGGGGAGCACAGGGCTGGGCGTGGCCTCTCCCACTGGCCTGGAGACCAGGAGTGGCTGCGCAGAGCCCAGGGGAGCGGAGGATACATGCAGCGAAGGTCAGCAGCCTGGTCCTGCACCTGTGTCCCCGCGACCACGAGGAAGCGTGAGTGTGGGGGGCGAGGGGCCATACCGAGCTCTCTCTGGCACCGCACAGTCTCCTGTCCCCTCTACAACAGTCAGAAGCACGCCTGTTGATGGTTTACAGGCAAATGACGCGATTCCTGGGAGTGTAAGAAAATGACCTGCCCTCCCTCAGCTAATTGGCTGTTACACAGGCTTGTCATCTTTAATCTTCTTTCCTCAAAGTCTAGTTAAATGCCTCCTTGACACCTTCCTGCCCAGTCGTCCCTGGAACAGAACCTCTGTGCCTAAGTGTTACGGGAAACCTGCCACAGTTGGGCTTGGGATGGAGCTGTAATGACAGACGTGGCGTCAGGGACAATTTAGGATTGTATGTATTGGAGGGAAATGTCACACAAGGTAGAATAAATATTTAATTAAGCTTTAGAATCCTGGAAGTGCCAACTAATATAACTGAAAGCCTACTACCTTGAAAGTTATAAACCTGGAGGACATTTTAAAGATTTTAATTTCAGGAAAGAAATTGAAAACCAAAACAGCAAAATGACTTGCTTCCAAACACACTATTGTCTCCATTTTTGGTGCCACCCCCGGCCCCCAGCCCTTAAAGTCACGAGCTCCCAATAGAGATTCAGGCAGGACGCAGAACTGAGTGCTTTTCATGGTTTCTTACCTTAACTATGCTGATAGGCTTTCGAGAAAGGTGGAAACTTGCGTACAGCAAAAATGTCAGAAGGAGAATGAAGGCTCTGTACCTGCAACGCAAAGCAGAGTGGGAGACGGCAGGAAGTAAGGCCAGACACCCCACGAATCTGGTGCACGTGCACTGTGCTTCTACACCTTCTCATGCGTATTTTATTTATTTAGTCCTACGTCAATTATCAATCCTATTATAGCAACGCTACAACATTACATTAAACAAATTTGCCACTTTGGCTTTGTTCAAATTGGAATTATTTAAACATTCATTAAAAAATTAACTGCAATTACAGAAAAATTGAGGACGCAAAAGATAAACATAGGATTACAAAGCAGACAAGAAGGAATGATTATTTTGTTTGCAACAAAGTTAACTGCAAGTTTCTTGTAAGCCTGCTCTCCTGGGCATTTAAGATCATATTTATGTTTTACTTTTTATCTTCTATGCAACTTTTAGAAGGACGCAAGCAAGGCAGAAATATAAATATCTCACTGACCTCAATGAGGAAAACTCAGTGATGCTGACAAGTTAGGAACAGGGCCGATGGCATGACAGATATTGGCCCAAGGCCTGCTGCTGTTTTTGGTGTCTGAGAGAAGCAGTTCCAGAGTCAGTGGGGACATGTATAGGAGACTAAAGAAAAGACAAGGCTTTAATAAGAAGGCAAAAGGCCATTCCCAGTCCAAGCCACTCCCTAGAAAAGTGAAGGGAAGAACAGTTCAGGAGGAAAAAGTATTTGGCAGGAGATGAAGACCAGGGGCTCCTGCCAGGAAGTCAGGCAGGGGCCTGAATCTGCGGGACAGCTTCTCTGAGAACCCCGCCAACCTGGGGAGGGCGCCCTTCCCAAAGGGGCGGCTTCCTCAAGGTGTTCGGCTTCCATATAGAACCGAATAGCAAGTTCAGTTCCAGCCATGAGGCCCAGCCCCTAGGCTTGAAGACCCTGTCGTGTTTCTGGCCCAAAAGGGCCAATGACTTTCAAAGTGAGAGGCAGCTAGAATTGCAGGTACCCAAGCAGGGGCACGGGACACAAAACACAGCAAGGCAGGTGCTCTGCCTCCCGGGAGGCCCATGTGACACCAGCAGCAGGGCCACATTACCACTCATTCTCACTGGTGGGATTTACTCAAAGGCAGCCTCCAGCAAATACAAAGAATCCTAGGGGCCTCTGCTCTCTGGCCACCAGAAAAGGTAGGGGTCAAATTAATATTTCCAGATTAAAAAAAAAAAGCTATTCTAGGTGGGGAAAAAAAGGGTTGGTACCTCCAGAACACCTGTGCCTTAGGGCATGGAAAACACCTAACCAACTGTCAGGTGCAACTGAGTAAAGCTAAGAGAAAGTATCTGGGTTAACCCATTTCTAACAGAAAAAAAGCATATCTCTCAGTGACAGCACAGGACAGGTGTGCTCCTCTGAAGCTCCCTTAGGAATGTTCTTGAATGTCACATGTCCTCAAAGAACAGCGGAACCCTCCAAGCTAAGAGACTCAAGGCAGAATATGTTTCCTCATGTAGTGTTATTTCTAGGTCATATGCAAATAAGGAATACACAAATGCTTTACATGAGAGTTACTGAGCAGGGTGATTTGGCATAGACATTAGTCCAAAGATAGCTTTAATTTAGAAACAATGAAAGCGACACATAGCCCTGATGGGAGTCCTTTTCAGAGCATCTTAAAGGAGGGATGGGATGTTGGTGATATAGCACTGATCACTTGGTTAAGGCACTGTCTGCCACTCGTCCGTCAGGAAGCTGCCCTTTCCCCCCTAAGTAATAAGGAACTTGAGCGCTCTGGGAGATTACGTACACATCCTCCAACTTCCTGCCAGTGGGGTGTCCACTGAAGATCTTGGCCTGAAGTGGGTAATCCTAATGTTTCTAGAATGGCAATGTCCCGACTGAGCGCTCCTGCTCTATTTAGCAGCTGGCATTCAACTGCGGGGAAGAGCTGTCCTTTCTCCCACTAGTGCATTATTTAGTTACAGCAGCAGTTACAGGACTCACTGGATTCTTATTTTATCCAATAGGCTATAATCCATTACTTGTACTGTTTATTTAACCTCAGATCACCCCAGATTTGGCCAGAGAGCCCCTTCCTTTGTAAGCATTTCTTCTTTTCTGGCAAAGATAGTCCAGGCCCACCTTACTTTCCCTGCCCCAGCCCTCACCTTACTATATCAGCGCAGCCTCCAAGGAGGCCTGCCTCCTTCGGTGGGAAATGGCACACAGAAACCAAGATCTGGCACTGGATGTGCTCACGGCTGCTGGGCGCTGCTCTTCCCAGGGCCTCTTGGCAGGCAGGATGAGGGCACGCTACACACATACGCACACACACATCAAACACACACACACAGCCATATCTGTTTCTCCCTGCCTCTCTCTCCAGTGCTTCCTGATATCTTTCACCCCAGTCCAACACCACATGAGTCACTCAGTTCCCCCATCTGTAATTCCTTCACCATCCGTGAGAAGCTATCTCCCTTCTGCAGGATTCTGACAAAAGGCACAAACTGAATCTAATCATGAGGACACCTCAAACAAGGACAGTCTATAAAATAAATAGATAACGCACTTCAAAAATGCCAAGATTATGAAAGACAAAGCAAGGCCAAGAAACGGTTCCAGATTAAAGGACACTGAACCCCCAGGACAACGAGATGCAGCGTGTGATACTGGAGTGAGTCCTGGGCCAGGGAGAAGCCACAGAAGACGAGCTGGGACATCCAACATAGTTTTGAATAAATGGGTTATATGACCTGTGGATTCGATAATAGTGAACTATTAGTGTTAAATTTCCCAGTTTTGATCTTTGTGTGTGGTTACATGAGTATGTCTTGCTCAGAGGAAACACACACTGAAGTATTTGGAATAAAGGAGCATAATGTCTGCAACTTACTCTCAAATGGTTCAGAAAAATATGTGTGTGTGCATACATGCACCAAACACACATGGCAGAGGGTGGGGAAGCTAGTGGGGCGGAATGTTCAGGCTTTGCCTGCTAGTTGACCTGGCCCCACAGCTGGACTAGATGCCCTTCAACAGTCCCTCCTCTCTAGGTTCACACTATCCAGACTCAAGCCCCAGGAGACAGAGCGGTAGCCCACCTTAGCTCCTCCCCTGCCTCTGGCTAAGGAAGGTTATGGGACTAGAACCTTGAGGCCTCTATCAGCTGCCGCAGAAGGATGGAAAGTCTTGAGGCTTACCGAACACGACACCTACACAGAGGAGGAAAGTCAATTTCCCAAATCAAGGGGCAATGTGTGCTGGGTAGAAAAACATAAAAAAGTCCTTCACAGGGATGTTAAAGCCAATTCTCTTCTCTTGTTAAAGCCAATTCTCTTCTCTTATAGCTAAGAGGCTGAGATCGAGAAAGGTTAAAAACTTTTAAAGCTTGCATAGCAAGTTTGAGGCAGAGATGGAACAGAAATTAAGACAAACACTATAACTCTGCTACCCAACGAGACTCACAGCACCACATCACGTGAGAAGCGCAGACTCAGGCACCATTCCAGGACTACTGAGTCAGAACCTGCATTTTAAACAAGTTCTTGGCTGACTCACTCGCATACTAAAGTTTGAGAAGCACTGCTCTTTGTAGGTCTCAGCCTTAAGAAAGAAAAGAATTTGTGATATAAAGGAGTTCTTCTGGGAGTTTGAAAACTATGTCAAAATAAAGTCACAAAACAGACAAGCTAAACACCCATTACATAAAGGTAAGGATTTAAACACTTCTGGCTAGATTAGCAACAGACATGACATCAATCAACAAAGGAGCTGCTCTGGAAAGGAGATGCCTGAAGTCACCCCTGAGACCGTGTGGGTGTGCCACCACCCAGCAGGGGCCTGGGAAGCTGCAAAGTGTGTGGTGGCCACAAGCGGGCTGTTGCGACAAAGAGGAAGGGGTCCAGAACAGGCCACTGTGGCATATGAATTATCCTGAGAAGAAGGTGAGTCCCTGAAATCTCTCATCTGCCTAAAAGCAGAGCCTCTGGAAAGAGCTCAGTTGTCATAAATCCCTCCTTGGAGCAACCAGGGGGGACTCATTATCAGCAATGAGAAGTGTCCACAGCACTGAAGCAGACACTGTCCCAACACTATCGTAGCTCTCATCTACTCTCCAAGGGCCCATTTACCTGCCCTGTAAGTCATCTGTTCTCTATTAAGCATCCTTCTCCTCCTCCTCTTCCCCTATTAAGATGGAATATAAGCCCCAGATTGTAACAGTCCCTGAGTCCTATTTTTCTGTGAACTCCCTTACCTGCATGATTAAATTTATCTTTTCTCTTGCAAATCTATCTTTTGTCAGTTTAATTTGCATGTCCCCAATCACTGAACCTAAGAGAGTAGAGGACAACTTTTCCTTTCCAATAAAGATCAGCAGGGCAGAGAGCATGCGTTAGTAGCCAGAGAGCCAGCTCTCAACTCTGTCCTCACCATCTGCTTCCTCCAGGAGCATGGGATTCATGAATCCGTGTGAGCAGAATTCTCAGAGCATACAAGGAGAGGTGTTCTCAGAATAGGATGTGGTGTTCTGGTTTGTATCCAACTTGTTTAGGTTTCACTTTCTCTCTGCAAGCTCTGCCCTGGCCAGGCCATATGAGCTTAGAGGTCAAATATGTACTTACTTCACCCATAGCTACTTTATAATCCTGCTGGTGGTCAGTGGCCATTTTAATGTGGGAACCACGATTATGTGGGGACTATTTTTATGTGAGGACCAGAAACTACTGAAGACCACGAAGGAGTAGAAATGTGATCTGTCTCTGCCAGAAGCAAAGACAGAGGACAACTCAGCCATGTCCCTGCTGACACTTCCACCACCGATGAGCAATTCAACAGCCACGGGGACGCCAGTCAGGCACGTGTGTTTTATCATGACACCGCAGGAGAGAACTGGCGGCACAACAGCCCTTGTGCAGCTCACACCGAAGGACTGACCTGCCAGGACTTACCACTGGTCCCGGGAGAATGAGATGATGAAGCGGATGCCAGCAGGGAGTGGAGCCATTTACGCCACACTGATCACAAAGCTTCGGTCACAAAACAAGCTGTTGCATTAATTAGTTATTAACCCTGGCTCCAGGTGTCTGTCTGGCCTGAGCTGCTCATGCAGGCTGGGAAGCTGGAGATGACCTGCTGGGTCTCACTTTCTCCTTCCTTCTGGCAGAGGCTTGGCTCTCTCTGCAAGGAGAACAGGGAGTTGAAGAGTCAGGGGTTCAGGCAATGGCACCACAAAGTTCCTGGTGGAAGTAACACCCGATAGGGCTGTTACCCAGCCCAGATCAAAGCTGGCCTTCCAACAGGACCAGGAGCTCCCAGTGTGAGAGCTGCTAAGGTGGAGGCAGGGCGCCTGCCCTTGGGGGCGGCGTGTTCAAATCCCTGAAATGAATTTCACATGATGTTCTGATAAGGTTGGAAAAGAACCACTGAGCTCACCTCCATCTGGAAGGCATCTAGAGATCAACCATTCACTCTTAACCACCACGGCCTACAGAATTAATATTCACAAGCACATGAAGCCAGCAGGTGCTCAGTGGCTCCACCATGCACTCAGTTACCAGAGCATGCCACAGAACTGGCCACGTGCCATTCCACCCCCTGGGGGCCATGTCTGAGCCACATTAACAGAGAGGAACGTAGGCCTGGATAAGATGGCAGGTCATCACACCAATCATTTCCTTGGGGCTTTGTAACTGAATTGAAACCTGTCTGATGTGTGGGCAGGCGCTTCATCATGTATCTGCCTCTTCATTTCTAACCTCCTGTGGTCACCTCGGAGGCCTGGGGAAATGACCCCATTCTCAAGTCAGGGCTGGAGGCACGGCAAGACAGGCAGGAATGGGCAGGGAGGCCTGCGGGACCAAAGGGGCCCGGACACCAGGCAGGCCCATCTCATGTCCAAAGCCAACCTCATGACTTGCGTTATTTTTTCCATTTTCTTCTATGCTTGGTGAAAGGAGTTCTTTAGACCAGTGCATTACACAGTACCCAGTGCATGCAGGAATATGGACTGACTTATCTTAGCGTTTCATTGAAAGTTCACAGCTATATCACTTTTTAAAAGAAAGCTATTTTTGAATAAACATTAATCTCAATTTAAAGAGGCTGAAATATATTTAATGTCTTCAAATAGCTTCCTTGGGATAACAGACAAGCAACAACAAACGGTTCAGATCTGAAGGACTTAAACTCTCGTCCGAAGTGCCTGTATCTTCCCAGGGAGAGCAGGTTCCCACGCTGGCTTCCTGCCCTCCCTCCGGGGTGAGCACTCAGAACCTGTACCTTCCTCAATCCATTCCCTTTATGACGCTTTTAGACAAAAATTCAAGTCCTGCCTATCTTCACCGCAGAACCCCGACCCCGCCATCTCCTCTCAGGGAGCCCTCTCTGCTCTTGCCAGCCAGGCTGGCCCGAGGGTCCCGGCAGGACCGTAACTGTCAGCCAGCCTCAGACAGTCCGTCCACCGGACTGCCACCACCCTGACAGCGGCCCTCGGGCGGGGGACTCCTGGGCACATCGCTTTGCTTTCGGTCCCCTCTCCTTCCCCGGCTAACCAATGGCCTCGATGGCATCCACGTTCTGGGATGAGAAAGAGGAAGTGGGGCCGTCCACAGGAAGCCCTAAGTGCCAAGCCTGGTAGGTAGCAGGTGCTGAATAAATAGCAGCTGGTGTTTTTCGTATCATAAATTCAGGAGGGGGGGCCCAGGGCTGCAGGTAACTGCCCCGTCCCTCTACCTAGCTCAGACCCTAGCACAGGGCAAGCGCTCAAGACGTGCGTTCAATGAATTTCCATAAAGCCTTCAAAACTGTTTTTGCCTCAAATCTCTGGATTTAAAAAACATTTTATTAAAATTCTGCTCAAAATGAGTGGACTCCTGTTGGGGCCTAAATGTCCTTCAAGAAACAACTCTGCAATGATGACTGCAGAGTATGGCATTTGGCTTAAGCTCCATAGTGCCCGAGAATGGATGGGCAGAATCCAGTTTCTTCCTGTCTAAACACTGCTTGTCTAGGCAACTTGTCTGGAAATAGTCCATTACCATCTACTAATTCAATCAATTGATAAACCTCAATTCAGTTCTGGTAAAAACCTGTCTCTCTCTCTCTCACACACACACACACACTCTCCAGAGGGCATGGGAAAACCGGCCAGGGCAGGTGGGGGGTGTGGTGGTGCGGGCAGGGGGGGGGTGGTGGATCTCCATTTCCTCCTAAACAATGAAGGGCCCTCCCCTGCAAAACGGGTGAAAGCACGCCTGTCGGTTTTCACGGTGGACGCAAGATGTTTTCAAATGGTCATTGTTGAGACTGTAAGAGCTCAGTTTCGTGCAGCGCCTTCCTCCTAGGCCTGGGCAGTGCCCACCGAAAACCATTCCATGCAGAGCAGGGCGAGACCTCTGAGGTGACTAGCGGTGACTTAGGGCAGCCCCGGAAGCCCACGCCCACTCTGAGCCGGGATGGGGTCAGTGGGTCACAGGGGCAAGTTCGGGTTGGTCGGGTTTCTAGTCCCACCCCCCCCCCACCTCTCTTCCTCCAGCCATCCAGGGAGGGCAGAGAAAATGAAGCAGAGCCCTGCTTTAAATCCAGTTCTTGGCATGGAGCCCAAGTATTTAAACAGAAGACATATTTAAATACTTAAAAAAAAATTGCTCCTTGTAGGTGCCTCTGGAACCCCACATGCCAGGAGGGGAAAGTGTCAGAATATCCATTGTCATTCTGTGGTCAGAGAGCAGCTTCCAGAACATCCCTATGGAGCACCTGCACTAGAATCTGTAAGAAGCACGTTTTTATACCTTCTGAAACAACCCACATAGCCAGCTGTAAGGCAGAATGACCTGCAGGAAACAGGCATTCTTAAGCCGCACCCTTGGACCGACTGATGATCCGCACTGCCTAGAACAATCTGTGTACTCTTCAGAGACGGAAGTAATAAGACTGAAAGGAAGAAATAGCAAGGGTAACATCGAAAGGGTCTTTCCAGAACTGAAGTGCTGCTGTAAGTGATTAAAAAAGCAGCCCCGTGCACATCTTCAGTGATCTACTTAAAGACAAAAATTTTAAAGTGAATCTTATTTTAAGCCAAAGATGGGTGGCGTTAGAGAAAACATGAGCCCGGGAGGTGAGCGTGGCGGGGGAGAAGAGCAGTGGCTGTCACTGCCACTGCCACCTCTGTTCCCAGGGAGCTGAGCAGCTCGTTGAGCACTTCCCCGAGGAGGCTGGCATAGGACCAAACTGGAAACACGCAGCTCCTAACAGCTGATGAGCAATTGCCCATCGCTACTTTAACCGGTGTTCCAGAAGAGCATATGAAAACCAGAAAAGTCAGGAGCTTTGTTCCACTCGCAGTAACGCGTAGTCTGGAGTACACAACACGAAGAAATGGAAGATGGAGTCTGATACTGGGCAACAATGGGAAAATCCTTTGACGGGTTGGGTACCAACCCAAAGCTTACTGTTAAATCCTGGGGTGGGGGGGGAAGGTTCTTACAGGGCTGATCCCTGTCCAGCATAGTCCTAGCCTTCGGTCCAAAAGAAGACGAGCCGCCTTTGCAGAAAAAAATGGATAGAGCTGTGATGTTGCGGAGAGAAAGGCTCCAAAACCTAAGTCCAAATCTCACAGCACAGACTTTTCTTGGAACAAAAGAACAAGAATATCCACAAGATAGGATGGTGTTCACTAGATCTCTGCTTGACTGTGAATAAAGTCAGCTGGGCGGTATTTATAGTTCACGTATAATATAGCTCTTAATCTTTGAATAAATTTGACCTTTCAACTACAAGAAAAGAAAAAAACAAGCCCCAAATAGAGCCATCTTCCACCCACATCAGCAAACCAAGATTTATTTACAGTTTCAACATATCCTAGGAATGTGACCTTTTACCAGTCAATCTGAAAGGTCCGCAGCAGCGCTACGGCGGGGACCTGCATGCCACCCCTGCCTTCCCCCAGGGGAGGTGGCCAGGCCTAAGACAATGCCTTTTCTTTCACTGATCACATCTCCCCCATCCTCCTCCCTGTAAGAACCTTCATTTTGTACAACTCCTCAGAGCATCTCTCTGCTTGCTAGATGGAACCCTGCCTGGTTCATGAGTTGCTTAATAAAGCCAATTAGATCTTCATATTTACTTGGTTGAATTTTTTTGGTAGTGGGAAATGCCATGTACCACCCAAAAACTTTGTCTTTTTTTTTGTCAAGAGAGGGAATACCACTTCCTTTCTAGAGAAAACACTTTATACAGTCTGTATTCTAAAGGCTCTCGCCTATTTAGTATCAAAGATTAATCACAGTGGGCACTATCACACAGTCTCATTTTAAACACGACAAGGAATCCTCACCTGTACCACTGTCCTTCCCACCTCCCACACAGAACTCAAAGGTGGTCTGCACAAAACAGACCCTGCAAGTGCAGTTCCAGAGCTACATGGTGACACCAGGGCCAGAGGCCCTGCTGAAAAGCTTCATCTGAAAGGAGACTGGCCAAGGAGCGACGGGGGCAAGGGGGCGTCTAATGGAGTCACCAACGGGCAACAGCCTCACAGTACATTCAAGGGCAGGGGGGTGCTTTTCAGCCAATGAGCTCTGGGAGAGGAAAGGAAAGGCCAGGCTCTGGAATTCCTTTAGCAACTCAAACGTGGGGTGGAGTAAGGGGCTTTCCAGTATCTTCCACTCGAATGGAAATCCGGGCTCGGTCACCAGGTCGCCAGAATCAGCGGCGCGGGGGCCGGGTCGGGAGGGCAGGAGGATGGGAGAAAGGGGGAAGACCCCGATAGGGGCGGCCGGCGGCTGGGCGGCTTTCGGGCGCTTCAAGCCCCATAAACCCAGAAGATCGCTGCCACCCGTGTCGGCCGGGAGGCTCACAGGCTCGGGGGACCAGCTGCTCAACACACAAACAACCCAGAGCCTCCCGGTGGCGCTTCGCGCCGGCTCCTCCCCGGCGGCGGGTCCCGGAGGAGGTGGGCCCGGCCGCACGCTCACGTCCCCGCCGCGCGGCAGACAAGGAGCTGCCTCCAGACCCCCGGCTGTCCCCGCGACCGGGATGGAGTGACCCGGTGGGGAGGGGCCCGGCGGCACCGCTCAGCTCGCCTCTGCCCGAGGCTCTGGTGGGCGGCCGCCGGCCCGGCCCCGCTTACCCGGAATCCCCGCGCCGCCCGGCGCGCCTCCGGACGCCCCGCTCCCAGCACGGCCCCAAGGCCGGGAGAGCTCGAGGCCGCCCCGGCCCAGGCCAAAGGCAGGCACGGAGAGGCGGCGCGGGGAGCAGCCCGGCCCCGCGCCTCCCGCGATGGCAGGTGCTGCGCCGGCTGGGCGCCCGGGTTCGGCGGCCCGGCAGGTGCGGGCGGTGGGGAGGGTCCCCATCCCGAGGCCTCACCTGAGCCGCAGCCCGGCCCGACCGCCGCGGGCGCTTCCTGCTCGCGACTTCCTGGGGCGGCGCGCCGAGGTCCCGCCGCCCCGCCGCCCTCTCACTTTCTTGCAGCCCGCGGGGAGCCGGGCCCGGGCGGGGCGGCCCCTCCCCGCCCGCTCGCCCCGGAGCGCGCCCGGGTGCCACACGGTCTCCGGGAGGCCGGGCGGGGGCGCCCCCACGCAGAGTGGCTCTGCCCGCCTCCCCGGCTGCCGGGGCCCCGGGGCCGTCGCCTCCTCGGGATCCCTGGGGGCGGTCCCGGGTCCTTGCACCTGCCGGCGGGCGCACGGGCTTTACGGGCACGTTCTCCGCTGGCCGGCTGGGAGCTCCTCAAGGGCCGTTTGTTCTCAAGGTAGGTCTTACCCAACGGCAGCAAAGCGAGGCGTCCAGAACCACCGCTAAAGAGGGCCGCCTTGGCCTCCCGGCCTTTATTCCCATTGCCCCTTCTGAAGGGTCAGAATCCTGAAACTAGCCTTCGACCAAGTGAAAATAGGGACAGGCTCTGTTAAGCCATCTTTTATTACACCTGTGTGGCCGTGACACTACAGCTCACATGGAGGAGCCCAGCCCAGCGACCACCCGCACCCCATGCCCTTACTGTGCCCTCCCAGTTCCCACCTCACCCGTGAAACAAGGGTTCTCCAAATTCTACACTCACTTCTTGCCAACAGCCGACCGTGGGCAGCCCCCAGGAGAGCCTGAGGGCTAACTGCAGAGCGCCCACCTGCAGAACACCCACGCAGACACACAGCGTCCGAGCCAGCCTCGGCACCCAGCTCCCAGAGGCAGCACCTCCTGGCAGGAGCAACTGAGGCAGAAAACACACTTCCTCTGGGAGGAAGGCTGCCCCTGGTTAAAACCATCCAAGGCCTGGCTGTACATGCCCAGAGAGGTACATATGGAGACAGGCAGTAGCCTGCCCTGCCCGGGGCCCGCAGGCCAGCCTGGAGGACTCCTCCCCTGCCAGGCCTTGCAGTTTCCCCCTGGGGCTCTGTGCTATTTCTGAAACACCCTGCATCCTTTTCTGTTTGCTGTGCGGGTAGTATCAAATGTCCCACTTCTTTAGGTTTTGAGAAGCCTTCTCCATGCAGAAGGGGAACTGTCAGCCACAGGTTTCCCAAGATGCAGCCACAGGACGCTGCTGGCCCCATCATCCTGCGAGTGCGACTGCCCCCACCTTTCAACCACTCCTTCCCTGTGGGGAGGTCTCTTGCCCAGACCTCCTCCTGGCCAGTTTCTTCTCCCTCTCCTAACTTTCCCAGACCAGCCCAGTCTAGCTGCCTTCCCTCCAGGTCACCCTTCCTCTGGCACTGGCCACAGGCCCTGCTCAGGGCACCTCCGCTCTCACTGAACTTAGGCGTCAGCCTCTCTGGGACAGGTGCTCCCCACGCCACACTCTCCCGGCTGCCTCCGGCTGTCAGTCCTGAGGAAAACCCTTCAAGACCCCCCATCACCTGCAGGAAGGAGACTCAGTTCCTTAGTAGCTGAAAAACAAGGCCTGAGCCCCTCTGGCCGCTGCACGCCCACAGCTTAGCGCAGCACTGCGGTACTCACGCCTTGATGTTTCTGCCTTGGCCCTCCTGGCCCAGCCTCTCCTCGTGAGCTCAGACTCGGAGCCCCGGGCCGAACCTCTCTGTGTTCTCTCAGGCAATCCTCACTGCTTTCTGGGGCACTTTGGAAACCTCTTTATCCTGACTTATCACAAAGAACTGGCACTAGTTATTTCTAACTCCATTCCTGGCCCATAGCCTGGGTTTGGGGAGACTGGCAGGGCAGTGCCTCCTCTCAGAACACAGTGACCCACATCTGGAAACTGTGTGAATGAATGCAGTGTGACCCTGTGCAGGGTCTTCTGAGTTTTCACGTTTCTCACAAACAAAATGATGATATTTGTGTGGCATATGGGGTGCTCTATATGATATTTGCTGAAAATACTATTCTTTTAATTAAAAAAAAAATTAAAATATTCATCTTTTAATATTAATCTTTTATGTGATTATAAGAAAAATTAAGAAAATGTATTAGGGGACACAGTAAATTTGTGTAAAACTTCCAAATAAAACAGTTCACATTTAGAAATGAAAACTTGGGATTGCTCTGATGAGCATGCCAGGTTTTATGCTTGAAGTGGCTGCACACAAGCCCGGGAGGCAGAGGGGACAGAGGGGACAGCTGGGACGTCACCCTCAGGACACTTTTTTTGTGCAAGTAGATGGTAACTTCTAAGCTGTTTTTCACAATCACACAAATTTTACAATTGAGATGATGAGGAATCTAACAATGCTTCCTTTTCTTTCACTGACGTGTAATACTGAAATTTCTTGTGAAAATCAAACGACTCTTCAGTCCCACTGAATTTTTCATATCCAGTGTTTCACAGTCATGCCAAACTGTGCCCTTGCAGTGGCGCCCTGCCCCCAGGCTGCCACAGACACGGCTGGCGGTCAGGGTCCCAGAGAGAGGAGCCCACGGGGCTCAGACTTGGAGCAGCCTGCGGGGCACACCTGCCTCTGCTTTAACCTGCAACTTCCAAGCTCGCTTTGAATTTGTTTTGATTCTAGTTGAGTAAAAGAGGAAAAGAGCAAATGAAAGGCACATTTGGTCTTATCCAACAGGTGTTTATTGTTAGGCCCTGAGGACTCAATGTCAAGAAGCCTTGCTGCTGAAGAGTTCACAGAGCAAAGGGTGTGTGGCAAGAATAAGCTGGTCCACCCAAAGGGAACATGCGAGCGTGAGGAAGGGGCCTATATTCATTTCTTAGGGCTGCTGTGATGAACTACCTCAAACTGGTGGCCTAAAACAACCGAAATGCATGGTCTCACGGTCCGTAGGCCAGGTCTCTGAGATCAGGGGGTTGGTAGGGCCGTGCTCCCTCTGGAGTGCCAGGGAACAGTCTGTTCCAGGTCTTTCTCTTAGCTTTTGGAGGTGCTGGCAACTCTTGGTGTTTCTTAGCTTGTAGATGCTTTGCTCTAATCTGCCCCTGTGGTCACATGGCATCTCACTGTGTGTCAACCTCTTCCTCTGTGTGTCTGTGTCTCCCCTTAAAAGGACACCAGGCATATTGGTTTGAAGGCCCACCCTACTGGAGTAGGACCTCACCTTAACTAATTACATTGGCAACCATTTCCAAATTAGGTCACATTATGAAGTTCCAGGAAGGATGTGCATTGTGGGTGGGGGTGCAGGGATACCCAACAAAACACTAGTCAACCCAGTAAAGGGCTGTCACATTAGTGTCAGCTGGGTGGGGGGAATAAGTGGGGGAATGCCCCCCAGGCTAGTGACATCAGGATGCTGTTAGCACCCTAGTCCTGAAGAGGCCAGGGTAGTGAGTCACTTTAGGGCCCAGCAGGGAAGGAACAGAAGGCCCTGCCTCTCCTACTGCTCTCCCACTGACCCAGCGCAGGAGGGAAGTGGAGGCCTGGTGCCCACTGCCTCCCACAGGGAGGTGACAAGGATGGACTAGTCCCTACCCACAAAGAGCTCTGGCCAGTGAAGATGTCAGACTCGTAAGCAGTAATCACAACACAGGGCTCCACATTACAGGGGGCTACATGGGGTGCAGGAGAGGGTCACCTGACCCAGAGGAGGCAGTCACAGCTGGTGGCAATCAGGAGCGAACAGGGAGTTGGCCAAGAGGGCAGGGAGGAGAAGGGACAGCGTCCAGCAGAGGGAACAAGAAGCAGCTGGCAGGCAGAGAGGGAGGGGGACAGCGTCCACCCGGGCCAGGACGGAAGGGGGTCTGAGGCTACTGGGCCTCAGAGCTTGGGAAAGAGCCTCAAGCTTAGGGAGCATAACACATTAAACATCTTAGAGAAGGACAGGTGAGATCAGAACCTGCTAACAGGGAGAAGAGAAGCTTCATTTTATCTCCACTGATCAAAGAGGAGAATTCTAGCAGTACGGGGTGCTAGCTGGTGAGCGGGGTGATCTTTGTTCAGTTACTTGGGTGGATAATAAGGGGAATGAAGAAGCCCCCCACTCTGAAGCACATCCCATGTTCCAGGCAGACAGGAGGCATACGCTGAGGAGCCGCCCCCTGACTGAGTGCGGAGGAGCAGGCCTGCTGGGTCCTGCCGGAGCCGGGTGTCCAGCCCCCCAGAGCTGCCTCGGGCTGCAGAGCTCTCCTCCCTGCCCTCCTTGATTGATGTGGGAAAGCTCTGTTTCCACCAGGGTTCTCCTCCGGGATGGGAAGCACCCAGGCAGCTGCCTTGAACATCCAGAGAGTCATCCTCAGGGTGCATCTGCTGGTCCCAGCAGGTCAAGGGAATGGAAGGGATATCAGAGGGCTTGGAAGAAGAGGGCACAGAGGAGGTCTAAGTTGGACAGGAGAATTGCAGTGTGTTCAGAGTCACAGGAACCTGGAGGGGGTGACCAGGAGAGATGGCAAGAGTGGAAAGGGGTGGCCTTTAGGCTGTGAGATGAGCGGCAGAAGGACAGGGCCCTGCCTGTCCGGACCATTTGACTATAGTACTTTCAGTGCAGTTTTAAACTATAGGTGTATATTTTCAAATAGAATAAAAATAGACATTAAAAAAGAGAACACTGGGCTTAGCCTAGGTAACGGCTTGTTCGTGGTGGGGCTTTAGACCCAGTGATACCTGAGTATGGGACACATTTTGGGCAGGAGAGCTTTGCAAGTGTCATAGAATAATACAGAGAAAACTGCCCATTTGCAAAGGTGGCCCTCAGTACACTACCTGTGTAAGAGGGTGGGCAAACTTCCTTGCTTCCAGATGCCTTGGCAATGTTTCCTAGTACAGACACTTCTTGCTTTTCTTCAGTAGGTGTGGAGAGAGAACTGTGTGCTAAGAAAGTGCCCCAGGGCCTTTGGGGAGTAACTGGACCCTGACTGGGGTGGCCTGGTTGAGGGGTCTGCAATTGCAAGCAGGAAATTACACATCCATCAGCCAAAGTTCCTGGCAGCCGAGCTCCTTTCTGGGGCTACCTTGTTGCCTGAGCCTGCCTGCTGTAAATTCCTCCTGATTTTAAGCCTGCAGGTAGTATTAGCTCAGGGACATTGGAAACAGGAAGTTGACCCTGACACATCCGCTAAGGAATCAGACCCTCAGCTGAGCTAGTGCAGATAAATGTGATAAGCAAGTTGGGAAATTTTGATAAGGTCTTCAACAAGGCTCAATATCCTTCAGTCCAGGAGTGGTTTGGTAAAATATGTGGCTTAGATCAAGGGGCTGTCTTTAAAGCCCCCTGTGGGCCTGTATTTGATGTTTATAAGGGAGGGCACCTCTATTTTAAGCAGCACAGGAGCAGCATGGTGGAGGAACATGGGTCGTCCTGTTCTCCAGGAGCCCTCGGTGCTCTTGCTTGCCTGGGGCACCCATCCTTCCCCAACTCAGGCCTTGGATGGCAGGGCTCCGTGCTCAGTCAGCTGAACCTACGCCACTCCCCAGGGGACAGTCACGAAGGCAGCCCCCTTTACAGCCTACACTAATGAACTTGTCCCCTCTGTGGTCACAGGGGGACTTTGCCCAGGCCCCCCCACCACAGCTACGTTTTCTGGTTCACTTACTGTCTAACTCATATGATTGAAACCATTCATTTTTAATCCTTATCATTGAAATCCTTTCTAAAAATAGGCTTGTGTGACTAATAACATGCAACTCATTGGCTGTGGCGTTTTTTTCTTTGGCATCACTCAGGTCATCAGTCGTGACCAGGCAGTGTTAGCAGCCTGGCAGGAAGGCTGGGATGTGACTCTGAAGAGGCGAGTTCAGATCTCCACTCCACACCTACTGCTGGGGTCCTTGCAAACCTCTCTCCTGAGTGCCAGAGCCCCTGCCGTGACCTCTGGGAGGTGGACATGGTGGGGAAGGAGGCCATGTGTGAAGGTGTGGGCTGCACAAGGGCAGAGATTTGTACCTGTTTTGTCCCTCAGTGGCTTGGTCTCCCCGAGCACCAAGCCTGGCACATGGGAGACGAGCCACAGATGCACCTTAGACCTGTGAGCACACAGATGCTGGGGCTACTCGAATTCGGCGAGCACAGCAAGTTAGCATGAATATGCAATGGTTCTAGGACATGTACTGGGAACTGGGGGTAAGGGACACCTACAAAGTCCCTTTCATCAGCTTATCTTGTTGATTTGCCATTTTCTTCTACAAATGGAGTTTGATTCCCTGCCACCTCAACTTTAATAAATACACTGTTATGGTTTCGTTATGTGGCATAATGTTAATAGAGGTTTTAAATCCAAACATGCCTACAGAGTTCCTATGGATGACTTCACAGCCCTCCTGCTGGCAAACATAGAGCGTCTGTGAGGACACGACATTGCCCCTGTAACTGAGTGGGAACGTGGCGTGACACCAGCAGCCACGTCCTCCTGGCAAGAGACGGTGATGGGCAGGGTCCTCCTGCCAGTGGCCGCTGCCGGGCTGACGCTAGCACTTACTAGATGGGGCACATTGGGACCATCCCTTAAACTCTTTGTGCCTCAGCTTCTCCTCTAACACAGGCTCACTGAGTGCTTAGATATTTACGATGCTGTCCCTGTTAGGAGAACGACAGATGCCATTCTCAGGGAGTTCACGAGCCAATTGGTACAAAACTATAGAGAACCTCAAGCCACATAACCTAAAAACGCCCCTAAATCCTTAACATGTTATAAGTTTTCTGATTGTAACTTAAATAACAATTTAAAAACTCTTAGAAAAAACTCATGCTTTTGTTTGATACTGTAATTTCTATGAATCAGTAAAGGCACTAATTGCAGGAAGCACTGGGGCAATGTAGTGACTTTCACCTGATCTTGCTTCATAAATGCATTTTTTTCCACTTCCATTTTGCTCAATGGGGAGACTTTTAGGTTCCTTGCACTGAGACCCTGTATCCAGGGCCACAGATCAACAGCACCATGCTGGTGAGTTCCAGCCCTGCCCACGGGTGGTGGCCAGAAGCCCAGTGTGGCCCAAAGTGGCCCGCAGCTGGTTCTTTTCAGTGCCGGGTCTCAGCGCTGATGCCAGTAGGAACCTAAAACTCCCATCCTGGTTAAGAACCTCCGTGGCTCACATCTTGTAGGCGGGGGGGGGGGGGGAAAGGATTCATTTAGCCCTCCTGACTATTGCATTTGGTCCACGGCTGCTGAGAGGCTTGTCTTAGCAGCTAGATCACTAGAACTGGGCCTGGAGAGGAGAGAGAGACATATAAACAAGGGCATATGCCGGTGCCATTAGCAAAGGAGCGGCCAGTGCCCAGGCTGAGGAAGGGCTTTGGTGGCCATCCCAGAGTAGGGGTGAATGAAGTACCCAGAAAAGGCCCCTGAAACAGTGTTTTCTTACTAATGTAATGGGGTATAATTTCTTGAAGTAAACCCCACTCCTTCAAACTTGTATTAAACATCTCCATTCATTCATCAAAACTTGCTTGAGTCAAGATAATTTGGTATATTAAGGTAAAATACTATTTAGTCATTTAAAACACTTCTGAAGTTGAGACATAGTCACCATATATTGGCAAAAGATAACAGCAAATGATGAAAGAAACAATTCCAATTAAATACAAGTATACATGCATTTAAAAAGTCCGGAGGAATTCATGCCAGAATGCTATCTCCACGAGGTGGGGTTATTGACTGACTTCCTTCTTTATACTTTCCCATATTCTCCCAGTCTGCCAAGGGTGTTTAGTAATTGTTACTAGTCTGAGCCTCGGCTGTGCATCAGGCTCTGTGCTGGGCCGTGGGGGTTGAGCCCTGGGGGCACTTGGGAAGGCTGACCTGGAAACATGTCACAGTTGTACTGGGGAGGCAACAGGAGCACCGCCACAGGGATGGCGGGAAAGGGCTGGAGGCAGTAAGAAAGCCTCCCAGAGGAGGTGACAGCAGGGCCAGGTACTCACATTGAACTATTCACCAGGTAGAGAAATATGGGAATTGCATCTGAGAAAAAGGGAACATATGCAGATAGATGAGATGTCCTGCGAAAACTGATCTGATTAACAATAGTGAAATGAAGAATAAGCCCTTGGGGGAAGGTGCTTATCCTCACAAAATAATTAAGGAAACACAAAGTAGAGACACTGTGAAAGGCTGTTTTGCCCTTCAAATTAGCAAAGAACAAAATGACTTCCAGCAGCTGAGGGAGCTGGGAATCACCCATTCTGCCGGAGAGGGGGGCTGGGTTGGCCATCCTAGGAGGCAGTTTGGTAGTATTTCTTTAGTCTTAATGTTCCTCTCCACCATCCCAGTAACTCTGAAAACTATGTGACTGAATTTGACAGAGTTGGATTTGACATGTGGACAGAGATCTACACACTCAGGTGTTCAGAGTGATTCTATTCATTTATCCATTTTTTATTTTGGGGAGTGGGTTCACAGGTGTTCATCACATTACTTTGCTACCTTGCTGACATATTTGAACATATTTGTAAGCATTACGTATTACATAATGATTACTTTAAAACATGAGTTAAATATACACATTATATTTCTACAGCATCTGGCATTTCCAGAGCATTTCATCCTCATTATCTTATTTGATCCTCGTGACCTTCTTGCAAGTTAGGCAGAGTGAGTCTTATTCTGGGGGAAGAACAGACATGGCACCCAGCTTGCAGCCTCCCTCCAAACCCTTCCTCGGAGAACCTAGCCATCCTTAGGCCCAGGTGCAGCCCTTGTATCACCACGGCCCATAGCAAGGTCATCTGTAATATCAGAAGTAGAAGACACCTTTCACAGCCACTAGTAGGGAACAGTGACATCCATATAGAAGCAAGGGACTAATATGCACCCATGAGGAATTGTCATTTTGGTAAATTTTTTAACACCATGGGTTAACATTGGATTTGTCCCAAATGGGTAACTTTTTTCTTATTTCTTTGTAGCCCTCTAGTATATGACTTCGAGATGCACCACACACTCAGCTGTACTTACTTAACTGATGTACTGAGAGAGCCCCTGGAAAATGGAATCTGATCTAAGAAGAATGAAAAAACAAGGTCAAAAACCAAAACCAGAAGAAAAAAGGAACAAAAAACTAATACACTTTACTTTTTTTCTTTCCCAAGTGTTGAATAAAGTACAGTTCTGTTGCAAAATGAGATCTAACATTCAAGTCGATAAGCATGTGCTGACTGAGTGCTACGTGCTGGGCAAGGGGAGCACAGAGGGGCCACACCCTCTGCCCTTGAGTGGCTGCCCACTATGAAATGCGAACCTGCCCCCTTCCTGAGCTCTTGTCTCCACCCTGGCTATGTCCACTCACCTCTCTGCTCCATGGTTGTGATGCATTACTGAATAATCTCACTTCCTGGGTGGAAAAATAATTTGTTTTCCACTCTGGACAACAGCATTCTCAGTACCTTTCCACTAAACCGTGTAACGCAGATAGGTGTGTGCGTGTGTACCTCATTATTTCCTCCTTGTTTGTTGCTGTTTTTTTATGAGACATAGCTTCTCATAATAAAATATCTACTTACATTTAATCTACATATCTGTGTATTTCTAGAAACTTCAGTCTCTTCCCACTCTCATGTCTATTAGTGCTAATGAATATAAGCATTAAGCGTTAATCTGTTCATCACAGATTAATTTGTGATTGTCATAAACAATTACCTGGTGAACCACTTAGTTTGATCCTCTTCAGGAAGAAAGGACAATTGAAAATGATTAGGATAAACTGGAATCAGAACTTCCCCAAAGACCTGTTGACAGGCAGAAGGTGCTTAGCTTAGAATAAAACAACAGTATAATTGATAATAATCCCTAACATTTGCTAACTGCTTTAGTGTACTGGGCACTGTGGTGAATTCATTAAAAACATCTTGTTTAGACATCACAGTGGTCCTAAGAGGGTAGTTAACTATTATCTACATTTTGTAGATGGGTAAATTGACTTCAGAAAGAAATGAATAGAGCTAGGATTCCAACCCTGGGCCTGACCTCTACCCACTAAATGCCATAAAAATTCAAATTTTTGTTTTTAAAGTTGCAATTCCAGTGTTGTTTATATCTATCTGTATATATATATATATCTGTATCTATAGGTTTATGTCTGTGCATATATACAATTAAATATGCAAGAATTTAAGTGTTTTAATAAACAACCTCCCATTTGCATAGTTAGGATGGGCCTGAATTCATTTTGATCAAAGTCCCTGCTTTTTATCTGAGCAGTTGCCACAAACTTAAGACAAACAAACAAAAGACCTGTTTGTATTTTTTTTCTTCCTCAGTTCTTAAGGGCTTCTCCCACAAGGGGCGGGCTCAGCGACTCAGCCAGTCACCCTGGCAACTGCCTGGAGGTGGGTCAGAAAGGTGTGGAATTAGGAAGCGGACCCCAGGAGGGGCCCAAGCCCCGTTCCTGGGCGGCAACCCCCTCGCAGGGGTTAGAGACACCCGGCAGCCCCTCTGCGCCGATGAACCACGGCCAGTCCGCACCGTGTTTTTTTTCACGCCATTTTTTGGGGGGGAGGGGAGGTGGGTCTCTTATTCTTATTTAGGAAGGGCAGGAAGATAATTGGTCCCAGGGAATGGAGCTCGGAGGAACTGGGGGCACTCCCCCGCCGCTCCCCCACAGCCCGGCCGCCGCCACCCTCCAAGGAGGGCTACCTCTGCGCAAACTCCCGGCGGGGGCCGACGGGAAGCCCCTCCCGGTGGGTGACGGGCCAGGTTGGGGGTGATGGGAGGCCCCTGCTAGTGCATTATGGGAAGGGCCTCCTGGACCAGGCTTTTAAGAGATGGAAGAGGATTTCCTCCCTTTTTCCCAGGGAAGAAACCCCTCCTGGTGATGTCATTGCCTTTTCGCCTCTCATTCCCCAGAAGAAAGGAGGAGGAGGAGTTAAGCAAGCGTCCTGAGGGCCTCAGAGTTTGAAGGCGCTGTTTCTGTGGTCAGCAAGCACTTCCACATCACCCGGGAGCTGGGGTCAGGGAGTCTGGCCGGATGAGGGCTCCCCGGGGCTCCCCAGGTCTCTCGGAGTGCGCAGGTGAGGCTCCCTGCCGGACCCGAGCCAGGGAGCAGCCTCTTTCAGGAGGGAGGAGTTTGGCTCTGGTCCGGTTGCTGCAGCAGGAGGCTGGAGGCGGTCCCGTTTTTTAACTCCATCTTGCCTCATTTGGACAATTGCTAAGCCTGTCGTGTGGGGAAGCTACCCTAGATGAAAAGATTGGCGGAGGGGGGACTGACTTATTCGCATGGGATGTAAATCCAATTGTAAATTTTAGTAGTCATTGGCGCTCTGGCGAGGCACCCAACTGCTGCTGATGTCACCCAGAACAAGGTCTGCTTGCGCCGCGTTCTGGTGTTTTCAATCTAACGCTTACTGAGCCCGTGGTTCTCTGCTTGGCAGATGGTTGAAGGTCCCTCCACAGAGCCATACTTACTCCTTTGACATCAGAGATCTGGGAGGCAGTTAAAGTATGGTGACTAACAGTGATGGCTCTCCAGTCAGAGCGCTTGGTTTGAATCCCACTGGCTGTGTGACCTGCAGCAATGAGTACCTCTCCGTGGCTCCCTTTCCTGAGCTGTACAACGGGGAATATGACAGTGAGGATTTAATAATGGCCAAACTGTATATAAAAATAGAATTCTGACCCACAAACTGAAGCAATCATCCCAGGAAACCTACAGATTATCCACAAGAACCAGCCCAGGAAACCTACACATTATCCACAGTAACCAGCCTGCTAGGAGCCTGCTAGGAAAGTCAGTGTGCTGCCTCCACCAACGGATCCAGGAGCAAACAATAACCCCTGTAACAAGTGGCCCAGATGGCCAGCACTGGATTAACACCTGAATGTTTTGCTATTTCCTCCCCCACCCCCACTTCCAACTTAGGACCAACCAGAGAAAGCTGGGTGTGCACCCTGGCCAATCACATAGGTTGCCCTGCTTCTGCTTAGCCTCTGCAGCTTCCCCAGGCCACAGCCTCCAACCAGGGTACACCTGAGCCCTCCTCTTTCCTCCACTGTAAAGCTTTCCCACTCTTCTGCCTGTGAGTCTCTGTCAAACACAAGTGATGGCAGTTGGCTCCCTCGCTCTAGCTTTGAATAACTAGTCTGTGCTTGTTTTGATTTGGGTAGCTTTTGTTAATTTCCACACACACAGATTCTTTTAAGTAAAACTGATAAAGGAAGAAAGACCTCGAATATTTCCATTTCACCAGGGATCTAAAGGCCCATATGTACTGGATTTCAATGGCTTGGCTGAACATCTGTTGTGCACAAAACAAGTTTCTAGATGCTGTGGGGGAGACAAAAATGAGGGCGGCATGGCTTCTGAGTACAGAGAAATCCGACAACCATCCAGATATACATGAGACAGAACTTGTGTGTTTGATAAAGATGGTTCAGGGTACAATGGGAGTTCAGAGGGACAGAGTGAGCACATCTATTCGAAGGATCAATAGAAGCTGCAGGAGGTGTCAAATATTTAGAGTAGAAAATTAAAGACAGAGAAATATGGTTAATACATACTAATAAAATAAACTCACCACTTAAAATTAAATTTTGCATTTTGTCCCATTCAGACCTTTAAAATCTATGGATGGATGATAGAGACGACACACAGAGTTGAAATCCTTGCCCCCTTCTCCTACTCCCACTCCCTCTTAACTCCTGATAGCGTCCTTATCATTAATTTGGAGCTTTTTCAGGAATTTGGAGCCAGTCTTTGAAGAATGGCTATGATTTTTGAAAGGCAGAGTGGGGAGAAGGCAGGCGTTCCTGGGAGAGGGCGTGCCACAGACAAAGTAGGGAAGTGAAGGATGAGTTTGGGGGATGTGCTTGTGGCTTGGTTTTGTGTGAGTGTGTAACAGGTGGTGGGCCATGAGGCTGCAAAGCAGGCCTGGGCCTTGAACATGAAGTGACTGAAAGCCAGAGAATGAGAATGCTCTGCACTGGGTTTCTGAGCAGAAGAGCGTGAGGTGGTTAAGACCTCCAGAGGCTAAATTAGAGGCCAGAGTTTACTGGGTGAGTAGGAGGGCCTGGGTCAAGGGTGATGACAGAGCAATTGGAAAGGAGATCATGAGAGGCCCTGGGCAGGCAATCTCAGACAGAAGTGTCAGAGGGAAGCCAGGAGGGGCCCATTGGCGAGTGGGTGTGTCCATGTGCATGTGTCTGTGGGTGCATGCGTGTGACGCTCTGGGCATGCGTGAGGGAGCGCAGCTCCGTACAGGGCCCCTGAGGAGGCTGGCTCACATCCGGGGTGGGGGCCTCAGTGTGGATGCGAAAACTGCTAATAGGTCAGAGCTGACACCTCGAGCCAGGAGATATTTACAAACAGGAGAAAAGATCTCGGCGGACACACCTCTGTGGACCGCCAACATCGAGAGGTCAGAAGAACCCAAAAGGCTGAGGAGGAGTGTGCAGAGCCCCCGGAAGGTCCCGAGAAGCCGAGGGACCGAGTCGGACAGGGCAGCGTCCGGCACCGGACAGGGGTGAAGCCCTCTTGAGAGCTGGCCGACGCGCCTCCTGCACCCCTCCTCTTTAGAGCCCTGACCCAAAGGTGGGGCATCCCGCCGCAGCCGACTATGGGGTCCAGGGGCCAGCCACATGGCCACGTGGCACCCAGACTGGAGCGGGTGGGTACTCGGTCCGCCCAGGCCCCGCCCCCCTTCCAGGGCCGCGATTGGCCGAGGAGCCCCCTGTTGCTATGACAGCGTCCGAAGTCGGCCAGTGGCTCCTCCCCGCGCCTTCCCGCTCCTCCACCCACCGGGAGGGAGGCGGGGGTGGTCGCATCTCTATGGCGACGGCGGACGCGGCGGGGCGGGCGGCTGCTACCTACCGACTAGCAACTCGCGGGCGGCGGCGGGGATCCAGGCTGGGGGGAGGCCATGTCGGACCTGGGCTCCGAGGAGTTGGAGGAGGAGAGTGAGAATGATCTTGGGGTGAGAGCTCCGGGGAGGAGGGGCTTCCCGGGTGCGCGGGGCGGGCGGCCCCTCGGAGGCCGGTTCCGAGAGTGGGGAGGCCTGGAGGCCGGCCACAGCGCCCCCGGAGGCCCAGCCTGGGACGAGGACGAGCGGGCGCTGCGTCCTGGAAGTTGGCGGTGAAAGGTGAAACGTTATGACGTCTGCTTGCCACATGCCTTCTCGCTCTCCCCCTCCCGTTAAAGACACAGATTTCCTGGTCAGATGCTTTGGGGAGTCCTTCTTCCTGCTGTTAGCCTCCATCCGGCGGGTTTCTAGGATGGCTGGGTCATCCCCAGCTGCCATACTGTTCCTGAACAGGTCTTTTCTGTAACGGAGCTCGTCTCTGCAGCATTAAGGTGGGAGGGAAGGTTACTTCCTGGCAGCCTACAAGCACTGCTACGAGTTCTCAGGCTCAGTGAAGCGTTACCATACAGGCCTGTGTCACATGTGGGAACTGACCCAGGTCGTCGAAATTATTCCCTCGTTCGGCAGCAGAGAGGGGGTAGCATGAACATCTGGTGACGTGAGCTGGGCTCTGTGGGGCACCTGTGTACTGCCCAGGGGTTAACCTCCCTAAACCTGAGGGGTGGCCGTTTCCTGGCAGAGAGGTTGGGAACCTCAGGTTCTGTGTGCATGCAGGGCATAGAGTTGAGATAGGTTCAGAATTAACTGAAGAATCAAGTACCTCTGCTGTGAGAGATGCTGCTGGTGCCTGCTCAGACCTTTTTGCTAGCTTTGGGCACCCATCCCCCAGCTTCTGCCTGATTTGCTGCTCTAGACCAGCACCTGGCCTTTAGGAGGAGCCAGAAGTGCTTGGGACCTAGGTGGCCCTGGACAGTCAGCAGCTAGTGCTAGTAAGAAGCAGGACAAGCTGCAGCGACGCACACTCCAGAATCCCCTGTGCGGTGAGGATAGGCTGGATCTGAGGCAGCACCTGACTTGCCTCCCAGCAACCCTGTTCACTGACCTGCTCTTTCATGTTCCCTGCCCCCCTTGTTGCTTTCCCTGCGGAGCACTTTAAAATCACTCGCGCAGGGTCTGCTTCTCAGGGAACCCAACGTACAGTTCCTGCCTGGCAAGCTTTCTAGTTCGTCTCCTCAGATAGCCCTACTGATCTGTGACTTTTTAGTGCCCACATTTCTTAGGTTCAAATCACAGCGGAGGTCTTTTTAAAGGGTTTGCTTCCTTTGCAGCCAGCCCAGGGGCTCTATACTGGGTGAATTGGGAGGTCTTTGCAGCAGGAGGAGGGTCTTTGTGTACATTTTTATTTAAACTAACCCTGAAACAAATCTTTCAGATTTTTACCTTATATTCTGAGCAAGAATTTCTGAGCCAAACAATGACAGAAAAGGGCAAGAACTACAAAAATGCTGGTTTCTGAAATCCTCAATTTTTTGCATCTGACCTTGCCTGGTAGTAAGTCTGTACTGATCCACCTCCACGTTTAATTCCTATGCTTTGTTGTTTTATCATCTATTATGTGCACCCTGTGCTCATGTATTAGGTGCTAGAGAAACATTCATTTTATGAAGGATAGAGAAAAATAGGCAAATTACAAGCCATGTTATGTTTTTTTTTATTAATTTACTCTATATAATTATGTAGATATGTAATTACATATTGAGCTATGAGTATTTGAACCTTAAGTCTCTTGATAAGGAGTTTAAAAATAGGATCAACTAAGTTGAGTTAGGAGACTTGTGACAGTTGAGGCCTGTTTACTCCCTTGCTCCCCCCTGCTTCTCTCCTCCCCTTGGAGCTTCCTCAAAGGTCAAGGCTGTTTGCAGACCCCAGACACCCCAGGGATCATTTGAAGGAAGAGTTACTTTTCTCAAGGCATTTACATCTTAAGTCTGGATTATTGGAGAAAGCAATGAGGAGGTATTTTTGAGATTGGGGACCTGTTCCACCTGTGCATGCTATTTTAGGATATTCCTATGAAGAACAAAACTTGGAACACGGGCATTATTCACACGTTAGTTGATTTTGTTTATAGCGCAAGGGATTATCATAATAAATTGCAAGGAAGAGAGTGAGGCTCCACTCCGGCCAGGTAGTAGCTGTGGGACGCTGGACTAATGCTTCATGTGGCCCAGGCGTGTTACCTACCCCACCTGTGCCCTGGGGCAAAGGACAGGAGGATTCAACGGAATACATGTATACAGTGCGTGACACACAGTAAACCCTTAATATGTGGTAACTGCAATTGTCCTGATTTCTTTTGCTCAGGAATATGAGGGGGAACGGAATGGAGCAGGTGAGCGGCACGGGCGTGGGAAGGCAAGACTGCCCAATGGGGACACGTACGAAGGGAACTATGAATATGGCAAAAGACATGGCCAGGTCAGAATCTGGGAGTGGGTAGTTTTTTCCACTTAATACTCTAATTAGTGAGTATTCAATTCAGGAATGATATGAATGATACGATGAATGTGTTTCAGGGGATCTACAGATTTAACAGTGGTGCCCGATACGTTGGAGAATATGTTAAAAATAAAAAGCATGGTCAAGGCACCTTTATATATCCCGATGGATCACGATATGAAGGTAATGTGTTCTCACGAAGCAGATTTTTGTGTGGCAGAGGTTTTCTTTTGGAAACGAGCTTGTCTGTGGAGGCTGAGATACATGAGAAAGCTTTAAAGTTCTCCAGATTAATAAGTCATTCGACAAACACAAACTATGTTCCGATATTCACAAGGTTGATGCAGAAAACACAAGCCTTATGATCAAGGAATAGATTTACAGTGGGCAAAATGACTGTCCCTGTGACCTGTACACTCTCCCTGTGAGCCCACGTGCTTGAGAACAGATGCAAATGGGACAGCTGGTGGGGCATAGAGCTTGGGAAATGGGTCGCACCCATGGTGTTAGGTGCTCTGTGGCTTTTGAGTCCTTGAAGTTGTTCTTGCTATTCCCATTTCCTCAATTTATTGTATCTGACCTTGCCTGGCAGTAAGTCTATACTGATCCACCTCCACCTCACCCCTTCTTCTGATGAACATACCATTTGTTTAGACCTGGCACGCCCTTCCTGAAGGGCTGTGGTCTGGGAGACATTCTGCCTTGTCAAGCTGCATTCCAGTCTCCGCCACAATTCCTTCCCCGCATTGGTGTGTCTCAGGAAGATCCTTGTGTCCTTATTTCCATGAACCTCCCTGCTGTCCCCACATATCCCCGCCACCCGTGCGACGACACTCTTGATCTAATCTCACTGAGGATGAAGGCGATTCTGGACCTGGGAAGAGAGACAGGTAGGGAGCAGGTATGAGCCTTTGGAAACCATGTGGAAACTTCTTTGTTCTAGGCTTTTTGTCTGGGGAGAATTTATCTTGTTTTCGTTTGATTTCCAGAAAGGTCTGTGCCCCACCTCCAGAACTGTGGTGTCTATAAGTCTGACCTTGTACAGGGGACCTGACCCCTCCCTCCTGGCCTCAGCTTTCTCATGTGCAGTGTGAGGATTAAAGGCGTTCATACACGTGGAACGCAGAACCATGCCTGATGGATGTGAGCACCTAGTAAATGCCATCAGGGCAATGATGTACCGTGTGAGGACATCACCTCCTAGCAAGGAGGAAATCCCCTTTCAGTGCAAACTAGAGCTGCCTATCGTGTTGCCAGATAAGGCCGGAACTGTGGGATTCTGAAACGGCTTCTGCTAGAGTGTGAGACCCAGCGGAGAGCGTTAAAGCCTGTTCCCATTAGAGATGGGATTTCTGTTTTGTTTCATGTGTCTTAGAAGTCTCGCTCTCAAAGAAGCACCAGCTGCCTTTTGAGTTAACAATTTAATTTAGGGCTTAATTTCTTTCCATATCCTTTTGAACCTATTCTCATTGCCATTTTGATTTTTGAATAACATATAAACATATAAAAAAAGATACTCAGAAGGCAGCTAACATGGAACTTCTTTGGAAGCAGTTGTAAATGTTTGTTTCTCCATTTGGTTTCCTGTCGTAAGGGGTGCAGGGTGCGGTCACTACTCAGACTTCTCTGAGGTCAAAGCTAGAATATTAATCTTAGTTCAGTAAGTGAATAACCTTCCAATCACAAAGTCTAAGTTAACCTAATTTTCCCTAATTCTGTCATGGCCAACTGCCAGCATCAAGCGCACAGAAGAGTTTCCTTCAGGTTAGCTGGGTGCTCAGCCTTGGCCAGAGGCATGGCCATGTCACTGGTGTCCTAGATGCTGAGCCAGGTCCATTTAGGGTGCCCAGGAGCCAGCAGCGCAGCGGCAGAGGCCGTTCTGGGCTGGTGGGTGTGGACCAGAGGCTGGGGAGCAGGGGTTCTTTGCGGAGGGAGGCGAAACTGGAGGGTGGGTGGGTGCCGACATGGAATGGCACTTGGATGCCTCTGCAGATCCTGAAATGTGCGGATGGAGGCCAGCGGGGGCTTGGGAAAGGGGAGGGAGCATCACTGGCCAATGCTGGGCCTGTTGGCTGCCAAATGGAACACATAAAAATGAAGATGTTTAATCGTGAAATTGGGAGAAACAAGCTGATGTGACAAGGGAAAGCTGGCTTCCAGAGGCTCTCGGCGGGCAGGAGCTGGAAGAAGTGAGCACACTGCTTTCAGGCTGTTTGGAGAAGAGCATGGGGTTGGAAGGGGACAAACCTGGAGACTTCCGATTCAGCACTGCTGGGTGACCTTGGGTGACACGCACGATCTCTCTGGCTTCTCCTGCTTCGGTTATCACACATCCCGAATGACATGGCGAGTGCAAAGACCTGGCTGGTGGGGAACCAAAGAGGGTTCCCCACAAATGCTGACTCCCTTCTTGTCCATGTTTTGCTGACCCAGCCGCAGAGGGAGCCTGCTCTGCAAACTGGGGACTAACCTGCATTTTAGGTAATGGGATGCTCGCTGGGAGGACTTTCCATTTTGCAAGGTCTTTCACCCCTGGAGCGCCAGGCCTGGGGGCGTGCGGATGATGCATACGGAGAGGTTCACCACTACCGAAACCCCAACCCACTCCCCCCCCCGAAGGGGGTTCTCCTGAAAAGAAATGAAATTGAAAAAAATGAGGAGAAAGTATAGGGTTAGGGGAAGAAAGAACTAAATAAACAAAGTTTATGCAGATTAAAAGCAGCAGCAGTAAAATTTCTGAATTGCGTTCACTTCAAAAAAGGAAACCTGCCTTGTGGCTGTGAGGGGCCGCCTTTCCTCCGCCACGGTCCTCGCTTCTGCACGGCTTTGTGGTCGGATTATCATCTGCTGGGCAGAACCTCTAACTAGTTGTTAAGTTTGGCACTTTAAAGAAGTTTGTTCCCCAGTTCTCAATGGCTTGGAATTTAGTGCCTTTTTCAATTTAATTGTTTTCTTCCAATTTTTGGAAAAATTCCTGCAAAATACTTAATATATTTTTCTTGCCACGCTACCCTGCAGACCAGCTCACATGGTCAAGAGAAGAGAATGCGATAGTTTTTTCTTGGCTTTTTCTTGGGAAGAAACCAAGCCGTGTGTATGTTTTGGCCCCCAGGACTGAGAGCTCACAGGTCTGGGCTGCTCGCCCCAGCTCCTCACTGCAGGGTGAAACTGACCACCGTGGGACTATTCACACCACAGAAACTGGTGCATGCTGCAAATCTGGGGGGCTTCTCCTCTGTGGATCCTTCTTCCTCTTAACTGATAATTTACCAGGACACCTCTGCCCCATAAAACCTAGACAAGTCCTCCCAGATTCCTGCTCCCTGGGCGTAGCGGCATGGCTCCTTCGGCTCAAGCTCCTGCGTTTGGTGGAGTATCTCAACGTGGGGATTCTCCATCCCTCTTGCTCGTGTCGTCCCTGTCGCACAGCACAGTGTGGGACTCAGTCCTCTTCCTTGACTGCTAACAATTGCCACCTTCTCTTTGTGCATTTTTGGTAAATCTGCCCTTTTCTGAACTGAGATCCACTTTCTGAAACCACACAGCACAGCTCTTCCTGCTGCTTATGCTGAGCTCTGCTGATGCACATGTCTGCCTCCTCCCTGGAGCCGAGGGCAAGCACCCCCAGAATGGCTGTGTTATTTGTATGTACAGCTGTTTCTCCATCTCACAAAGAGCTCAGGACCTTGTAGGATTGGTGGAGAAAGTATGTAGAAATTCCCATTTGTTGTAAACTTTCGGGTTTATTCATGTAAACATATCTCTTGGATGATTAGCATATTCTTAGCAGGCCCTGCATTCTTTACCTTCATGCAGAAGTGGGTCCAGTTTTTGTCTAAGCCAGAATATTATACAAGTTTTGGGGGCCTTCTTTATGAAAAAGAGTATATAGAATTGGTATAAGAGTAAATTTTTATTTGTGATGAGAAGTCAAATTAAAAATTAAAAATACCATGAACATCACAAAATCTGAAGAAGTATCATGAGTGTTTAAAAATTCACATCAGACACACCTCTAGCAGACCTTTTCCACCTTAGTTAGCTAATAATGGAATGTGCTTCTATTTGACAACAATTTTGTAATATGATTTTCTATAGAGAAAAGTAGATAATTTCATCTTTTCTCTTTGATCAACAAATTGACCAAAGTTAGTCTTTGATTATTCACAGCTTACAAAAGTGTCATTCAGGTTAATGACTTGTTATGGGTAATGCCATGTAAATTTTTAGGATAGTTCAACTTTGCAAACCTCTTCTAAGTGTCTTTCATATGTGAGCTGTTAGATTTGAGCACATTTTGTTTCCTAGTGCAGAGCTTAATCTTCAGTAACTGATGACCTTATTAACCTATCGCTGCTGTCCTTAAGGTAGAGGTGTGTCATGAATTTTATGGACTATTTGCCAATTTCAGTATTTCCTATCAAGTCAGCAAGAGATTAGCAGGACCCTGCATGGATGTGAGTAGGCAGGGACACTCAGGTGAGGATGAGGCCAAGCAAAGGCACAGCTTGGCATAGGTGCAGCGCCCGTTTGCAAGGAGCTGTTGTCCAGGTGGGGCAGCCCTGGCAGCTAGGCTGCAAAGGTGAATTGAAGCCAGGTGACCACGTGGGAAATGGAGTGAAATGCTGGCAAGCAGCTGAGGAGAGACCGTCCATCCTTGAAGTTGTTGCTGGATCGCCACACACACAGGCCAAAGGAACATGGTGCTGGGACCATCGGCAGTAGGGAGATAGGTTAATAGGACCGTAACTCTGGTGTGAATGCTCACTGCTGACCAACTGTCACACCTGCTGGCAGCTCGTGCAGGTGCCTAGAGCCCACTTCATATGCCTGTCCAGACTGGAACCCAGCTCCCCTCTACATGCCAGCCAGGGAGAGGGGCCTGGGGCAGAGGGGAGTCATAGTGGGGAGACACGACTGCCTTCTCACCTGAGCTTGCTTTGTGTCCCCCCTTCTAGGGGAGTGGTTAGACGACCAAAGGCATGGCCACGGTGTGTACTACTACGTCAACAACGACACCTACACGGGAGACTGGTTCGCTCACCAAAGGTTCGAATAGACTCATTCGTGTGGTGAGAATGTGATGTCTTATTAAGAAATAGAATCATGACAAAAGCCCATTAGCCAACTGTGCCACGTGGTTCAAACCCTTCTTGGCTTTAAGGTGAGCAATGCAGAGGATGCCTCACTGTGGCACAGGTGCAGACTCGGGAGAACATGTAGGTGCTTCATCTGAGAGCCCTGGGTGTGGAAGGCACAGCTCCCTGGAGCACCGCCACTTCCCCACATGAACCAGCAGATATGCGGGGAGGTGGTCCCTGTCCAGGAGGCCACGCCCATCCCATGCTTCGGCACACAGCAGGAGGCATGCTCTGATTGGGCACAGATGTAGAAGTCAAATCTAGGCCACCTTCAACTTAAATGTCTGTCTTCCACACCTGGGAGGTTTCTCACTACAGTGGAACAAAATGCATTGTGCTCCTTCTTACCCAGGCATGGGCAGGGCACCTATTTCTACGCAGAGACGGGCAGTAAGTACACTGGTACCTGGGTGCATGGACAGCAGGAAGGTGCAGCTGAGCTCATTCACCTGAACCACAGGTACCAGGGCAAGTTCTTGAACAAAAACGTAAGTCATGGGAAATGACATTTGCCAATGAAATACACAACACCCTGCTCCTGCCCTCTGTGTAAATATATGTGAATGGAAGATGCTGAAAACTCAGGGAGCCCGCCTGCCCCCTAAATAGGGGAAATGCGGCAGCTGGGCTGCCCTTCAGCCTCTGACACCCACAGAGGGCAGAGCGGAAGGGGGCATGCCTGCGTCTCTGCATCTCAGTAAAACCCCGTCCTCTAGCAGGTGTCCATCTCATCATTATAATTCAGGGTATCTTGACCTCGTGTGTGTGCTCTTTCTCGTGACCGAGCCGCGTACCAGATACTTGTCTGTCTGGGGCAAATGAACAGGCCCTGCAGTTGAGCGTATGGGTCCCCTGGGAGGGAAGGGCTTTTTCTCCGTGTCAGGCCAGCCTGCCCGCTTCTGGGCCCACCAGGACCACAGGCTGCCCTGGGCCCACGATTGGCCATTTCTGTTTAGGGGACTCTGGCTTTGCCGAGCCCCAGTGGGATGCAGAGAAACACCAAGTAATTCAGATCCTACTATGTGGGCATTCCGCATAGCTTTGATCAGGGGTTGAGCAGAAACTTTCCCTGAAGAAAAGTTTGCATTTAACTGATTTAATAAAGTAGCTTCAGACTCCCCTAAAACTGTTTTCATTTACACATAATTCATGCCCTCATCACAGATTCCACTTTTAGGCTTTGTAAAACCGCGTGCTCTCCTCTAACCTGTACAACGTTAATGTAATTCCCGGGAAAATTCTCCCCGGACATTTTTCAGCATGGGGAGGTGGGTGGAGGGAAAGAGAATTTGACAGAAGTCAATCAGTTGGAGCCAATGTATGCAGAAAGTCTAGACTAATCCGAAAAATAAGAGCAGAAACGGAGGCTTGGTTTTGCTAGTTAGCAAACGTCTATGAAGTTGTGCAAGTAACACACAAGCACATTGCAAGTGTGAAGCACCCCAACACATGAATCCTCCCTGCCGCCTGGAGTGCCGTCCCCCCACCTCCCCAGTGCTGCCCCGTCATACCCCTTCCTGGCCCTCTGGGCGTGCATGCTTATGCACATGGCTTATACAGAAGTTCTCTTTACATCACTTTACGCCAGGGAGTCATGTTATATCAGGACCCAAAAATACACAGAGACATCTTCTGTCTCTGGCACATTTGGGGGTGTTCTTTAGGTTAGATACTGGAAATGCTCAATCTACAACTATTGAAATTTTAAAATATGAGTGATACTGCCAATTATCCTAAAAAGCTCACTGATAGAATATGAGAGTCTCTTATCACATGCTGTCACCAATGTTGGATATTATCAGTCTTTAACACTTTTTGCAAATCTAATGGGTCAACAAAAGTCACCTCATTGTTCTGATGTGCATTTCCTGATTCCTACTGAATTCCAGCGCTTACCCACTTTTACTGGTCTTTCTTCCTCAGAGAATTACCTGTTAACATCCTCACCGACCAGTTGTTCCAGCATACTAAAACCTTCGATAATTAAAACAGTGTGATATTCAGACAGAGGCGCACAGACCAGTGCAGGGAGTTAGAAAGTCCAGGGACAGATCCAAGCATATGAAGTAATTTAGCACTTGAAAAGGATGTCATTTCAAATTAATGGAGAATGATGGGGAGAAATCAAGAAATGGAGCGGGGACAACTGGATAACCATTTGGGAGAAAAATAAAATCAGAGTTTGTCCTCCAGCATATAGATTTCTGCAAGAAATGAAGGTTTAAATGTGACCATAAAAAAAACAGATAGAAAAATAGGTGAATATTTAGTAACTTCGGAATGATGAAGAAGAACTTTCTAAACAGAAATATAAAGGAAAACCAAATGATTTCTCTTGATAAAAATACTTCCTTATAGGTTAGAAAACACTAAACAAAGCTGTAAGAGATATATGAAATGGAGATAGGATATTTGCAACATTTAATATATAAAGCACTTATATTGATCAGTATGATTTAAATGGTAAAAAATATTGAAGAAAAAAATTCAACTTTTGTAATAATTTAAAAGATGTGACTTAGAATGTTGACGTCCCATTTTTTTATATATAGAGAAAAATATAAAGATAGGAAAAAATGTCACTGCTCAGAAAAAAATAAGTGTTTGAGGACTAAGGAGCTCTTAAGTGCTGTTGTGGGAATGAAAATTATTAAAGCCTCATTCTGGTCCAAAAATATATATGTAGCATGCATATATACTGAACATGCATGCATACTGTATATATGTGTATGTGTATATACACACACACACACCTGTAAATTATATATATATATATATATATAGTATTTTTTTTGTGCAGAAATTCTATTTTTGAAAATTTGCCCCGAGGAAAATATCAAATGTGTACATAAAGTTTTAACTTGAGTATGTTTACTGACAGTCTTTGTCAGAGAAGTGTCAGCATACCAAATACCAACAATGGTGAATGAGTAAAAACAGATTGTAATTCTTAGATGAAAGAAACACCAGGTTGACAAGTGGTATTGTGGAAGGATATTTGTAAATATGGGAAGTTGTTCATGCCATTTTTCTAAGTCACAGTAGAATATGAGCCAGCATGTATAATTATGATTGGGTTTTTATTAAAAATATGTATTAGAAACAAGGTTACAAGGAATACAAAAAACTATGCTGAGTAGGTCTATCTCTACTGAATTTGCCTGTGGGTGTTGACTTATGAACTTTTTATAATAAATACATTATCTTTATAAAGAGATAAAATGTAGTTAAAATTTTTTTAAATAATCAAAACTGGCCTATGCTTTGCAATTCCATTAGCCATTGGTTCATCAGTGTATTTTGTGGTCCACCCTGGACTCCGTCCAATCACGTGACCTGGGGCAGGTTTTGTGGAGGTAATAGCTATGGAGCGTTCTGTCCTTTCACTGGGTGCGGACACTGATGTACCTCTTGGTTTCTCTTTGCTCCTAGCCTATGGGCTCTGGGAAGTATGTGTTCGATATTGGATGTGAACAGCACGGGGAATATCGTTTAGCAGATGTGGTAAGTTGCAAAGTATTTATTGTTTCCTCCATTCGTAGGCCGGAACGCCACTCAGTGATGTTGATTCTAGAGATCCCACTAGGTCAGAAGCTGCGCCACCTCTTGGTGACTTCCACTTTTTCATTTTCCTTCTTTATTTGAATGCATGAACCTAGAACTGAATCGCCAGAACTAAAGGATATTGTTTCATAGTTACTGCTAGAGTCCAGACCCAGTTTTTGTCGAGAGGACCTGGATATTCCTGAGTCTGAGCTCTGGATAGTGTTAGGTTCCAGAAACAACAGTTGAAATCTGTCACTGTGTGTCACCAAATTTGTCCGATAACTCAGCACTTCAAGTGTGTGACTCGCACTGCTTATATTTTTCTCTTTTTGCTAGTTTCCAATATTTAACATTAAGATTAATATTACATTGGTATTCCCTGGTTAATATTGAGATTAGCCAGCTAATGCGGTCATTATTAGGCATCCAAATATAGATATGCATGTTGGGGGGTGGACGTCTATGTTTGTATTGCTGTCATTGCGTGACCAAGGCCTGTCAATAATTGACAGTAAATAATAAAATACTTTGCGCACCTCCCATGCTAGGGCACCCCTACCTCAGTCCTCTTTTCTCACTCTACAAGTCACTCTTTTCCCCGAGGTCTGCAGAGTGACTGTCTACCCTCCTTGGTGGGACCAGAGCACCCCTGGTCTTTCCGACCCTGTTTGGCTTCACAGCCCCTCCGCGCCAGCTGACATGATGGGGGGTGAGGTCATTTCCTAGCTAATTATAAATTATGAAATGGCCAAAACGTTTTCTTCTGTTGCTAAAATGAGGCCCTACCAGCCTTGAATGTCATTTCTTCCTGGATCCCAGGAGGTCTGGTCTGAGTGTGAGGGGTTCCCAGAAGGGTTCTCACAACAACGAGTGGGGTTGGTGTGTCATCCCCAAGGGTGGTTCTGCAACTCACTGTGGGTGTGCACGTGTGTGCGTGTGTGTATGCGTGCGCACAGCCACCTGCATGCCGGGTCAAAAACCTCAAACTCAGCTGATTGCTTTGTTAGCTGTGACAGTGACGGGCTCAGTGTTCGTGCTGGGCTCTCCCTGGGGTTGGGAGCCCCTTTCCTGTCCCAGAAGGATCGTGTCGGCTAAATTTATTATACTGCACCACTAAACAAGTGTAGCCTTATAGTCACATTGGTGACTGAACAGTTATTTCAGTTTGTGAAGTCATAAAAAATACACATCTTATTAAGTATTTTGCAGTTTTAGTCTCTCTGGGAAAAAGTTGGTAGAAGTATTGCAGGATGATGGGAAGAAAGTAGAAAGACCTCCAGCAACGCCTAAGGGGGAAGTATGGATGTGAGCCCCAGAACTTGTAAGTTCCTGCTCAGGAGCAAGCCCTCGCCCAAGGCCGCCACTGGGTTCTGGGTGACGGTCAGAGGGCGATGGAGCAGGGAACCCCAAGATTCTCTTTTGGCCCAGAGGGCTGGCACCCTGCAGCCCACAGGCCCAAGCCCACCCGAAGGCTGCTTGATTTGGTTTTGTTTTTTTCAATTTTGGTAAAGTACATGTAGCATTTCCCATCTTAATATCTTTTTAAGTATGCAAACCAATGGCAGTAAATACATTGGCAACGTGGCGACCATCCCCACCGTCCGTCTCTAAACACTTCTCATCTTCTCAGCTGAAAGTCTGTCCCCACTGAGCGATCTCCACCCCCTGCCCCAGCCCCTGGGGACCTCACTGCGTTTTCTGTCTCTGTGGATTTGCCTGTTCTTGATATTTTAGGTAAGGGGGCTGTACAGTATTTGCCCATTGGCATCCGGCTTCCTTCACACAGTGTAACATTTCCATGGTTCATCCGTGGTGTAGCAGGGGTCAGAATTTTCTTCCCTTTTACGGCTGAATACTATTCCATTGATGGGCACTCGGGTTGTTTCCAGCTTTTGGCAAGTGTGAATAATGCTGCCGTGGATGCTGGTGTGCAAGTATCTGTCCTCAGTTCCTTTGGGCGTATTCCCAAGTGTGACATTGCTGGGTCATATGATAATTCTATGTTTAGTTTTTTGAGGAACTGCCAAACGTTTTCCAATTTGCCCTGATGTGCACTCCTGCCAGCAGTGCATGGGGGTTCTGCCCCTGGTTTTTGTAAGTAAGGTTTCACTGCAGCCCAGTTGTGCAGATTCGCTTACGAGAGCATCGTCTGCAGCTCTTCTCATGCTAGAGCAGCAAGGTCAGGAGTCGCCACAGACGCCGGATGGCTGGCAAAGCCCCGGCAGCTGGCAAAGGCTTACTGACCCTAATTCTAAACAGTGTTTTTCCAAGTACATACTCTGCAACCCGTTCATAAGTCACAAAGCCAATTCAGTGAACCATGAGTGATGTTTCAGAAAATGAAATGGAAGAGAGGAGAAGCTCTCAATTGAATTTTGTTTCAGGCTTGAATTCCGAGGCCCTGGGTCGAGACGTGACACATATTTCCTGCCGTGCGTCGCTGTGTTTGGAAGCTGCTCTAGATGTCTGTGTCTGAAGCTTCCTGGGCACTTGGGAAATGAGGATTTGTGAACATTTCCTTTATGGACCCTTAGGGAGAAAGATGATATGCTTTTCAAGTTTGAATCCACTTTATTGTTAATTTCAACAAAACCTCTAGCAGATTCCTGTGTTTGACTGGTCCTTTCTAAATAATATCCACTCCTTTCCCTTTACTTGAAACAATGTGCCTCAGGCCTGGGGTCCTGGGTGTATTAGGGCTGCTTTTAGAGTTCTTCAGGCTGGGTGGCTTAAACAGGAAGTTATTATTTCACAGTCTGGAGGCCAGAAGGGTGGAATCCAGTGTTAGGGGGCTTGGTTCCTCCCCAGGGCAGGGAGGGAGAATCTGCTCTAGTCTCTGTCCTCGGCTTGTGGACAGCCTCTTCTCCCCATGGCTCTGCCTGTCGTCTCCACCTGTGTGTCCAAGTTTCCCTTTGGATAAGGACACCAGTCCGGTTGGGTCTGGGCCCAGCCTGGGACCTCACTGTAACTTGATTACCTCTATACAAAGTCTATTTCCAAATAAAGCCACATTCTGAGGTGTTATTAGTGGTTAGAGGACACAATTCAACCCATAACACTGGAGAAACAGGCCCCCAGGCTCTGGGGTGCCCAGGCAGGCATTACCAGGGTTACACCAGGATCCACTGCTGCAAGGGAGCAAAGGAAATGGCTTGGGGAGAAGGGGAAGCCGAGGGGCAACGGGACGCCTCGGGAGCCCTGAGCTGGATGGCCCTTCAGAGTTTCCTGAAGAGAGGCAAGGACCTTCAGCCTCCGTGTGGATGAGTTTGTGCGTACAGGAGCCCACGGATGAGGGCATGAAACCTGAGCTACGAGGCCTTCTCCGGTGGAGTAGTCACGCGCAGCCAGCTGCCAACACCCCCAGCAGCCAGAGGGGCAGAGACTGGCGGTGGGGGCAGGTCTCCGGGCAGCCTCAGCACAAGGGGGAGACAGGAACTCCTGGAGGCGGTCCTCAGAGTGTGGGTCCTGGCCCAGCAGCCCACGCACTGCTGTCCCGGAGCATGGGTGGGGCCATTCGTGAGTGACAAGACTCAGAACATTTTTTTTTTTTTGTGAGCAATAAATGGGTTTCTCCCACTTTATTTCTCTCTCTTTTTTTTTTTTTACAATTTATATTATTTTAGTATCATTAACCTACAATTACATGAGCAATATTGTGGTGATTAAACTACCCCCTTCATCAGGTCCCCCCCACCAACCCTATTACAGTCACTGTCCATCAGTGTAGTGAGATGAGAATCACTACTTGTCTTCTCTGAGCTGTACAAGGACTCAGAACATTTGAAGTCGGGTAGGGTCATTTATTTCTGAGTGAGTCTAGGAAGTGCTAGACAGGAGTCTGTCGCTCTCTCGTGGGTATTACCTCCTACATGACTCGACGCTTTCCGTATTTATAAGGTTCATGTTCAGATCTTTGGAATTTCATGGCAGGTATAAAACTGACCAGTATTCTTGGCAGAATTGACACGTTGGCTGTTAACCATTGGTGCAGTTCACATTATTATAAAATATTCCACGTTTAGAAGTGACAAGCTCTCACTCCACTTCCGCTGAATTTAATTTTTCCTCCTTGATCTTTGAGAGGAGAGCTGTGGTGTTTAGGCCCCTCAGCGGCACCACGTGGTCATCTTGGGGTGTTTTAGGCCCCCTTACAGTGACTCTTGCATTGCATGTGAAGAATCCGAGAGCCGGAAATGTGGCTGAACAATGTCGGCTGCACAGAGTCTCTGTCCCTTGTGGCCTGTCGCCTACGGCGGGAAGCGGTGGGGCTGGGCGCCTCTGGGCCGGGAGCCTTGCGGCCCCGTGGGGAGCGGGCTCAGTGTGCCCCGCGCCCCCGTCTCTCATCGTGCCCCCTCCAAGACCCACTGTTACTGTAGGTCACACTATGGACGGTTGGCAACTGGTCCCATCACCAACTCATGTCATGAAAACGCTCAAATGCAATTCAAAGCATGTCCCTTCTCTGCTCACCTTAAATATCCCACAGTGATTTTACACCCCTGTTGGTCAATTTGCATTTTCAAACTTACAATAGGAAAGAGAAGAGGAGGAGGAGGAGGAGACGTTGGTAGCTGTCATTCCAAAGTGGAAAGCGACCAAAATCACAGAGCTGGCGCTGTGGACTCCAACCCTCCCCCCGGAGCTGCCACCAGGGGACAGAGCTGTCCAGGGAGAGGCCCAGGGAGCTGAGGGTAGGGCGCCGTGGCCGTGGCCCTCTGGGAAGCAGCTGGGTGTGCACCGGGTGCTGGCTGCCCTGGGGAGCTTTGGGACGGCATCCTCTCAGGGAGGGGAAGGAGGAGAAAGCAGCAGGGCTGATGGACGGAGGGAGAGATCAGGCCCTCCACCACTTCTGCCGGTCCCGTGGCTGAAATCTTCACTGTGCCCCTGGGACCTTCCCCTGCGGCTGGGCCACTGAGTGGCTGTGGATCTGGCCTCAGGCGACCAGGCTGACAGGGAGGGGCCCACAGCCTTTCTGTGGGGGTCTGCACAGCACTGCTCGGGGAGGAGTCATGGGGCTGTGGAAGGCTGGGGTAGGGGTCCTATTGTGGCAGGGGACTGCAAGCCAGCTCGAACTGGCCAAGTGATGGAATACTAGCGCTGGTCCTGGTTTACATGGGGTTGCAGGGGATGGGAGGGCCCAGGCTGGGAGTGGCTCTGCCTGCGGGCGGGGTCTCTCCCCAGGAGACCGGTGCCCACCAATGTCACCCGATGGGCTCAAGAGCCTGGGGAACAGAGAGCTTGTCTTTCTCAACGTCGTGAGAAGCCTTGGGGAGAAGGATCTTCAGGCCGCACGCGGCGCGGCGGTGCAGCGGACCTCCAGGCTGGGCTGCAGCGGCCCCCGGGGGCCGCAGGGGCTGCGCCGCGCTCCCCTGTCCTTGTTCCCCATCAGGCAGGCCAGTGCCCGTGGAGGAGACCCAGGTTCTGACGGCCATTTCTGATGGGGAGATGGATTCCGTGCGGCCTGGAGAAGAAGACGTTGACGCGGCCCCAGAGGAGAGCCATGAGTCCGGCCGCGAGGAGGTGCCCTTCGATGACAGTGTCGGCCAGGGTGAGCAGGCTCTGCGGGGCCCAGAGGCCGCGCCCTGGGGGGGGCTGCCCTTAGCCGGGTCTGGGGGCCCGGAGGCCCCGCTGTGACTCACGTCCATGACCTCAGGGGCGCCCACGGGAGTGCTGCCCCGTCGAGGTGCGTGTGCAGGCCCCCGACCCAGCGGGACACACGGACGGCAGATCTCAGGCTCTGCCTCCGGCTCATGTCCGTTTCACGGAGAGGGCAGGCCTCGGGTGGAGAGTCCCCTTAGACGTTTATAACATGGCTTTATTTTACTCCACGATTTTTACCATGGCAGAGCCACGGGAGGGCGATTAGGAGCTAGCAGTGCGTAGCAGTGCTGGGCACCAGCCCTTTTCCGGAGGGTTTAAGGTTCCGTTAAGTAGAAGCCTCTGCCCCGGCAGGCCACGGGACAGGGATTTGCTCTGAGTCTGCTCAGGGCTCCAGGTTCCTGGAATCTTTAAAAGTCTTTCCTCAAGCGCTGTGGGTGCAGCCAGAAAACTCAGAGAGGGGTCTCTTCTTTCAGCCCAATTTCTTCTATTTTAAGTGGAATACCTTGGTGGTGAGGGAGCTGTGGTCGGGGCTGGCCCGGGCTGTGAGGCCCTGCTGTCCCCTGGCTCCAGACAGTGCTCTCTCGGCCTGGGGCTGCATGCAGTGCAGCGGTCTCTGTTGTAAATTAAGAGCAAATAACCTTCCTGCTCTTTTGAAAATAGGTGACATAATTAAATCATGTAAAACAGTTTTCTATCTAAATGCTGTCAACACATGACAGAATTAGGCTTTCGTTTACAGTAATGATCCTAGATGCTGTTACCATGCACCGTGGAAGCAGAATCTGCTGGCTGTGTGGTCTCGTGGCCAGAACCCCAGCTTCCGCAGTGAGAAGATGGGTAATAATGCCCCTCGGGCCCAGTGCCCTTGGGATCTGTGAGGATGGAGGGGCTGATGTCCGTAGAGTGCTTGGCACACGGAAATGCTCTGCCTGGAGGGCCTCTGCAGACACTGAGCACCTCTGACATGGAGACACTGTGCGTGCCCGGCCTGTGTGGGTTTGAGAGGCACCGAGGGGCCAGCGTGGGGAGCAGGGGCTTGACAGCAGCGTGCCTGTGGTGCTGGTGTGTGCCTGCTGGGTTAGGACAGGGGCATGACTCTGGGGCTGCATGCAGTTCAGCTCGGCTCTGTTGTAAATTAAGAGCAAATAGCCTTCCCATTCTTGAAAATATCTGAAATAATTAATAAGCAGGGGCAGCTTTGGGGAGCGCTTCCCAGAGGGGTGCCTGCGGGTGAGTTGAGAAGGCTGGAGGCAGCACCAGTGGGGGAAGTCTGGAAGCAGGGTCTGTGTGCAGGAGTGTGTGGGGAGCAGGGCCGGGTCTGCTAGGCTGAGAGGCGGGGCCCTTTCTGATGGCCTTTCCTTGAGGGCTTGCGGTGTTCCTGGACTTGATTGTGGGTGAAGTTGGTGGTGTCGAGGAACCGGGTTAGAGAGATCCTCTGGGGCCAGTGGGGGATGGGTGCACTGGGTCCAGGCCAGGCAGGGTCAGCGGCTCTGCTCAGGAGTGAGGCCTTACTGTCCCAGAAACCAGGGTGCAGGGAGTGAAAAGAGGAGCAGGCATGAACAATATGGGGACAACGGCTCCCAGATGCGGCCTGGAGAGATTGGGCTGAGTCCGTGATCCGTCAGGACCAGGATCACGGCCTTGGACAAAAGGAATGCTTCCTTAGCTCAGTGGTTTTTGTTGGCAATACCCAGAGACTTGGGGGCTGGGGCTGGGGGCGCACACAGTGCCGCTGCATCTTCTAGAATAGATTCCAAAGTGCCAACAGTGGCTTAAATGAAAAAATGCGCTAAAATAAAAAATGGGCTTTGTAAGCAAAACATTTCATCAAAATAATGTTCAAGATCTATGTAATATGATTCCTACATTATATCTGAGGTACACCCTCCAAATTTGTTGTTACAACCAGCAGTGAGAATTACAGTTTACTTAAAAACAAAAAATAATTCTAAATTTCATGAAACACTCAAATTAAAATCGCTTGTAAGAATGTTGCAAGTTCCTGCTTTTCTTTTTACTAATAGAAGGACCAAACACTGACATGCCTCATTCATAAAGCTGGTTGTATTTGGGCAGAGTATGTAGGCAGAAGATGAACTGCCATGCTCATGCTCACTTAGCTGGATTTCCGTAGCATTTACTTTGAATATATCTTTTGCCTAGTTTACTACTGGTACCAAAAGAGAACTACAAAAGTCTGTGTAAGAAAATCTAACATTCTATCTTTTGCCTGATAAATGCTTAATATTTATAATATTTATTGCACAATATCTGTCAGCAAATAAAGAATTTTAACATTAAAGAAGTGTATGAAATATATTCATGTTTCTCTTTTCTTCCCAGGTAACATTAATTTGGAAGAAGAAGAAACTCGACAGTCAGAAACACCAGAGTAAGATGCAGCAAGCCAACGGAATAGATGGTATCATGAACATGCTTCTGATACTTGAGTAGTTAAATCCTGATCAATTATTAATCTCTCTTAGTTGTTTGTTGAAATTGTTCACAATTGCAAATACATTTCCCCATTGTCCTCTGTGTATGAAGGAGCCTCTGGTTTTGCGTTCTTTAGTGTTACCAGGTTCCTCTGTTCTAGTGTTTACTGGCGATCTCGGGATACGGGAACACGTCATCCAGCTGTAACTCCACAGATGGTTAATGGAAGCGGACCTCTGGCTGACCTTGTAACTACATACTCAAGCTTCTCTCTCAGATTCCCTCCCGAGAGCTAGGAAACCATCTAGAAGATCAGCGTTCCTGTGTACAACTCTCGTAAACACAACACGATGAATGTACTGCAGGCTCAGCCCGGAAGGCGGCCTTGCCATAAGGGGGTGCGCTCCCCCCAACCCCACAGATTCCGCATCCTGGTGTGGATTCAGGGCTCTCTGCAGATGGCCTAGAGGAGGGCCACCCACAGGTCGGCTCTGGTCTGCAGTGTGGACTCTTAGGTCTTCTCGTGGCCTGGAGGCTGACACTGTGGCCCCATCAGATGTCTTAAGCACTGGCCCCTCCTGACCCCACTCCTCTCTCCAGCAGCAGGTCGGGCCCTGATGTGAAGTCACGAGCTCCCGAGGAGCCCCTGCCTCCCGTCATGCCCAGCTCTGCCACATCCATCCTCCTCTGTCCTGAGTCTCCAGAGGGCAGGTGTCTTTAACTCACCCCAGATAACCTGCATGGTTGGTTTGCTCAACCCCAGTCACACTTATAAAGAGCCTCTGGGGTCTCTTTAAGAAAAAGTGCACAGCATTATGAATATAAAGTTACATTAAAACAAATATTTTTTTAGCATAAGAAATTTCAAAAAAAGTTACCAACTAAAAAGTTGACAAATCCACAAATAGTATAACATCCAGAAAAGTATAGGATATTGTCATCAGTTCACACATAATACACCTAATACTTTTTTTTTT